>JACTOM010000909.1:758300-901821 GCA_015832385.1 Elymnias hypermnestra | reverse complement strand
GGGTGTGGCCACTGTGGAGGCGATCCGTCCTCACCTGGAGCAATGGCTTTCCAGGAGGCACGGGACGCTTTCCTACAGACTGGTGCAGGTTTTGACCGGGCATGGCTGCTTTGGAAAGTTCCTGCACCGAATTGGCCGAGAGGAGTCGCCTGCTTGCCACGAGTGTGGTGCAGCTATCGACTCAGCACATCACACTGTGGCAGAATGCGCAGAATGGGGACCTCAGCGGCACCGCTTGGTGGCGTTGATCGGCGGAGAACTCTCGCTTGAGAGCATTATAGGCACGATGCTGTCAAGTGAGAGATGTTGGGCGGAAGTGGCGCTCTTCTGCGAGACTGTAATCTCGCTAAAGGAGGCCCACGAGCGAGATAGAGAGAATGCAGTAGATGCTCCCTCTCACCGCCGAAGGAGGCGGGATACTAGGCGGCGCTTGTTTGCGCACCTGCTCCCACCTCCATGAATCCTCAGTCGGACTCATCTAGGGCACCAGGGAAGAATGCGCAAGCTGAACCTCTGGTGTCTCACTTACGGATGAAGAGGGTTCCGCTGGGTTTTAGTGGGTATTGCGAAGTCTCTTCCCTCGCTGAGTCCCACACTCCTGACCCATTCTGGTCAGGGTAAGTGCGTAAAAGTATTTACCAGCGCAAAAAAAAGGTGTTATATAGAATACTAGCAATATCCCGCGATTACTAAGTTGGACTATAAATTTATTTTTGTTATTACACTAGAAACGGCCATTCTGTAATACAGTCTTTGTGATGACAAGGGACTAAAACGGTACACTGCGAACGAAATGAATATGGCCATCTTTTGAAAGGATTGTCCGATTTTAATAATTTAAAATATGTTTTACAGGTATTGATACGGTCTTTAAAAACATATTTAATAGCATAAGGATTAATGCAGATATATGAATAATATAGTTTGGTTATTGTCGGCACTATTATTAACTTTTAAAATGTAAAAAATATTTATAATGGCATAACTACAGCAGTTGGACATATGGTATCGTAGACTTTTCTGTAGATATTAATACGTTCTATAATTTAGTAGAATATTTTTTTGTTCTATCATCAGTAGTTACCACAGCGCACTCGATAACAGATTTTTTGTATCATACCTTGGGTTACATTAATGCATTTTTCTTAGGGATCACTATTATTTTTATAAAAGTATTACAGCCGATTTCATTCAATGAAAAAGCAGTTTTCTTATGGTGAAAAAATTTTTGAAATCACTGCAGTAGTTTTTGTGTGAAAACATTACAATCATACAAAACACAAATGTTTTCTCTTTATAATATTAGTTTATATAATTTATTTGTTTATACTGATTTTTTTATTATTTGGCATATTGCTATGGGTTGTATGAACTTATTACTTAATTTTCTAGTTATAACACTATATTGTCTTCTTCATTTACCCCTTTCCTTAATAAAACTTCTTATTAAAAAAAATTGCCCGGTAGAAATAGCTACTTAACTTAAGTGTTACTAATTTGTATTCTCTCCACTATTTAAATATACACAACTTGCACTATACTAATAATTACTTCACTATTTGGATTTATACAATTTGGCATTACTTCTCTTAAATCGACTACTTCACGAGACAACTCGAAAGACGCTATCATTCAGTTATTCCGCTTGTTGAAATTACCTCGCATTGCATAACATTTCTTAATATTACACCAAGTTTAAGTGATGCCACTATCCTCCCAACATTTCAGATTTCGATGTTGTCACCTAACTTTCTATAGTCGAACCAGGGTATCCAAAAACCTTAATAACTTCTTGTAACCTACTTTGATAAACCTGCTTAATTTCAGAACGTTTTGTGTCTGTTCAAGTCAATCAGATATCCACATATTGAAACCTAATTTTTGTGAAATATTAAACAATTTTTAATAGATACAATTTTAGCTGTCACACTTTCGACTCAATGGTTTTTTTAGTTCTTTAATTGTAGTAGCTCAAAGCCTTTGCAATACGATACCGCGTTCAATTTTGGCTTTATTTTCATAAAATAGTTTTTTTTTCCATTAATAACTATTACGTTCCCGGTGATATCACTCGTGGAGTTTCCGTCTTTAAATATTGCACGTCAAGCATTTTTCAGCCTACCCCCAACCTCTATTACTCAATCGTGATGCGAAATTGTGCATTCTAGCTACTATATATAAAGACAAGCTGTTTTTAGTGAGAGCCTTCATCGACAACACTTAATTATACCAAAAATCATGTTGCAATATGCAATACGAGGTCATTTTAACAAGGGGAATAACTGTATGAGTTACTCTTTCGAGCTGTATTTCGTGAAGCAGTAGTAGAAGTACTGCAAAATTTAATAAATTTAAATTAGTGAATATTTTTGATAATATTATATATCCTGATCCCGTGTGAATATGGGAAAACAAGTTCTGAAAGAGAGACTACGTCGTAAGAGGATATGATATACTGAATTTCAATCAATCCGTTGAAAATATGTAGGGATCTCACATTAAGTGTATGTAAGTTGCTTATATATCCTTATTCCATGGCAATACAGAGACATCCGTTCTAAGTGAGAGTCTACGTTGTGAAAGGAGTAACTATGCTAAATTTGAAGTAAATCACCTTTCATTTTGGAAATTTCGTAGTGAGTGATTAATATTTCGCTTATATATAAAGATATTTTATTATTGCTAACAGGTTAGCGCTTGACTGTCATCTCACCCGATGATAAGTGATGATACAGTCTAAGATACAAGCGCGATAATCTGGTATGAGCCAATGTACCAATTATGGTTTCTACACAGCACCGTACCGAAAATCACACGTACATCACGTACGGAACACAAATCTCTTTGTTTTGGCGGTAGATCGAAGCCTTCCAGTCCTGACTAAGACAAATTCTAAAATGCAATGTCGTAAATTCGGCCTACCAAATTAAATCAAAATTTTCTTTATTCAAGTAGGCTCAAAAAGCTCTTTGGTCATTAGTCTGGCCGTTGGTAACAAATCTACCACCGGTTAGGAAAGTTGATTCAGCTGAGAAGAAACCTACTAGAAACTCAACGGTACCGGGGATCGAATCTGAAACCTCCGCTTGCAAAACAAGCATTCGCACCACTGGTCCAGCGAGGCCGTTATTAGATTATAGTTTAGTATAAATTACGATTATAGGTGCATAGAATGTTTTCGACTCTATAGTTTTCTCAGTTCCTTAATCCTACGACCACCGAGCCGTTCCAATGCGATACCGCGTTTAAATTTGACTTTTTATTGTCCCTTATCGTCGCGTTAAAACTTTACTCACACGCATTAGGCTTTTATAAAATCATTTTATTTCCTTCTTCTGCCGCTTTTTAATTAAGTTCTATAGTAGGATATTTGATAGCGGCATCGTATTGTAGAGAGATTGATGTTGTTATATCGGGATAGACTTTAGTTAAATGTCAGAACATATCGCTGCTTTCAATGAATAACACAATCAAGTATTTTCTATGTATGTTTGAAAGGTTTTCACACAAAAACTACAAGAGCGATTACGAAATTTTTCACCATTAGAAAGCTGCATTTTTATTGAGTGACATAGGCTATATTACTTTCTCAAAAAACATAGGAATCCCTAAGAAAAATGCATTAATGTAACCCAAGGTGTGAAAAAATTGCTCGCACAAAATCTGTCATCGCGTGCGCTGCGAAAGCTATTGATTATAGAACAAAAAAATGTTCTACAATATTATAAAGCGTATTAATATCTATAAAAAATTCCATGATACCATATGTTCAACTACTATAGTTATGCCACAATAACTACTTCTTTACATTGCTAAAGTTAATAAAAGCGCCAACATTTATCAAACCATATTATTCACACCTCTGTATTAATTCTTATGCTATTAAATATTTTATTAAAAACCGTTTCAATAGCTATAAAATACTTTTTAAAGTTCAAAAGATATAGCGAATATAAAAATGTCAATCTAAGATAAAAAGTAATTGCTAGAATTAATAAAAATAAATACAACAAAAACGTTAACATATAACTAAGTTACGAAATTGAGTTTATAATTTGTAGAATATAATTTTATTTATATAAAACTGTAAATTCTACAGTAAGAAAGTTTGTTTTGTAGTATTCATTTCTTAACTTTAAAATTTAATTCACAAAACCACAGTACTAATCCTTATTAATATTATAAACGTGAAGGTAACTGTCTGTCGCACTTTCACGAAAAAACTACTAAACCAATTTAAATGAAATTTGGTACACAGATATTCTAGAGCCTGAGAAAGAATATAGGCTACTTTATAATGCGAAAAAAGGGTTATAAGGGAAGGAAGCATCGTCATTTTTAGGGATAGAACCTTGAAACGTATCTTTTAGGCTCTTCATTCGATATAAATAAATATAACACTCAAAATTTATAAAATTCTATACCTCAAGGGTGTAAAATAATAATCCTTACTAATATTATAAATGCGAAAGTAACTATATTTATCTGTCACGCTTTCACAACAAAACTACTGAATCGATTTAAATGAAATTTGGTACACAGACAGTCTAGAACCTGACAAATAATAAAGGCCACTTTTCAATGCCAATAAAGGGTTTTAAGGAAAGAAGGTGTCGTCATTTTTAGGGCTAGAATCTAGAAACTCATCTTCTAAGATGGTGATTAGATAAAAATAAATATGACACTCAAAATTTGTAAAATTCTAACCCTCAAGGGTGTAAAATAACAATCTTTTCTTATATTATAAATGCGAAAGTAACTATGTCTGTCTGAAGAGCTTTTACAACAAAATTACTGAATCGATTTAAATGAGATTTGGTACACAGATAGTCTAGAGCCTGAGAAAGGATATAGGCTACTTTTTAATGCCAATAAAGGGTTCTAAGGGAAGAAAGTGTCGTCATTTTTAGGGCTAGAAGCTTGAAACTTATTTTAAAAGCGATTTAAATAAATATGATATTAAAAATTTGTAAAAATCTAACCCTCAAGGGTGTATTATAAATGCGAAAGTAACTATGTCTGTCTGTCGCGTTTTCTCACCAAATGTACTGAACGGATTGAAATGAAATTTGTTAGTCTAAAGCTTTAGAAAGGATAATAAGCTCTTTGCAGTGAAACACTACAAATAACTCTCTAAAGTATGTATAAGTGTGTGTCCAACCAAAAATACTATTAATAGTCAACTTCACTCGTTTGATTTTCAGTTATATTTCTATATACAATCTTTTAGTGTGTAATTCTTAATAAATTCTAGGTTACTGCACTGTATATTTACCACTGACTTTTCTTGAACCGGAAAGGTTGGCTGGTAGATAAAGTTTTATAGCTTTAAGCAGCCCCTTTGTACTTTATGTAGTAAACAATGTAAATGAATAATTAAACATTATATTGTTCGTTTTATGATTTATAGACGTACAATCTGATCACTTTAACAAAGCAGCTCTTTCTATACATATAAATAAAATTGGAGTACCTATTTGCTATTTCTAATTAAGAGCTTTCATTGAATACATACAAGTATCATATATACATACGAGAATTACCAGATTTCCAATATTATAAGGAGTAAGGCTAGTTTTATTTCAAATTAAAATATCATTATTCAAGTAGGCATATTACAGCACTTTTGAATCGTCAAATATAATTCTAATGTACGTCTGATGATGGATCTAAAGTTGCGAAGAGCCCAAAACAAACTCTTTCGGGTATTTTTTAACTATCATCATTACAATATCATATTAGTTTAATATATTTCAATTGAAATTAGAGCAGTTCGTTCACTCCCATGCGTTTCTATCTTCTAAGTACCCTTGCAACTTATAATACGAGTTTTCTATCAACTTTCTTTTAACAAAGACTTTGAATTAATTATTTGACACCTCTAGAACGTCTTGTGTGAGTTTATGGTAGAAAATTAGATTAGATATTAGTAAAAGGATTTTAAAATAACGCAAGTAACACTGCACGTAAAAACGGAAAACAGTGGAATTGATTGATAAAACGAAGCAGACCACCAAGACACCGCCCTATCTTAACAAAGTGAACGTGTGCCGAAACACGGAATGTCACTCCGCTTAGAGACAGGGCTGCTCAATTTATACGAGTTTTATCTTAACGGTAATAACCAGCTACCTGTCTTTGAATTGTCTTAGGCCAGGGGTCGTCAAGCTTGTCTTAAACTAAAAAAAATGTAATATTTCCCTGGTATATCAATTAGGAACTCGCATTTTCTTGAGAGACAAATTCAAAGAAACATCAATTCTCACGGCACCTTCGCAATATATATTGAATAACATTTTATCCGTGATAATATATATATGCAATAACATTTTATATACCCGTGATAATATTATACAGCAAAAGGAGCGAAACACACAATTTTAATACAAAAAATTATAACAAAACATTTGTCGATTTGAGCTTACGCATTTTTAATAAGATACCCGAATCACTTTTGTGTTTGCCTACTCTTCAATATATTAAAAACGTCCTATTGCAAAAATAATATTATGATGTTGTACATTATTTAAGCCACAAAGATGTTTGGACATGATTCCAGTTGCACATGAAAGCTAAACATATTCTAACATGCAATAACTATGTTTAAAGGAGTAAACGTTGAGCTTTTTTCTTTACGAACCAGTGGTAGAATTGTAACCAACAGACATACTAATGACAATTCAAGCTATTTTTGAGATTTTTGGCAATTCTACCCGGAACTAGAGGTAATAAGGCGGTGTAGTCTTACCAGAAGACAAAAGACAAAAGAAAATCCCGGATTANTACATATAAAAACGGAAAACAGTGGAATTGATTGATAAAACGAAGCAGACCACCAAGACACCGCCCTATCTTAACAAAGTGAACGTGTGCCGAAACACGGAATGTCACTCCGTTTAGAGACAGGGCTGCTCAATTTATACGAGTTTTATCTTAACGGTAATAACCAGCTACCTGTCTTTGAATTGTCTTAGGCCAGGGGTCGTCAAGCTTGTCTTAAGCTAAAAAAAATATAATATTTCCCTGATATCAATTAGGAACTCGCATTTTCTTGAGAGATAAATTCATAGAAACATCAATTCACTCAGCACGAGCAATATATATGCAATAACATTTTATATATCCGTGATAATATTATACAGCAAAAGGAGCGAAATACACAATTTTAGTACAAAAAATTATAACATTTAAAACATTTGTCGGTTTGAACTTACGCACTTTTAATAAGATACCCGAATCACTTTTGTGTTTGCCTACTCTTCAATATGTTAAAAACGTCCTATTGCAAAATAATATTATGATGTTGAACATTATTTAAGCCACAAAGATGTTTGGACTTGATTCCAGTTGCACATGAAAGCTAAACATATTCTAACATGCAAAAACTATGTTTAAAGGAGTAAACATTGAGTTGTCTGCTGGTTTCTTATCAGCAGAATTGTTAACAACAGACATACTAATGACAATTCAAGCTATTTTTGAGATTTTTGGCAATTCTACCCGGAAGTAGAGGTAATAAGGCGGTGTAGTCTTACCAGAAGACAAAAGAAAATCCCGGATTAATGGGACATCTGGGTTGTAAGCAGAGAGACTAGGGGATTTTCACTGCCAAAAGCGATCCTGGGTAATCCATCTCTGTCACTGCGAACATGGTAGGCAATTAAATCCTACCTGGATGAGTCTTATGGACTTTTGCACGAGGGTGGCTTCGGCGAATTTCGACAGAGAACCCGGAGCTATCTTACATGTGCAGAGGCAGATAGCCGAGGGTGTTTTAGTGGGTACAACCCCACATAACCCGATAGCCCGACCCAAGTTATCTGGTATCTTATTTAAGATTTCTCCGCGATAAAAAAAAGTTATTTTAGAGCTTACTTGACTAATGAATATTTTGATTTTTACAAAAGCAAACGTCTCTTTTGTAACGAAGAGACATCGTATATGTTCTCTCATTTGGTGCTGCCACATTACTGTTTATAAATGTTCGCAAACATTTTCAAATGTTACAAATTATGTGAGAAATTGTTACATGTTTTTGAATGCTCCTACACTGATGCAAAAGTTTAGTAACAATACCTAACAAGAAAACATTTTTTAACAATTGTGATTCAATGTTTGTTAGAAAATGTTCACTAATGTTTATAAACATTTCTAAACAGCAGTGTAGCAGCACCATTAGATATGACAACTCAAGAAAAGGTCCCAATATAATAACTTCCAAAGCTTTATAACAAGAAAATTAGGACAAAAACTGAGTATTTTGATGGACACTTAGCCAGTCTGTTTTGAGAGGATAACCATGGCCGAAGCTACCCACTAGCATATAAAAGCAATATAATAAAACAGACAGTGTAACATTCAGTTTAAAGTTATAACTTATAGAATAGAAAGAGCCTCGGTTTTCCAACACCTGCCTTAGATGTATCGTTTTAATTGATCCCTTGGAAACATTGACTGATTTGGAAGAGCTATTAAAGTTTTTGTCAGTCGCTGTCAATTGTGATGGGTCATCTCTAAAACACGCTAATTTAAAACTTGCTACTTCAAACCTTTCAATATCAAATACTTGAGGATTGGACAAAGAAAATAAGATTTCTATGCAGTTTTTCTAATTTTAACGGCTTCCTTAGCAAAATTGCAATACTCGCCTCGTAAGAAGAGGTCTTGGATTCGATTTCTAGGACCAGACTAGTTAGAAACCTCGGCTGTGGCTATTTACCATCAACAAAGACGTACTGTCAAACAAAAACTTTGAGTTACAGTCTGATACTGTGTAGAAACCGTAAGAGCTAAAGTACTATACCAGATAATCATGATTCCATCTTGGAATGCATCATCACTTACCATCATTTGAAATCACAGTCAATCGCAAACCTATTCGCAATAAAAGAAATACATATTCGCAACCACGTTTCACGATTACCCATTGTGATGTTATTCATGCGCTTGTAACTTCCCGTTCCCATTATAATTACGAAATAAAATTTAATATATATTAAAGTTTATAACATCAGCTATCTACCAATAGCAGTTTTATGCAATATTTTTTTTATATTTGTGTGTTTAAATTTGTCTTTTACTAAAGTAGGTATTTTGGTATTAAAACATTTACTTGTATTTTAATGATTTTTTATGGAAAATATGTTTTTTCGATCCCTTTACTTTATATTATCCCTGGTTACCCCCTTAGGGGTTTCATATCTAAAGAATAACTGAGACTCAGTGAAAATTTCCTATCTCTAACTTTAGTAGTTTCTGCTGTATTGTAATGAGTCAGTCAATCAGCTTTTTTAAATAATATTATATACTAATTATGCCCAGAACTGCCTGCCTCTTTGGTCTAGTGAATAGCATGTTCGACTACAGACATGAGGTTCTGGGTTCGAGTCCCGGGTCGGGCCAATTCAAAAATCAATATTGAGTTTTTTATTAAGATTTTTTAAATATTTGCCCGAAGTTGGGACGTAGGCGGTGTGATCCACCCCCGTGCCTCGGAGAGCACGATAAGCCGTCGGTCCTGCGCCTGATCTCTCTCCAGTCGGACACTCACATCGGACTATGAAAGTGAAGGAATAGAGAGTGCACTTGTGTACTATGCCTGCCAATCCGCAGTGCAGCAGCGTGATGGGTCTATGCTCTAAAACCCTCGCTCCTCGGAGTGAGGAGGCCTGTGCCCAGTAGTGGGACGTTAATGGACTGCTACTTACTTTTTACTTATGCCCAGCGGTGTTACCCACCTTATTTCCGATCCCATGGGAATATACGGACACCTTGATTATAGTTTTATATTACGTAATGACACTCCTAGTTAAATTTCAAGTCAACCGAATGTTTTGTTACAGATATATCGCTTATATATTAGTGTATAGTTAACTAGTTCTTATTGTGGTGTAAATAGAGACTGTTTTGCTTTAAATATAACTGTGATATAGAGGGACAGGCGTGTCCAGAGTGACGAATTATACTCCATTGAGATGGGCGGGCGGGCACGGCCGATTGGTTTCTAGACGGCTTATACAAATTACATGATAAAGGTCCTGCATTTGAATACCGGCCGAGTTACATCCAGCCTTTTTGAGGGCATTTTATTGATGACTAACTTCCTGTTCAAATCAAATCAAAATGTTCTTTAATCAAGTAGGCTCAAAAAGCACTTTTGAATCGTCAGTAGTCACCACTTTAGCGAGATGATCCACTGAAAAGAAACCGGCAGGATACTCAGCAGTTACTCTTTTAAAGCAAACATTTAAATCTTCAACATAATATGCCTGCTGTAAGAGTATATTTTTGACATGTGTCTTAAAGTTATCTGGAAGCAAATCAGAAACTGATTGCGGTATCTTATTCAAAATGCACATGCTCTAAAAGACAAATGATTTCTGAACCTTCATCCATAAATATGGCATTGCAAGTTTGTTTTTATTTCTTATATTAAAATTGTGTATTTCACTTTTCTGTGGTGTATATCAAAATCAAAATAATCTTTAATCAAATATACTCAACAAGCACTTTTGAATCGTCAGTAGTCGGTTCGGAAAGCTGATTCCGCTGAGAAGAACCGGCAAGAAACTCAACGTTCACTCCTTTTAATCTAGTTTTTGTAGGTTACAATAATCCTCAACATTAAAATATGCCTTTTGTAATAGAGGCGAACCCAGAAGTGATTCGGGTATCTTATTAAAAATGCGTATGCATTAATATTATAAAGAGAAAGCATTTGTATTTTTGTATGTAACGAATAAACTCAAAAAAACTGGACCGATTTCAATAATTCTTTTTTCATTAGAAAGCTACATTATCACCCAGTAACATAGGCTATACTTAGTACTACATTACTATAGAAATTTTTAGAAATTTCTATTAAAACCAACCGAAGGTGAAAAAATTAGCCACAAAATGTCTCATCGCATACGCTGTGAAGAGTGTTAATGATAGGACAAAAAAATGTTCGACAATATTATAGAATATATCAATATCTACAAAAAACTTCGCGAGACCATATGTCTAACTATTGTAGTTACGTCACTATAACTACTTTTTTACATTTAACAAATTGATAGAACGGCATGTTCAAAATCAGACCGTGTTATCCGTATCATTTATAAATTTTTATCCAAAAAAATCATTTAATATTCAAGATTGTCTCAATACCTGTTGATTACTTTTTGAATTATTGAAATCGGATATTCCATTCAAAATAAAAATACATGCCGGCGGCGGCCGCCACGCAGCGCATCGAATAACTAACTCGACGAGAGAGGGGCAGTGCTGGAAAAGGGGGTGGTCGTTTTAATTGTCATGTTTATCACTTAAATATCTGTACCTATTAATGCCTACCCGTGCGAAGCCGGGACGGGCCGCTAGTTCAATATATATTGCAACGGTACTGTGATAAATTGATGTTTCTTTGAATTCATGTCTGAAGGAAACGCGAGATACCATTCGATACAATTCTCGGGTGACGGCCCGCCGGTCCGGTCGACTTTTGAAACTGTCGCGATCCTAGCTGTTATTATTAATGAGTTTGTGTAAATTGATATCGGAGACATTAAGTGATTGAATAATATAATCTGAGTTTATTAGTAAAGTGGAAAAAGTATGGAAATTATGGATGCTATTAATGACGATGTTGGTGGAGAACCCTACGCCTCTATGCTTTATGATTTCTTTCTCTCTTATTCTCCGAAATATATATATTAAGAACAAAAAACGGCTAAGTATTAAACCTTGTGGGACACCCATTTTCACAGGCGATCCTAATGACTCAACACCGTTTAAGAACACCTTTTGAACTCTACTTTGAAGGTAAGAGCTTGACAATCCTTCAAAGTGAAGGTAAAAGCTTGACAATCCCTATACAATAGAAACTTGGTTATCGACCTCGATGGTACAGTGGCCTGAGTACTCGCTTTGCTAATAGGATAGGCAATTGCACTTTCTAATTGAGTTTGTGTTTTGAAACCATTAGAGGTAAATTGCCTCTCACCAGATAAACATCACAAATGATCACAGTCGTCATCTAACCTGTCAGAAATAAAATAATTGTCACCAAACAGATTGACTTTAGCGGTTGTATTCTTAGAAAGATGTATTGCTTTTTGTTTTTCAGTACCTTTATAAAGAGTAATAAAAACAAACAGAAGCAAATGTAAACAAGTGAAGACGAAGAGATATTTCTTTAATATCACTTCATAAGGCACACCTTTGAAGCCCCTCAGCTCGAAAGTATGCGTCAGCGTTTCCACTGGAAATATCAAATACACTCGTATGCCAAAAATGTAAAATTGTCGTTTTCACGAGTGAAAGAACAGGTGTTAGGGATATCTCGCAATATAATAAAAATATTCGAGACGGCGACGACAAATTCTTTGCGAGCTTGTAATGCAAACACGGTGAGATGTCGTTTTGACTTCGTCAAGACGATAGATAACTTGTTGGGACAAGCTTTTACTTGTATCAGGTAAATAGCAGCCTGTTAACATCCAACAGCTGGGCAAAGGCATCCTCTGTCATAGGAGAGAGGGTTATAATAAATCAAAGAAAGTAGGTTGTAATGAATCGTAAGATTTAATTGAAGAAGTTAATTACAAATTTTAATGACGCAGCAAGACAACTTGCCAAGTATTTTGAAACATAAAACAAGCGCGCAAGCGTCGAAAATCGCATTTATTTAAACAGAAAATAATGTCGTAGTTTCGCCACTCATAACAGCGCGGAAAGTATGAACTTTCGATAAAGGTATGACGAAAAAGACTCATAAAATGTATAGCTGAGTATGTGTGAATTGCTCAAGAGATAGGTGGGTTTCCTCACGATATTTTCCTTCAATCAAAAGCATATTGATATATTTCTATAAAATTGATATGATAGGTTATGTAAAGGTTGATGAAATAAGCTATACAATACTTTCTGTTTGTTTTGCATTGATTAAAAAGTCGTTATAAAGAGCTTTATGATAAATGTATTCGTAACGTAAAGGTATCTTGTACATTAGCTTCAAAGTGTAGTCATAAAGGATTTTGAAATATTAAGGTTATCTAATCTAACACTATAAAGAGGGAAGGTTTGTGTTTCTGTATGTAAGTATGATCTCTGAGATGCGCCTGATATCTCTCCGGTCGTGTCCCGGATTCCCGTCACATCGGACTATGAGAGTGAAGGAATAGAGAGTGCACTTGTGTACTATGCCTGCCAATCCTATGCTCTAAAAACCCTCGCTCCTCGGAGTAAAGAGGCCTGGGCCCCAGCAGTGGGACGTTAATGGGCTGCTACTTACTTTTACTTTTTATGTAAGTATGTTTGTTACGTTTTCACACAAAAACTTATGGACCGATTTCAAAAATTTCTTCAACATTAGAAAACTACATTTTCACTGAGCGATATAGGTTTTATTATATTCCCAAAAAAATAGGGTTCCCTAGTAAAACTGCATAAATGTAACCCAAGGTGTGAAAAAATTGGTCACATAAAATCTGTCATCGCTTGCGCTGGCGAAACTATTAAAGATAGAACAAAAAAATGTTCTACAATATTATAGAACGTATTAATATCTACAAAAAAGTTTGCAATGCCATCTATCTAACTACTGTAGTTACGCCACCATAACTACTCTTTTGCATTTCAAAAGATAATTAAAATGTCAACGACAATCAAACCATATTATTCATACCTCTATTAAAGGCCGTTTCAATACCTGTAAAATACTATTTAAATTATTAAAATCGGACATTCAATTCAAAAGATATTATTTTAAAATGTCAATCTAAAGAAAATATATCCCGAGTCGAGCTCCAGAGTGTCAAATATGTATAGGTAAGTTCTGAGACAATAAAAAGCTACAAATAAATCTTTTTTTTTAATAATGACGGATACAATTGTTACATATATATTCGTTGTAAAGTAAAATCTGTATATTGATTAGATTATGAATGTAAGTGTGTTAAATAAAACTTATATATCAACAAAAACAAGTCTATAGTATCGGTATCTTCTACTACCTGTTTAAATCAATCATATTATCAAAGTAAATTTAAACTATCAAGGTTCATATTCCTTCAAAGGTCTAGTAGTAAGAAAGCAGCTATTTTATTATACTATTCATCTAAACGTGATGATTATAAAAAAAGATTGTAACAACATAATCGCATATGTCAGTAATCTGTCCGTTAATCGGGAAAAAAAACCTAGATTTATTACGTGACGACGAATTGAATTGAAATTCCTTTTGCTTTAGCATTTAGTGAGACATGTCACTTGTAAGTTATTATATTTATTAGCATTTAAACGTTATTCAATTTGTATTTATTCACTACGTATGGCTTGTGAGTATATTTTAAAGAAAATCCTGTATTCAAGCTTTTATAGTCCTTTTGAATCGTTAAACTTAGTAATTTTTGCCAATTATTTACTATGGTGCTATTAAAACCAAAATTTGCTAGATTTCCTTTAGCAACTATGAGAAGAACCCATAACAAACTCAATTGGTCATCCTTCTATGTCTCAAAGCCACCTCAGTACCAAATTATGTAAATAGAATAAAGTGCACAAAATATCGAGGTAGTTTTAAGAAAATAAACAATAAATAGCTTCAATATCATTCCCGATACTATAGATTTACGATATTCAATCTAGAGAATTTAATTAGATTTTTAAAATTACAATTGGAAACGATTTACAGAGAATATTAAATAAAGTGCACTTGCCTTGTGAATACTGGTGTGATTAAACTATTTCTTTTGTATATTTAACAACAAAAACACCAATGAAATCGCTAAATATACAATCAATTTGTGATTAAAATTAAATTAACAAAACTAAAAGATTTTATTAAATTAATACGTTTCTTACATTTCAAATTTAATACACTATGAAATATTAATCAAAACTATATTAATAACACATTTTAGGTTAAAACACAATGAAAATAATTGAAATTAATATTTTTAAAGGTGCATTATTGACAAAAAGACGTCCCATTACAAAAACATTAATTTGTTAAATTCTGGATATTTTGGTAAAGATCCTGATAACCATTCTTTGAAAAATACGAGGAAAATCGTTATTGGTGTGATTAAAGTTGACTTTTGTATATATTCTATTTAATAACAAAAATATCTATTAAATTGGTAATTATGAATGCCATTTGTCAAATTGTCAATATTTTGGTAAAGATTCTATGAAAAATACGATGAAAATATCTATTTCTAGTCATTACTGGTGTGATTAAAGTTGATTTGTGTATATTTAATAACAAAAGCACCCATTAACGTCCCACTGCTGGGCACAGGCCTCCTCACTCATATGAGAGAGGGTTTTTAGAGCATAGACCCACCACGCTGCTCCACTGCGCATTGGCAGGCATAGTACACAAGTGTACTCTCTATTCCTTCACTCTCATAGCCCGATGTGACGGTAATTCGACAAAACCGGAGAGAGATCAGGCGCAGGACCGACGGCTTAACGTGCTCTCCGAGGCACGGGGGTGGATCACACCCCCAACTTCCCAACTTCGGGCTAATATTGAGAAAATCTTAATAGAAAAAATAAATTGCTAAATATATCATCAATTTATTGAATTCCAAATATTTTGATAAAGATCCCGATAACCATTCTATGAAAAATACGATGAAATATCTATTTCTTACCATTAGGTCATTATGGTATTCATTCAATAATAAATAGTAATGTTTTTAAATCTCTTACCTATCTTAAGAGGTTTTTTTATTACAGATAAGTCAACCCTTGACCAGTCAACCCAGTTTTGTAAATGAAATAACCTGGTAAGAGATCATTTACTTTTACAGAGCATCAAAACATAAAGCTTTTTTGCTTAGCGGCACGTCTTTGCTGATAATTAGCTATTACTTAAATATGCCATATCCGGGATCGAATCCAAGACTTCTGCAAGCGAATACTGGTTTTCAAAACATGCGACAATATTAAAAATTGGCTGTAATAGTTCTAAGTTACGTATATCATTCGAAAAAGCCTACCGGTGTGTCAGCTATGACATTTTTATGTATTCTCTATGCAAATTGACCAGCAAAATTGATGGTCTGACGCCTTACGTCATATTTCAAACATCCAGTTGACGTAGGCAATGTTTTTGCCCAAAAAAAATGGGTCGGGATGGTACGCTTTTAACAGAAGTCACGTTTCATATGACAGCGAGTTTATTATACGAGAAATATACATCAATATGATAACATACAGTATATTACTGTTTGTAGAAGCATTGACGTTTTATAAAGCGATTCATTTAGTTCCTACCGAATGGGTACAGCAATTTATCATGCACTTATTAGGAATGCGAAAAGTTCTACATTCGTTTTAGGTTTTGACAAATGATTCCAGAAAGTTACGCTGTTAACACAAAAAGCGAATTTATAGTCGCAAGTGTGCCCTTTTAATAAATAACACAGTGATTTATTTCTACAAATAAACGGTATTGTTTTGCAATGACAAAACGACAGCTTTTTATTAAATGTATTACGAATAATTACACGTTACCTTTTCAACTTAAATATGGAGACCATTTTGAGATAGGTATGTTACAAATCAAAGTTATACTTTTAAAAATAACACCAGATAGGACAAGTTATAACAAACCCATCGAATTCGTTCTTTATTTAAGGTAATATTAAAATAAAGTATCAGCTTAACGCGCTTCTTTAGTTGCTTTCATCCGTGTCAGAGCTGAAAGCTTCAGCAAACATCTAGAACCCAACAACTGAATGAAGAGGTTTCCAATGGGATTTCGTTGGTATTCTGGTACAAACACTGAGACCCACACTCTAAGGTGGAAGTTTATACTTTATTAGGCGTGTGCAATGCATTTTGTAGTCAAAAATAAGATTGCATCTTTACTTACCTATCTACATAGATAAAAATTAAGTTCGGGTCATTAGTCTCGTAAAAACTCGGGAAGGCCTGAAGAAGAAGAAAAAGAAGACGTAGTGACTAAAATTGAAAAAGGTATGCTTAGATGGTTTGGGCATGTAGAGAGAATGAGTGAAAGGAGACTGACAACAAGAATTTATGAGTCAAGAGTGAAAGACCAAGGCGAACGTTCCTGGAGCAAATCCAGGACATTTTAATTAAGGGCCAGGTCAAGAGTACGCTAAGCCGACGAAGTTGTATAAAAGGCTTAATGAGAATGAAAGAAGCGAAGGAGATATGCAAAGATCGTGGCAAGTGGAAGGACGTGGTCTCTGCCTACCCCTATGGGAATGAGGCGTGATGATATGTATGTATGTTTAATGAAAGTAGAAAAATAGTTCAATTCAGCTTTTTATTTAATGATTCTGTGGCGGTAGGAAGTTTGCCGGGTCAGCTAGTCAGAAATAAAATAACTTGACATAGGTAGAGATCACGTTCTTCCACTTGCCACGGCCCTTGCATATCTCCTTCGCTTCTTTCATTCTCATTAAACCTGGGTCTTATTTAAAATTGGTCCAGGAACGTTCCCATTCACTCGTGACTCATAAATCCTTTTTGTCAGTCTCCTTTCATTCATTCTCTCCACATGCCCAAACCATCTAAGCATACCTTCCTCAGTTTTAGTCACTACATCTTTTATACCGCAACGTCCGATCGTTCGTAAATGATATTTTGATTTATAAATTGATTGTAGTTTAAGTCACACCGATGTAAGAATGTAGTGACATGTGAACAAAACTTGTATATCAAACTCATGTGAATGGCGTGAAGTATACAATTCTGATGGAAACATGCTTGTCAGAAATTTCCATAACTATCTTTAAAAGCATCTCACGCTACGTGCAATCGGTCGTCGATAGTTCGCTTTTTATGACTAACGGAAAAGAAGCATGTAGGTGCCGCTGATGGAACACCGTGTCACCATTTATATTGCGACTACGTTTTATAGCCTGTCGCTTTTGAGGCTTTTCGTGACAGCCTTTTGATCTATTAAAACACAGTGTAACCCTTATGAAACAGGGCACTATTTACCGCATTTTTACCTAACTTTTTAACAAAATCTCCTAAATCTAGTACCTAAAGCATTAAGTTGGACGTCGACGTCGCTTCAACCGATGGACGTCCACTGCTGGACATAGGTCTCACGTAATGATGTCCATAAGGCCCGATCTTGCGCCACCTGGCTCCAGCGGATACCGGCGACCCTCTTTATATCATCGGTCCACCTTGTGGGGGTTCTGCCTACATTGCGCCATACGGTGCGGGGTTGCCACTCCAGCACCTTCGGCCCCCAACGTCCATTGGTTCGTCGGACTATGTGCCTCGCCCATTGCCACTTCAGGTTTGCGATTCGTAGGACTATATCGGTGACTCTGGTTCTATTATCGATCTCTTCATAGCATAACCCTCTCCATCGCACGCTGCGTGACTATGAGCTTCTGCATGAGGCCCATAGTCAGCGACCACGTCTCAGAACCGTAGGTCATCACTGGCAACACGCACTGTTCAAAGATTTTGGTCTTCAGGCGCTGAGGGATATCGGGCGAAAATATCTGGCGTAGCTTTCCCAGCTGAGTTGGATTCGACGTTGACCTCCTTCTCGAAATTGGACCTTTACGTTACGAATACACTGATCAATTTCCTCTTAATTGGTCTCTACTATCCTAACTATTCCCATTTAATTTATTTCTAAATTCAATAGCATTTCATGTCTTAATAGGTTTAGACAAGTTTAACTCTTCGTTATATTATTTTGTTAAAATGAATCGTCCAACAAAGTAGTCAGTCTGTTTGTTCGCGATAACTCAAAAAGTACT
This sequence comes from Elymnias hypermnestra, assembly GCA_015832385.1. Taxonomy (NCBI): domain Eukaryota; kingdom Metazoa; phylum Arthropoda; class Insecta; order Lepidoptera; family Nymphalidae; genus Elymnias; species Elymnias hypermnestra. The sequence goes on along the minus strand of JACTOM010000909.1, from coordinate 883,066 downwards.
GAATAGATTTTCATGCGGTTTTTATAAATAGATAAAGTGGTTCTTGAGGAAGGATAATGTATATAATTTGTACAGATTTTGTTTTGGTAGAAATATTTCAATAATTATTGGAAGTGTTGGAAAAAGCTTGCCCTCGGGGAGCTTTCAAAGAAAACGCTGGCTAATTCTTTAAAGATAAAGTGCTTGGTGAGATTTTCCTTTTTTACAGATCTAATAAAAGTCTGCAATTTTATATATTTGAATGAAGGCGTTGGATTTATAAACTAATACACAAGGAATTTCACTTTGTCATATATTTCGGTCTATTTAACTTACTCTACCGTAACGTCTTCTAAGATACAATATCATATAAGTAAGTAGCAGCCCATTAACGTCCCACTACTGGGCACAGGCCTCCTCACTCCGAAGAGCGAGGGTTTTTAGAGCATAGACCCACCACGCTGCTCCAGTGCGGATTGGCAGGCTATTTGGCAGACAATATCATATAGAGATCAGCTAATTACGATGCTCATAACATAGTTTACAATTATATCTTCGAGGAACATATCTAACTTCTGGCATTTATTGGGAAATTCTTAATAGATAGAGAGAATCGAACTTAAGACCCTACGAAGTAATTTCAATCCGCTGATCATTTTATCAATGAAGCAGTCAATGCAAGCAATGAAAACCCTGAATTTCTCAGCAAAGATTAAATTCAATTTTGTCATCGCCATTAAATGCCAAAAATACGGTATTCAATACAATTAGTTATTAAAATCAACATTTAAACCATACACATTAAAACCTAATAGTGGAATATAGTAATTTTTACAACATAATTTAACAATTATAGCTAAAATAGTTTAAATAACTACAAACATATATCCGTTATTGTAATAAATTAAGCTTAATAAAATGGAATTTGAAATTTATTCCTACAACGCGGTATATGATAATTTATAATATAAAAATGAATCTCAAAATGTGTTGATAAGCGCATAACTCAACAACGCCTAGATCAATTTTGACAATTCCTTTTTTTAAATGTTCATTGAAGTCCAAGGATAGTTTATACGGCGAGAAAAGTTCGAATAATTGCAGGGAAAACCCTAAAAACAGCCCTTTTCTATTTCTCATACAAAAGTTTTCTAACTAAAATGTACACTCATTTGGCCTTTATTGCTATTCAATAAAGTTCATAATAAATTACAAGTACTCACTGTTGTCTAAGCAATGTATGTGTATTCATAACATCAAAGAGTCAATTTGCACTTTATTACCGCTGTACAAAGTTCAATTGAATAGTCATTACTCGACTAAATTGAATAGTCGCAAAAATATAAGAGCTATAGATATTTAGTATTGCTGTAATTTCATTTTGAAAATCATTCGTAAAACTGAAATCTGCCAAATTCCAAATCATTTTGATAGAACGAAGTCTGTCGAGTCTGCTAGTTGATACTGCTATTCTCACAGTACCGTCGCAATATATATTAAATAACATTTTATATATCCGTGATAATATTCATTTATACAGCAAAAGGAGCGAAACACACAATTTTAATACAAGAAATAAACACAAACTTGTAATGCCATATTTTAGAGTGAAAAAGGTTCAGAAGTCATTTGTCGGGTTGAGCATACGCATATTTAATAAGATACCTGAATCACTTCTGGGTTTGCCTCCACATAGTTTTAAGAAGTATGTTAAAAATGTCCTAATAAAAAAGGCATATTATAATGTGGAAGATTATTTAAGCGACAAAGATGTTTGGACATGATTCCAGTTGCACATGAAAGCTAAACACATTGTAACCTACAAAAAAGCTATGTTTAAAGGAGTAACCGTTGAGTTTCTTGCCGGCTTCTTCTCAGCGGAATCAACTTTCCGAACCGGTGGTAGATTTGTTACCAACGGACAGACTGCTGACGATTCAAAAGTGCTTTTTGAGCCTACTTGAATAAATAATATTTTTTTAAAACTTGCAACATTGTAAGTGTAAGGGTTCACACCTAAATTACACTATCAACATTGAAACGACAAAAAGGAGCACAAAAATCGTTAGTTTAGCACCACCCTTAATTTGCCCCCTCAAGTTCTCTATAAAGAGGAACCAGTTTAGAAAGGTCCTCGGGTAATGATACGTATGTAACGTTCTCCTGTCTATCAGTAGTTTTTGCCAGGGTATGGGGGGTCGTATTTATCTGGTGTCAGTATGCGTGTCTTCAGCCCATCCCGATTTTAGGCAGTCCCAGCCTAATGCCACTTGTATCGGACATTTTACCGTCACACGCTCTATTTTCTTTGAGTTTTATACGGCGAATTTTAGAAACTATGCTCCCAGTGACGGTTTTATTGGCCCTAAAGGTGAAATAAAAGCGAACTTGGAGTGTTTCTAAATTTGCGGTGTTATGTTATTTTCGTTGTCACGTTTTTACTGCCAAACTTGTGGAGCAACGAAGTATTCACGTGATAAGTCACTATAATGTTGGTGGCTGTATTTGAATTTTTCTTACATTTGTGTTTACAACGCGGTATAAACTTTGGTGAAATTTGCGAGTGCCTCTTACGAAAGTGATAAAACGAAACTTTGTCATTCGATTTAAATTCCTCACCTTTTAGATTCATATTCAAATTTGATCAAGATATCAAAATATTAAAACATAGCATCACGCCTCATTCCCATAGGAGTAGGCAGAGACTACGTCTTTTCACTTGCCTTGCATATAAGTTCGTCGGTTTAGGGTATTCTTGACCTGACCCTTATTTAAAATGTCTTGGATTTGGTACAGGAACGTTTGTCTTGGTCTTCCTCTTCCCACTTTCCTATTCACTCCTACACTCATAATTTCTTTTTGTCAGTCTCCTTTCATTCATTCTCTCTATATGCCCAAACCATCTAAGCATGCTTTTCTTAATTTTAGTCACTACATCTTCTTTTATACCACATCGTTCTCTTATCACACTATTTCTTGGTACTCAATGGTATTTCTCAACGCTCTGGTTCCTGTTACAGCCAGTGACTAACACACATCCGTATATAACGCAATGAGAAAGACGAAATATGTAAGCTTATACTCTACTATCTGTGCGAAGTTTTTTTGTTGAATAATTTTGGTATAAATAGGAGATTATATTGCAATTTTGATTATGCTATCTTTTGGCTTTAGCTATCGATTAGGCTGATAAGAGGTAATTTAGCAATTAATGGAAAGAACAGTTTCCTAAATTTGCGCTGTTATGAATCTATTTGAGATTAATCTGCACTATTAGGAAGACCGTCAAAAATTCAAAATTGTGTATAAATTATCATATTCTATAATTTGTGCTGATGTAAAAGCACTTCGGGTGAATAACATTAGCATTAATTCTTACTTTTCACACAAGTGTCATTTTCAGAATTTTCCCGCCAATTTTTATATTCAAAATGGCGGCCGCAGAGCCGTTAATGTGACACGCACGTTTCGTAGCACGCAATCTATACTTGGTGAACGTGTTAATTTATTTATCCATAAATAAAAATTGATTTATTCACACCTAAACATGCCGTTTAGAAATTTACTACAAATGCTTAATTGTATTTTATTTCTATGTATTCAATTTTCCAACAACAGAAATCAAAACTAAATTATTCCCCTTTCAAACTTAACAAGTTGATTTGATTAGTTTTTTTTATAAGTTTTATATATATTATCTATATCTCCTTCGCTTCTTTTATTCTCATTAAACCTTTCAAACCAGTTCTTCGGTATAGAGTACTCTTATCGTTGCCCTTATTTAAAACGTCTTTGATTTAGTCCAGGAACGTAACGCCTTGGTCTTCCCCTTCCACCTCTCCCGTTCCTTCTTGACCCATAAATCCTTTTTGTCAGTCTCCTTTCATTCATTCTGTTTACGTGCCCAAACGATATAAGCATACGTTTCTCAATTTTAACACAACATCTTTTCAAACACAACGTCTTTTATATCACGACGTTCTCTCTCGTTCTATCATCGATTATATTTTTCTATTAAACTCTACCAGAAATCACCTATTCACAGTAAAAATATGAAATATAAGTACAAAACTGAGATACAAGGGCTACGTGCGAAGAGCAAATATTGACGTTGTCACTTTGGTCAAAACAGCACTCCACATGTAACTAGAGATGACAGAGCAAACATACACACTATAGAAGCAACTAAATAAATCCGTATTAATACAAATTACCAATGGTTTTCGAAAACAAATAGTAATTTTATCTATATAAATGGAAATGAATCGCGAAACTATTTGTACGCGCTTAACTTCCGAAAGACCATTGCCAAGAGAATAATTCTTTCTCTTTGTATTCATAATCGCTATAAAAGAAAATTAAAAACAAATGTGGAGGTATCTATATGTGGAGGAAGTAACACTTCTTTGTATTGAATTCATAGACATGTTGAACAAAGTTACTAAAGTGACAGTCAAAATCAAAAGCTCATTAGACTTAGACTTCAGTGTTGGACTAGTCTCGAATCTATCGCCGATTTCAAATGTCGATTCTACTGAGAAGAAACCGATAAAAAACCCAGTAGTTACTATAAAAAACATAGTTTTTTTGATAAGTTTAAATAACGCAATTTGAATCAAGACATATTGAAATAATCTCCAATATTATAATTTGATTTATCCATAAACATTTTCATGACATATTTCTTAAAATTATCAGCAATTCTAAAACAGATTGTGTTGTTTAAATTGTTTATATTAAACCCGGAAAATTATTTCAGATCAAAATGAAACTCGAAAGGGACGACAGTCGCAAGCTTAAAAGACTTAAAACGATATTTAGACAAAAATACTAATTAAATATCGAATTTTTTAACGAAATGTAAATTCAATATATGTATAGAGGCTAATTAAACTTACTGAAGCATTTTGTTGAAAATGCTGTACTGGACAAATGATTTCAGTTAAAATGAATCATACAAATAACGACAGTCGCAAACTTAAAAGACTTAATGCGATATTTGCGAATATAAAGTATTGTAACAGACTACTTCAATAAAGAATTTTTAAGTTTAACATATGTAAATACGCAAATTAAAAGCTTATTTTGGCATTTATTAAAAATTCTCTACTGGACAAATGATTTCAGTTCAAAATGAAACATGAAAATGACGACAGTCGCAAACTAAAAGACTTAAAACGATATTTGACGATACAAAATTGCTATAGAAGACTAATTGAAGATAGATTTTTAAATTAAATTTGCATTCAATGAATGGATATACCGACAAATTAAAAACTTATTGTAGCATCTTGTTAAAAATGCTCTACTGCACAAATGATTTCAGTTCAAAATTATGAATGAAAACGACGACAGTCGCAAACTTAAAAGACTTAAAGCGATATTTACGAAGGTATTGTAATAGATTACTTCAATAAAGAATATTTGAGTTCACTATAGTATAAATACAAATAAAAAGCTTATTGTGGAAATTAGTTAAAATTCTCTTCTGGATTAATGATTTTAGATCAAAATAAACAAGAAAACGACGACAGTCGCAAACTAAAAAGTTAAAGCGATATTTGGCGATTCGAAAGTATTGTAAAGGACTATTTTAATATTAAATTTTTGTTTTAAATATGTATTCAATAGAGGCAAATTAAAACTTATTGCAGAATCTTCTTAAAAATGCTCTACTGGACAAATGATTTCTGTTCAACGGGAATCACGAAAAGGACGACAGTCGCTTTAAAGGTTTGATTTCCGTAGTAATGGTTTCGTATCAGATGTGTTGCTAAAAGTGCTACAAAGTGCATTTGATCCCTGGTCGCAAATATTTACACGATATCCCCGTGGGAACCATGCCACGTGGATTATGCACAGACCTACAAAACGAAATTTACGAGTGTCTAGATCTACATTTGTTCATATTATAATTGACATTGACTTTCTTTAGTATTTCTTTAATTATAAATCTAATGTAATTTGATATATGTGTGTGTATCTAGCCAATAATAGCCAGAGAATAAAAATATCATGCTGTGTAACAAATCTAAGGTTATAATGGGATTAAAATATTATTTATTTATATATAAATCATAACCATTTAAATAAAATCTTAACATTGTACGATAAAGCGAAGTTTCAACGGTCTCGATTAACAAATGGTGCTACTACGTGTTTTTTTAGCAGATTCTCTGGATTTATATTTGTCTAGATGTAATCTGGCGTCCGATCAGGTAGCGGAGCAGCTGAATACCAAAGCCAGTCAGGCCATCCACATCGCTACCGATCGGTAAAGATGGCACAGCTTGCTTCGTCGGGAACATCAAAATGATCAGCAGTGAGAGATGACCAGAGGAAGAGGAGATGTAATATGGGAAGGCTTCCGCCGTGGCTAGTGACCAAAAATGTCACACAAAAGAATTTCGTCTGTGTAGAAACCCTTAACAGGTTAATGGCTCTTATCATTGACCATTTAAGACTGCATCATCATTTACCGTCAGGTCAGGTCACAGTCAAGCGGTTAAATGTTAAACAGCCTCTAAGAATAAAGCATAAAATCAAAATTTTGTAGGACAGTGTTTCAAAGATCCGAAAAGTAATACTTTACTACCTTTTCTATTGATAATATTTTATTTTATAATAGAAACAGTTATATTATACAGAGCAGAAGTATAGTTCTTTCGCGTTAAGAATGCAATGAGTCATCATCAAGTACACAGCGACCTGTTCAAGGCATAGCTGTGAACTTGAATGATGACTCACTACATTATTAACGAGGACGAACTATACAATGAAAGATACATTGAAGATTGGTGTAAGCATCACGTTTTAATAGCTATATAATTAAATGGTAACCTAAAGTTAAAACTTGGGATGATTTATATCATCGAAATTGTCAAATTGTCTCAAATCCTAGTTGACTCTTTATACGTACGAGCAGACTATATAAGTCTATGCATTTTTGAAGTGAAACTAATTTAGGCGCATGGGGGTAAATTTTTAGCAGATGAAACGCGTGACTAGCGTCACAAAGATGTGCAGCATTTTTAATGCTACTTCGGTTAAAGATTAAGTAGTTTTAATATTTACAAATTCCTCTAAGTCTCGGAAATCTTAAAGTTTTACATTTGTATTAATATTAACAAGTCTTAAAAATTAGTTTGCCAAAGAAGTTTCACTTCTGTCATGTGTTATTTATCATTTAGACAACCGCTACAAAGTAAACTGTAATCTTAGATTCCTATCTATGATGGAATCAACAAATAACCTATGAATATGTAAGTTAATTACATATAAATAAAGAAAAATTAACATATATATTAATTGCTTTTTAATGAACTGCTAAATCTTTCAATATTATCGACACCTGCTAATAATAATCGTTAACCGACGTAGTTTCTTGTAGTAATTACTTTGTTTTGGCAGAAATTGGTGACCTGGTTTAGTATATTGCATAAACATTTTAAGGATTACATATTTCCAATTAAGTAAAAGTAAAAAGTAAGTAGCAGCCCATTAACGTCCCACTGCTGGGCACAGGCTCCTCCCTCATATGAGAGAGGGTTTTTAGAGCATAGACCCACCACGCTGCTTCACTGCGGATTGGCAGGCATAGTACACAAGTGCACTCTCTATTCCTTCACTCTCATAGTCCGGTTTGACAAAAATCCGACACTACCGGAGAGAGATCAGGCGCAGGACCGACGGCTTAACGTGTTGGCTTAATTTCCCATTAATTTTTGCCAAATGGTTAACTAGGTTACGTATAAGCACAACATTGTATATGTCGGATTTAAAAGAGGATAGAGACAGAAGGAAACATATTATAAGATAACAAGAATATATTAAATAAGCTTTAATATGACAATGACAATGAGTTTGCCTATATGATAGTGGCCTAAGTCAGGTGGATTTATTATAGTAATGGTTATCACAAAGACAACAGTCCATGCCCCGAAGCAGTCACTTAGAACCTGCGCTCTTGGTACCTTTTATAGCACCCCTAGTGCGATCTCTGACTCGGATCCGAGGCACGTGTCGTTTGCGAGTCATTGCAGTCTCTTTACATTTGATCATCCAACCACCAGAACAAACGTCGCTTCCGTCAAATACACGTGGGAAGAGACGTGACGTGGCGACGCTTTTCCAAATCACATCAAAAGTATCCAGATATACTAAAAATAAAAAAATGTTGTCCATATAATTGATAAGACTCGGTCATTAAAAGAAATTTACGTGTTTTTTTATATTATTCTTTGGGAATACATATCGCGAGGAAGCCTGCATGTCCCTGAAGTAATTATGATATATTAGTGACCTGCCAACCCGTTGTGGTGAAGCGTGGCGAGTCTATTATCTGAAAACCGTCTCTCCTATGAAGGGGAAGGCCCACCATTGGAATGTTCATAAGCTCCTGTTTACCTTTTTGAAGTGAACTTCTGTAAGCGCATGAAGTGTAAAGTTTTTACGGATGAAACGCGTCACGAATATGCAGCGTTTTTTATTCTAATTCGTTTGAAGGTTAGGTTATTTTAAAATTCACAAATAACATGTGGCATTTTAATTTGCCACTCGTCATTTAATAAGCCTCTTTTCTAAATCCAATAAAAAGATTTAATTAAAAATTTGTAATATTGACAAAAAACACGTGGCATTTTTATTTACGTCATTTGAGATTTCAATAAATTATTTGTATTACTATTTAATGACGATTAAATTCATTAAATTCCTAACATACCTTTTTCCCTCCATCTAAATTTCCGAAAGTCTTAGATTTGTATAAATATAAACAAGACTTAAACATTGGTTTGCCAAAGAAGTTTCACTTCTGACATGTGTACTTTGTACGCACGCACTTTGGTAAGACTAATGTAATAATAAATTTATCAAAAAACTAATTTTTACTTGCAAATTAACTTAGGCTTTGTAAAATATCACAGCAGCCTACCGCCTGCTGTTTTAATTTTCTTTGCAATGTTAATTATGATTTTTATTTAAAAATAATTGATGTAAGATAAAACTAAACAGGCAATTATCAAAAAACTTTGACCTATGTATTATTTAACTAATTGTATATTATAACACTCAAGTTTAGAAGCGAATCATTCATTTATTTTACCATTTACCTATCCTGTATTTGGTAGAAGATATTTGTTTACGAAACTACTAACAAAACATAAGTAAGTAGCAGCCCATTAACGTCCCACTGTTGGGCAAAGGCCTCCTTACTCCAAGGAGCGAGGGTTTTTAGAGCATAGACCCACCACGCTGCTCCACTGCGGATTGGCAGGCATAGTACACAACAAGTGCACTCTCTATTCCTTCACTCTCATAGTCCTATGTGACGGGAATCCGACACGACCGGAGAGAGATCAAGCGCAGGACCGACGGCTTTACGTGTTCTCCGAGGCACGGGTGTGGATCACACCGCCAACTTCCCAACTTCGGGCAAATATTGAGAAAATCTTAGACATGCTAATCACTAGACCAATGAGGTTTTAAAGGTATTTGAAGCTAATCATTTTATGTTTTATTAAGCCCTGTATCTATTAGAAGTGGCTACATGAACGGCGCCTACATCCTATAAGAAGACTACAAAAAAACGGCTTAACCAGCCTACAACCATCAAAACTTCAAACAGGATTAAAATTTACACCTTAACTGCCAACAAAGAATCCAAGCTTTCATTTAATTACAAAAAAAACTCACTTAAGGCTTTTGCCAATAGAAATACAATTTTAGCGAGATCCGAGGATTAGAGGGAGATCCCTTTGTCCAACGTAGGAGGTAAATTGCTCAACTATCTAGTTTTTTTTTTTGGGATAAGTGCTTGACTTTAATCTCACTTGATGTTTAGTTGATACAATGTAAGATGAGAGCCGCCTAACTTAGAAAGAGTTAACTCAACTTAACCTTGTACCAAAGCAACGTAATGGAAGGCTTTTCGCTAATAAAGTTGTCACTTTTATTTATTATAAGTGATGAATAACATCCATCTGGGAGTGTGGGACTCTGATTGTGTCAAGATACCCACTAAAACCAGCGGAACCCTCTTCATCCGGGTGGCAGGGACTTAAGGGTTATGTTTAGACGAGCAAAATTGCGCCTCCTGCTTCATAAGTTCCCTTAGTCTCTATAGTGCCTTATTTTGCAACCACAAGAAGCCACGGGTCTCCGATCTGTCTCATCACCAAGCATAGCACCTACTATGCCGGGGAATGAGAGGTCATTCCCAACAACAACGCATCATTATGCCAGACTGCCTCATTGGTCTAGTGGTTAGCATGTTCGACTACAGACATGAGGTCCTGGGTTCGAGTCCCGGGTCGGTCCAATTGAAAAATGAATATTGAGTTTTCTATTAAGATTTACTCAATATTTGCCCGAAGTTGGGAAAAATTTGGCGGTGAGTCCCACTCCCGTACCTCGGAGAGCACGTTAAGCCGTCGGTCCTACGCCTGATCTCTCTCTCCGGTCGTGTCGCATGGCCGTCACTTCGGACTATGAGAGTGAAGGAATAGAGAGTATTCTTATGTATTATGTCTGCCAATCCGCAGTGGAGCAGCGTGATGGGTCTATGCTCTAAAAACCCTGTCTCATATGAGCGAGGAAGCCTGTGCCCAGCAGTGGGATGTTAATAGGCTGCTACTAACCATTATGCCAAGCATCAAAGTGATAAAACTAACAGCCTATTAATATCCCACTTCTGGGCAAAGGTTTCCCTTCACGCAGGAGTATAGTTTTAATGTGAACGATTAAATGTGTATGAAATAATGTGGACGATAAAAAGCGTGGGACGGATGATGGTGAGCATAAAAAAGTGATATCTCACTGAGTTTATTATGGACTCTTCTTATAACAGGGAGAAAAAAAACCCTGGTAACTGTAGATTCTGAATCGCTCTCTTATATCATCATCAATTGTACATTGAAAAAATATATAAAAAAAATGATATTTGACGATTCAAAAGTGCTGTAGAATCCTATTTGAAGATCTAATTTTTGAATTTGATTTATAAATGACCCAGAATTTCTCGGATGTTTCTTTAAGAAGATTTACTTCGCAAAAAGCACAGTGATTAGTTTAAAACATCATATGTATAACAAAGATAATTTATTCATATAAAACTAAATTCTTTGGTAATTCTTTTTCGGTGCGAGCAGTTCAGTTGTGGAACTTCCTCTTGTAGTGAGGGAAGCACAATCACTGGAGATATTTAAACGACAAGTTACTAATTATTATCTCTGATTTTGTAATTCAAATAAGGACAAGTAATATATTTATTTGCCTAATTGGTCTAGTGGTTAGCATGTTCGACTACAGACATGAGGTCCTGGGTTCGAGTCCCGGGTCGGGCCAATCCAAAAATGGTTATTGAGTTTTCTATTAAGATTTTCTCAATATTTGCCCGAAGTTGGGAAGTTGGCGGTGTGATCCACCCCCGTGCCTCGGAGAGCACGTTACGCCGTCGGTCCTGCGCCTGATCTCTCTCTGGTCGTGTCGGATTCCCGTCACATCGGATTATGAGAGTGAAGAATAGAGAGTACACTTGTTGTGTACTATGCCTGCCAATCCGCAGTGGAGCAGCGTGGTGGGTCTATGCTCTAAAAACCCTCTCTCATATGAGTGAGGAGGCCTGTGCCCAGCTGTGGGACTTTAATGGGCTGTTACTTACCTTTTTTACTTAAAGAGTAATCTATCTATCTATCTATAATTTAAGGATTTAAAGCCGTGCCACGGTTAGTCTACGTTAAAAATTAATAACTTTTTCCACATAGATCCAGGTAAAAAGAATGGTATTACATAAATTCCCTCCAATTTGATAAAAAGCGAGCATTTAGTCGCCATTTAGGCTTTTTTGTATTGCTCGTATATCACCGCGTAACACAGCAGGTGGTAGAAACGAAAAAAAAAACAAAGCCAACCGCCGCTTACTACATCGCAATGTAAACCGTCGGAAGCTTAAAACTTCACGTAAAACGTGATAGGCAATGTGCCTATTCTGAAAAACTACGCTACACCTTATATTTTCACAATTAATTAGCATTTTCTTTAAATATTCTAGATCAAAGTATTCTTTCGTCGACAAACAAATGAGTAATACAGTCTAAGTTGAAAGCCTTAAATAGGAAACAGTTAATTTACCTTGTAATGGTATTTAGAGCCTTATTAAATCATTATTATACCCGTTACTAATTAATCTACTACCTAATTCATTAATTCTACTAAACTGGCAAGAAACTTGGTAGTAATCATAATCTGACTGTCGTAACCTCGTTTTAAAGTATGCCGCTGTGTCAACGCTGTTTAAATCTCTGACATAATCTAAGATATCACTTTTAATAAAATTCTATTAAGAGAGTTTGAATCTGCATAAAATACATATCTAATTTACTTAATTGGATAAAGAATAACACTGTGTTGTATAAAATAGCTTGCTAAATGACACATTTTTTTTTGTAACTTGTAAAAGATAAAAATAGTTATTGTGGGTTATCTTTTAAAGAGAAATATATAACATTGCGGACTTTTTATCGATTGTTTGAAGATATACAATTGCTTAGAACATTAATTGGATCTATATCGTATCGGTTTAGCCATCGTTTGGAATTTAAGTGCAAAAAAATATACTAGTTATATCACATTACAAATCTTTGAATTTTTCGGTTTTTCTGTACAGTAATATATATTTATTATACATATAAAGTTTCCTCTTGTATCGCTCTATCTATTGATGAAAACCGCATTAAAATCCGTTGAATAGTTTAAAAGATATAAGCCAATATACAGCGGAAGCGCCTTCAACTACGTAAAGATATTGTACGATAGGAATCGTGTCCCGCATTTAAGGTCTTTTAAATAATTTTCAGTGTTGTCTGCAATAAACTTTGATAGATACAGTAAAAATCGATGTAGTACTTAATTTTTGCATAAATTAATCAGATTGTGGAGTATTTTATCTCTTTTACGGACAAAGGTAAGCGCCACCTTAATAAATCTATTACAACCCTATGAATTATAACCAATCGAAGCGGTAAGATGGCGATATCGTTACTTCAAGGAAGATTTTATCACCCCTGCCTAATAGAGTACAATTTACGAGGGTTCACCGATCTCCTGGATGCTTCGATGCCTCCCAAAGGACATCACCTTTTGATCAATAACTGTATATAAATTATGGAGCATATGCCCTTTCTTGTTCAAACAGGCGCACCGGTTTGCCGGCCTTTGTATCGCAGTAGGTATTCGTTGAGTCCGCGCAGTTCATTTGTTATATAAGAATTTCACAAAGTTTACGCAACTCCTGGAAGACTTGCAAGTTAATTCGGTTTCATATATCGCAGAAGAATAGGCTGTTTTAAAAGTTTTAGCAAATTTACCACCACAGGTTATATGTACAATGATATTCATAGCATGATCTATGATGACTGGCAATATTTTGACAGATGGGGCACAAGTGGAAGTGGTGAAAGAATTTGTATACTTGGGATCTAGATGTGAGTCAAGAGTGAATGCGAAAGTTGAAAGAGGAAGACCAAGGCGAACGTTTCTGGACCAAATCCAGGACATTTTAAATAAGGGCCAGGTCAAGAGTACTCTAAACCGACGAACTTGTATGAAGGGTTTAATGAGAGTGAAGGAAGCGAGGGAGATATGCAAGGATCGTGGCAAGTGGAAGGATGTTGTCTCTGCCTACTCCTATGGGAATGAGGCGTGATGCTATGTATGTATGTGTGTAATTCATAGCAAGTTTTGGTAGTCGCCTTCCTTTAACACCTGTAATTTATTGCAAATTTCCTGACACGAAATTCACAATGACTACTAAAGTTTCCTATAGACCTTCTGCAAGTAGAATACACTACTAGAAATGAATTATATTCTAAAGACTAGATTTCCTCCTTTAACCCCCACAAGCTATTAATAATCTCGTGTCAAAACTAACACTAAGAAGTACGGTTATTATTGCCTAACGGGTAAACTTGGTATCATTTCCTTCTTTAAACATTATTATTTAATAAAAATTTCGTGTCATACAGTTTAGTTCGCAAGTCATCAGAATTCTATTCGAGTTCTGGACGACGTTAAATTAATTTAAAAGATTTGTCTTTTAACTATTTGTTACAAATATCGTGTGATAATGAACCGTTAATGTGTATAATATAACTCTCACAATTTATTATAAATTTGATTCTAATACATAATTACAAAAAATAGCATCGTATATTAGCAGCTGTATTTACAGACAGGAAGATAATTCGAAATGAATAGGACAGATTGCCTCCTTTAACCCCTACTTATGTGAAATTTGCAATGAGTTCTTAATTTTTTTTTGCCTTATTATGTATATGGTACTTAATTCGCAAATTCCCTGGTATTCAAGGCAGCTATGTTCACAGACGGGACGATAACCCCGAGTAAAAAGCGCTACTTGGAATGAATTAGACACTTGAAAGACTAGGAAAATTTCCTTCCTTAACCCTCAAAACTTATTACTTATTTGTTGTTATNTGTATGTATGTATAAAGAAGCCTGTACATCTTTATCGATATACAACGCAGCTATACTCACAGACGGGAAGTTAATTCGAGAAGCATTAGACAGATTGCCTCCTTTAACCCCTATTAGTTAAAATTATGTGAAATTTGCAATGATTTCTTAAGTTTTTTGCCTAATTACGTATATGTTATTTAATTCGCATGTTTCTCTGTATTCAATCTGTTTTCACAGGCGGGGAAATAACCCCGAGTTCAATATGCTACATGAAATAAATTAAACACTTGAAAGACTAGACAATTTTCCTCCTTTAGCCCCCAAAACCTCAGATAATTAGATAAGAATTAGACAGATTACCTCCTTTGACCCCTACAAGTTGAAATAATGAAATTATGTGAAATGTGCAGTGATTTCTTAAGTTTTTTTTTGCGTAATTACGTATTCGTTATTTAATTCGCATGTTCTCTGGTATTCAAGGCAGCTGTATTCACGGACAGGAAGATAACCTCCAGTCCAATGCGCTACTTGACAAGCATTAGGCAATTGAAAGATAAGGCAAATTTCCTACTTTAAACCTTAAAACCTCAGATAATTTGAAAAAAATTGGACAGATTACCTCCTTTAACCCCTACTAGTTGAAATAATGAAATTATGTGAAATTTGCAGTGATTTCTCAAGTTTTTTGTCTAATTACGTATATGTTTTTTAATTCGCATATTGCCTGGTATTCACGGACAGGAAGATAACCCCCAGTACAATGCGCTACTTGACACGCATTAGGCAATTGAAAGACTAGGCAAATTTCCTACTTCAAACCTTAAAACCTCAGATGATTCGGAAAGAAAACGACAGATTACCTCCTTTAACCCCTATAGTTGCAATAATGAAATTATGTGAAATTTGAAGTGATTTCTCAAGTTTTTTTTGCCTAATTACGTATATGTTATTTAATTCGCATGTTCCTTGGTATTCACGGACAGGAAGATAACCCCCAGTACAATGCGCTACTTGACACGCATTAGGCAATTGAAAGACTAGGCAAATTCCCTACTTTAACCCTCAAAACCTCAGATAATTCGGAAAGAATAGGACAGATTACCTCCTTTAACCCCTACTAGTTGCAATAATGATATTATGTGAAATTTGCAGTGATTTCTCAAGTTTTTTGTCTAATTACGTATATGTTATTTAATTCGCATGTTCCTTGGTATTCAAGACAGCTGTATTCACGGACGGGAAGATAACCCCGAGTACAATGCGCTACTTGAAATGAATTAGACGCTCGAAAGACGCCGGCTGTGGATTAGCCCTTCACAATTAAAACAGGCAGACGGCGCTTTTCGTCATCTTTGCAAGCCTCAGAATACACCCCCGGCGGTGACTTCATTGTGAAAGCTCAAGATGTTTTGGTTTATAAAAACGGGTGCAGAAGGCTCCGATTAGCGGGGATCGGAACGCGGAGGTTTTGTCCCACTCTTTGTTACACAAGTTGTTCATTCGTGTAGTTACGGTGTAATTTGCCATAAGTGTTCATGGTGTATGATTTATGCAAAAAACATACAATATCATATGCTATAAAAGGGCGAAATACACAATTTTAATACAGGTAACAAAAGAAAACTTGTAATGCTATATTTTAGGGTGGACATAATTCAGTAATCAGTTTTCAGTCAATTTTGGATTTGCCTTTACGTACTTTTGAAGTGCTACTTATTTAGGTGTAATTAGGGTATTTTTTTATGGAAACGCGTGATTAGCGTCACGAAGATGTGCAGCGTTTTTTACACTAATTCGTTTCAAGTTTAGGCAGTTTTAATATTTACAAATAACATGTGGCATTTTAATTTAGGGAATTTCTAATATGTCTTCCTTTTGCTGCTCATTGGTCTAGTGGTTAGCATGTTCGACTACAGACATGAGGTCCTGGGTTCGAGTCCCGGGTCGGGCCAATTCAAAAATCGATATTGAGTTTTCTATTAAGATTTTCTCAATATTTGCCCGAAGTTGGGAAGTTGGCGGTGTGATCCACCCCCGTGCCTCGGAGAGCACGTTAAGCCGTCGGTCCTGCGCCTGATCTCTCTCTCCGGTCGTGTCGGATTGCCGTCACGTTGGACTATGAGAGTGAAGGAATAGAGAGTGCAATTGTGTACTATGCCTGCCAATCTGCAGTGGAGCAGCGTGGTGGGTCTATGCTCTAAAAGCCCTCTCTCACATGAGCGAGGAGGCCTGTGCCCAGCAGTGGGACGTTAATGGGCTGCTACTTACCTTACCTTTTTTATGTCGAAACATCCTATTAGTAAAAGCGTATTATAATGTCGAAGATTATTTAAGCGATGAAGGTGTTTGGAATTGGATTCCAGTTGCACACAGAAGCAAAATATTATACATTGTAACCTATAAAACTATATTCAAAAGAGTAACCGCTGAGTTTCTTGCTAACTTTCAGAACCAGTGGTAGATTTGTTATCAACGGACTACTGACGATTTAAAATTGCATTTTGAGCCTACTCACTAGAGACAGACAACACATTTTCTTTTTGTAATTAAATCAACAAAACATCATTAGGGCCAGTAAAGTTTGAGGTTAAATTTATCACCAGCCCTATCGTGAGTGCTGAAAATCTAAAAAGGGCCAATAAAAGGCGGTCAGGCGCCATCCTTTAATCCTATAATTATAAACGCTTTTGGCGACTGTTAAAGAGTTAAAAATGTCATTATAATTGACGACACGCCAATTTATATCTTAGCGTTGTAATAAAAACCAGTTCTAAACTGAGAGCATTGTAAATAACCCGACAATCCCCGACAATATATCTACTGGCGGACTTTGATTTGACGATGCCGCGACACTCTTAGAGACGGCGATAAAACTTGGTCAGCGTTTAATTCCACCTACTAAAGAATTGTATTAAAAAACCTTTCATTATATTTATATATGCTAACCATTAAAGAATTGACTTACTTAAGGAATAAGAAAAAATCAGCAAATTGTTATTTATCCTGTCTGAGAGAGGACGTGCATTATATTCTTGAGTAAAATATAAAGAGAAATGTATATTCATACAACATATACATACATAGCATCACGCCTCATTCCCATAGGGGTTGGCAGAGACACGATGCAGCCCTACCAGCGACCGGGCGTCCCGAACCTCGGGAGCTCTTCGCATCTCCACCCAATCCAGGCGAAGAGGATGGCGTAGCAGAGGACGACGCAAACACCGGAAGATACCACTAATCACTAAGATCCAAGAAGAAACTACAGGCCGCGCCCCAGCCTTGAATGGCTGAAATTCAGCCGCGTGCTAGAAAAGCACGCGAGAGTAACGGCCCGGGTAATGAGGCTAGCCTCGAGGCCCGTAACCATCAGCAATAGGCCGGTGAAGAACCCACGGTATACCCACGGATCCTTGCATATCTCCTTCGCTTCTTTCATTCTCATTAAACTTTTCATACAAGTTCGTCGGTTTATATTACTCTTGACCTGGCCGTTATTTAAAATGTCCTGGATTTAGTCCAAGAACGTTCGCCTTGGTCTTCCCCTTCTAACATTCACATTCACTCTTGACTCATAAATCCTTTTTGTCAGTCTCCTTTCATTCATACCATTAAGTGTTATGAATTTACAGTAATCGAATAACACTTGTAATATTCCATAATGCGCATTCAAATCAAAGTCAATCGTTACACAAAGCGGGCTCTATTGTATCATAAACAAAAGCAAAATTAAAAGGTCGGGGATACAAAACCGAGCTCATGTTAACATATTGATAATATCTGTATGAAAAATTGACGGCCGTACAAAAATCGGCATGTCCGATGGACAAAAACAACGGGTCTATCTCGATGATCTTTTACCTGTTACTATGTCAAACGCGGTCAGCGTTCTTTCTAAAAACAAACGAGAATAACATTTAAAAGAAATGGTGTGTGCTTAAAACCACAGGACAGAAGAGAAAACTTCATTATAAAGAGGTCAAAATATTTAACAATACGTATAATTGTGTATAAATTGATGAATTTGTAAACGCTATTGCACTAAACGCAAACGGCGAGTTTAAAGCTATAAAGCTTTTTCTAACAAACCTTTCTGGTGTAAGAAAAATCGTTAATAGAAGTGCAAATTAGGTCGTCGTCGTCGCTTCAACCGATGGACGTCCACTGCTGGACATAGGTCTCGCATAATGACGTCCACAAGGCCCGGTCTTGTGCCGCCTGGCTCCAGCAGCTACCGGCGACCCTCTTTATGTCGTCGGTCCACCTTGGGGGTCTCTCTACACTGCGCCGCCCGGTGCGTGGTCGCGACTCCAGCACCTTCGGGCTCCAACGTCCATCGGTCCGTCGGACTATGTGCCCCGCCCATTGCCACTTCAGGTTCGCGATTCGTAGGGCTATGTCGGTGACTTTGGTTCTGCTACGGATCTCCTCATTTCTGATTTGATCGCGTAGAGAAACTCCGAGCATAGCCCTCTCCATCGCACGCTGAGTGACTCTGAGCTTTCGAATGAGGCCCATAGTCAGCGACCACGTTTCGGAGCCGTAGGTCATCACTGGCAACACGCACTGTTCGAAGAGCTTCGTCTTCAGGCACTGAGGGATATCGGACGAAAATATCTGGCGTAGTTTCCCGAACGCTGCCCAACCGGTTGGGCAAATTAGGTATAAACTATAAATTAAACACAAACCTTCTATGATGATAATAATAATACCATAACAAATGAAGAAAAGTGATTAAATTGGATAAGTATAATTGTAGATGACAGTTAAGGTCGTTTAAACGGTAATGGGCTTCTTGAGGAAATGTTTTTTAACTTGAGGTTTTAAACAGTAACTTTTATTTAACAATGGATAATAAATGTTGTAGTAAATGGCAAAATAAAATATAGTAGTGACGCGTTGGCTTTCTCACTTCATTGGCTGACGAGAGCCGAATTCGCTGTAACAAGCGTAACATAACCGAAGGTGACGGCACAGTCTTATTTAATACCCACAAAATACTTCAAAATTCTAAGCTAAATATTTTTGTCGCTTTATGGACCGTTACAAACTATAAATAGCTACTTGAGGTCCCACAAGTGGACAAAAGCTTTCCCGCTCTTCTTTTATATTAAGATTTGGAGTATAAACCCACCACGTTTTTCTATTCTCGGTTGAAAAAACAATTATGAATTAAAAAACTCTTTATTCTCAAGAATGATGTATAAAAAATTTAAAAGAAAAATCAATTATACGTTATACATCTAAAAACATTCTGTTGTTCACCAATATATTGATGCTTCTTTCACCGAAAAATAGTGATGACTCTTAAATAACAATTGAGAACTATACATTATAGATGTTTGACAATAATTTTTCCATTCAAAACATTCATGATTCGATCATGCAATAATTTTGCAACGTTTATACTTTTAATCATCTAACCATTAAGACAACGCTTTGAATATAAATATATATTAATAATTAAAATAGTAACAATCACCTATGTATAATAAATATAGTTGAACCTTATAAAGAAATGTATTCAATTAAAAAAAATAACTCGCGACTGCGCAGTCAGCTGTTGTCAAAATTCTACGCATACCACACCGCGTCGAGCCCGTCGTTATTTCAATTACCCCTCGTCAAAGACAAAAGACCTGACACGAAAAAAAAAACACAACAAAAAACGAAACAAACGCTCATCAGTGGAATTAAAAAAAAAACAATCTTATCTATGATTGGATCGCGGTTGTGTAAACGCATTCGGGTGTATTATGTTAGTCGGCTCCGTTTTCGGTAGCGTTTTTTTTAAAGAATTGAAACTGGTCTGCGCTTTTTTCTTTTCAAGTTTCCGATAGGATATCCGTATTGTTTATGACATTAGGTAGGATTACTGACTATTCGTACATTAGGTAGGATTACATTTTTCTTTAAGTCTTACTGTAAGCTCACAGTCATTCAAAATACTTTATTTATTCATCCACCAATTATAACATTTTAAAAGTTCTTCTATCAAAGACTATTATAATCATGTTGCGAAAGCTACACTGTTAATTTGTCTATTTTTTTTCCAAAAAATTATAAGACATTTCAATCCAAAAAAATGAATCAAATATTCTTTATTTTCTCTTCTTATTCAAACAGAAAACCATCCGAAAAATGCTGTCCATTGAACTTGATATATATATTTCGATAATATAATGATGCAAAACTTCTCAGTAAATTCTTTAAAATAAAAATTACGTATAACATCAGAAATTTTAAATAAACTTTTCTGATATAACCTCCTTAGTGCTTTTTACAATATAAACTTGTGACGTTTGACATAATTGTCAGCGTTTGACAGCTACGCATATATACTCTATATACGTGTAATGAGTTTTTTATTGATTTAATATATTTTTTGTTTTAATTATAAACTACATTAACATTGCGCACTTCTTTTCTATGCACACTATAAGTGTGTAAGAATTGTCAAACGTCGTACACGCATTTTTCGTAAAAAAAGGTATAAAGTTGTTGCTTCACGAATTAATATATAGATTTCAATGCCGGTTAACCAATTATTACGCTCAACATTGGCAAGGCGTGTAAATTAAACCCGGCACCACTTATAAAATGTCCGGTAACTGCAATCTGTGCAAATCAAGTCACCCCAGGTATTTGAAAAATTATTCAGCCATAAACATCCCGCCGCACTTGGGTAGAATGGCGCGAATCCAAGCCTCAGTGGCCTTGCTTAATCTGTTGGAGTGTAATGTAACCTCTAAATCGATACGGGTATCGAGGGAACGCTAGCTTCAAGACTATTCACCAACGAGGCTTTTTAATCCACAGGATTTTTCATTCCTTATAACACAGTATAGAAAAAATTCGTTGCGTTCATGATTTTCAAAATATAGGTATTCTATGGGAAAAAGAAAGGGTCTACTCTGTGGTAGGGGAATTTGCATAGGTGGCTAATGATAGGCGAATTAGAGGAGATATATCTATTATTGGTGTAAAGGAAATATACAGTAGTTATGGTCAACAAGAGGCAATAAAAAAACATGCTAGTCATATGGATTACCGATAGAAGGTAAACATTTAATACATACATAATTGTATACCGATACTAAACCAATATCGAATTACATCATTATTTCTACTCAAAGAATTGTTTTGGCTAATTTTGACTTTGAATTATTTGTGGAGGCTATGAAGGGTTTCAAGGGTGAGTAAATATGAAAAAAAAATTTGGAATATACTAAAAACAACGATTTCGCTTTCCCTTAGTAACTACTTAACAAACATTTGATGCTAGTTCTGTCGTTCAGAAATTAACTATATTTAGGAGTCCTTCAGAAATGAAATTTTATTTAAAAGTGTAGTTTCTTTTTCATAATTTTGGTTTTAAAAGTCACACTTTTGATCTACGTCGCGTCGTTAAGAAAACAAAATAAATTTAAAAAACAAAGCTTTTACGTTCTTTATTAGTTTTTGACATTTGACATTGACATGCAACAACTATAATTTATGAATTTTGGTGGGAATCTGCAACCTTTAGAATTTGTATACTTGGGATCTAAATTTAGAAAAGATGGAACGTGTAAAAGTGATATTGAAAGGAGAGTGCATGCAGGGAATATAGTAAATGGTGCCCTGCCGCCTTTATGAATAGCCAGATGGTGTCGGAAAGGGTCAGACTGGCTGTGCATGCAAGAGTGTTGGTGCCAACACTTATGTATGGTACTGAAAGTTGGGTGTGGCAGAAGAATCACATAAGTAAAATAAATACGGTAGAGATTAGAGCGTAGAGAAGTATGAGTGGATTAAAACTTGAGTGACAGAGTAAGAAATAGTGTGATAAGAGAACGTTGTGGTATAAAAGAAGACGTAGTGACTAAAATCGAGAAAGGTATTCTTAGATGGTTTGGGCACGAAGAGAGAATGAATGAAAGGAGACTGACAAACGGATATATGAGGCTAGAGTGAATGGAAAAGTTGGAAAGGCGAACCTTTCTGGACATTTTAAACAAGGGCCAGGTCAAGAGTACTCTAAACCGACGAACATGTATGAAAGGTTTAATGAGAATGAAAGAAGCGAAGGAGATATGCAAGGATCGTGGCAAGTGGAAGGACTGGGTCTCAACCTACCCCGATGGGATTGAGGCGTGATGCTAAGTATGTATGTATGTATGCAACCTTTGCACTGATTATGAATCCTTTTTGTTCTGGTTAAGTTTTGATCATATTTTTTACTAAAGTTAAAATATTCTGCAATTATCGTTCAGCTTTTTCATTTACCGATTCTGATGCGGACGCTCACTTCAAACATCTTTTTCCATATTCCCACGGGAACAACGCGGCTGACACTGAGAGCAGCCAGCAATTATATAAGTATCTGTTTATAAACACGATTACTATAATGTCTACGCTGAACAAATCTAGACCTGTCTGCATGGTAATTAGATTATGACCTACTTTGTATTGTTTATCTATGATCTCCAACCAGACGGTGCGTAATCGACTTACGAGTAATTGGATCAACTTAAATTCTAGACATTGTAATGGCCATCCAGTTATGTCTATTTGTATATCTTGATTGCTAATGAATTCATTAGACATTTGTTTGATGAAGACAAGAAGATGACGACCTCGTTGACATAATGGTGCGAGTAATAACTTCGTAAGAATTTTGTACATGATTAGATTTTTGTACATTATTCGATCATCGAGATCATCTAAATTTGTTTAATGAAGAAAAGAAAACGACAGCCTCATTAGTATTCTGGTGCATTTAATGACTTTGCTTAGCGAAAGGTTCTGGCTCAGATTCCCAATAGAATATTAATTAATTTAGGAAATTGTCTAGGTCTAGTGGTAAGCTTTTGTCGAGACAAGATATCACTCATATTTATAGATTCTTATATCAAATGAATTCATTAGGAGCTCGCAAAACTGCTAATAGGCAATTTACCTCTTATAGTTTGTAAACAGCATCATACCGAAAGACAAATATCTTAACTTGGCGGTATGTATTTGCTGGTAAGGTTAGGTTAGATAAGGTGGTGACTAGCTACAGCCAAAGCCTCCCACCAGTCCATATTCAGAGAAATCAGAAAATGCACTTTCCAAAACAAGTACCAATGCGCCAGTAACCCCGTCAAAAAGGATTTAACAGACTTCGAGCAGAAAATCTAGAAATACATAGAAAAAGATTCTAATTCTCATTTGTTATATATTTCTACTTAGCATAGAATTAATTGAGTCATATTTTTTGATACTGAATGTTTAGTTTTTTAAGAGACAGTTGTATTGACCTTCAACTGACCTTCGTTTATTTAACTCCGCATAATTAACATTTAACGTTATTATTGACACATAATAAAATGCTAACGTATAACTTTTAAATAATTCATACATTATGGATCATCAAAGTTCATTTTCTTCGTTGCAAGTTATATGTATGTACATAATTTATATATGTTATCTATTCAGGTAAAAAACCTGCAAAGTTACTACCGAGATATGCAGGTTTACTCATGATATATCAACCAGTGGGTTTCCTTTTATAAATTGAAACTTAATGGTCCCTATACGAGTACAGCTGCTTCTTGTACCCTTCCATCTCATAACATTTACTAAGTATTTTACCGTGAATACGTCTTTAAAATCGCATCCATAGGAAAAACGGGGGATAACTTTTGGTGTTGTAGCTACATATCTATTATCTCTATTCGAAATTCATTTGCACCACTGGATAGCTACAGGATCAAAGAATTTATTACGCTAAGTAAGGACTGTAACACATCGCGAGCGGCGGAGGAGGAAGTCCTGTTAAAACACGTATTGAGGCACAACAAACGGCCGTGACTATAACACACCACATTTTTAATTATCTTCTTACGTGGTTGTAAATATGATACCATCAAAGATGGACGCGTTATTATTATATTGGAACTATCCAAAGCCGAAGCCTCCCACCACTGGACTTCTGATAAATTAAATAAAGATATTATAGATAAGCAGCACCATTACGCCAACAAGACCATCAATTTTAGAATACGTAAAACGAATATTATAAACGTACGTTATAAACGTACGTACGTATATTATAAACGTATTATATACTAGTACTGATGCTTTATAGGACCGACCCAGGACTCGAAGCTACTATCTGCAGCCGTACAAGACCAGTTGTCAACAGGTCAGTTATTTATATAACGATCAATGGGAACAGTTTATCAATATTACTCAATTGGATTCCTGATAAAGGCAGGTGTCAAGCTTGTGTTTTAGGCTTGAACCAGATTTACGACTTTTAAACGCAAATTTTCATTGTTACACAAGAAAAGTATTGTATTGGATACACAAGTACTATTAATTATGTTATCAATATCGTATTAATGCTTACATACCCATAGTAAAGCATGGTGACTTGTGCCCAGCTGTGGGAAAATAACAGCCTTACTTGCCTATTTTAATTGTGTTATTTATTATTGAGTTAAATATCAGATTTGTTTTAGTAGAAAGAATATATAGGACAACAAATATTGTAGAGAATTGCTTTTTTTTTAAGTTTTTAAAATTTAAATGTAATTAATTGTTTTTTTTTTTGTATATTTGAAAAGACAATAGATTAAGGCAATAAATGTGTAATGTTACGTCAATGTGTCTGAATTACTTTCTTTTTAGATATTGTTAATTTTATGTTACATTAAAAATATAACAAATAGTCAATAAGATTATTTATACAATACGTTTTATCGTTTTTGTATTACAAATTAATGACATGTTTTGTATTTGTTAAGCTACTAGTTAGTAAAGGTCTATCTTCTATTGTATAAAGAATGTATAATTATATTTCTAATGACGGTAATATATAAAAAAAAAATCACTTTTCCACGGTCTTTTGTGTGGATTAGCTCTAAGAAATGTGTTTATTTGTTGTAAATATTTAAAAAAAACCATAATTAACTATATTAATTAAAAGAAACACGTTTTATATAACCGGTTTCTTAGTATTGCAACAGTTCATTAACAATGCTAATAAGTAGTAAAAAATTATGGACGATTTATGGTTTTTATATGATGTTGCTTGAAAAGTTTATGATGTTTCAATTTTTTTGTAATATTATGAGACCGAAATGACCGTATTAAAAGACCAAGTTTTTAATCAAGCAAATTTAGGAAGTAAGAAACCTGGATTCTTTTTAAAAGAGTCGCGTGATGTAATCCTGGGTATACATTTATCTTTATAATATTGGAGTGACTTTTTGATGGAGGAAAATATGAAGAGGAAATCTGTTTACTCCATGAGTAATTTTGCAAATTCTAATTGGAGTAGTGTGGTGGGTTTTTGCTTTGTAAAGCCTTTCTTTTGTAAGCGAGATAAAGGCAATGGAACTTTAATAAGCCGTGTCGTAATCTTGTTTTAATAAATATTGAAGACGTTAAACCCTTAAAAAACTTATTTACGACATAAAATTTATCAATTTACACTATTATAAAATGTATATAAATATTTAGAATATTACATAAATTATACCTTTTTAAGGATAAAGATGACGATGTTAATCCAAAAATAATAAGTATTTTCCAATGCTATGATGCAAAAAGATCTAATTATATAATTATACTCAAAACAGTTGCAGCTTCACTGATACATAAAAACATATAAATATTTGAAGAAGGTTGTAACAAAGATAATCTATTGGGAACTACAGAACTTGTATCCAATGTAAATATCGTAATAGCGGTGGACGATACAATAGTATCCCGCCGTCCGATGACAGATTCGACCCAACCTTTTTAATTATAATATCACTCGCATTATAAACTTTTTGCTTCGTAACAAAAAAGGCTACTTTTGGGCTTTGAAGTGGCATTAAGCCCAACCAGTGTTCACCGTTTGTATTATTGACATGGGTAATCGTTTACGGCCTTTGTAGTCGAGGGTTTTGTATACGAAGCTTGTGAAAAGAGTCCTTAGTGTTGATATAATAAGCAAAACAATGACATCACAAATTTACAATAAATATAATGTACCGGAAATCGGTGGATGTTAGTTAACTTATAGCTGCTTTGTTGAGAATATAATTAAAGACACAGAATCCAGAATAGTCAAAATTACGTTGTGGCACCACAGAATATCATTGGTTGGTGTCATTTAATTTAATTTTTGAAATAACTCACTAATCTTTCAAAGCAGCGACGTACATATTGTAAGAGAGATACATATAACATTAACTGTTTAAGGCAGATTTGAAATAACTACACTAAATACCAAATACTAGTAGAAAAACTCCATAAAAATGACGTGGTAGTAGCGAATATTGAGTTGTACGAATATATGGCTAAAATAAATCTGATTTTGTTAATAATTTCTAATTAGGTTATTCAAATCCACCGATTTCCAGCAGTCTAAAGAAGCAGGTACTCACGAATCCGTGTTTATCGCTGATGTTGTTTGTTAACTTCAGCTTGTGGAAGGAGACAACCTTCTGCATCCACTGTTCGCCTGTTGAAGGCGAGTCGGGATGTATATACATCCTCTTGGGCATCTCGGGGTCCGCTTTACCAGCGACCATCCACCGACTCCGGAAAAAAATAAAGAAAATTAATCTCTTCACGAGTAGAACTAACTATAATAATTTGTTTTTAAAGTGAAGAGCATAGTTCCTACAGTTAATGGCTGCTAAGATTTATTTAAATTCATTCAAGTACAAATTGTTGTATATAAAGAATGTACAGATACAAGAAGATTATTTAGTATGCAACACTAACTTAATATAAATTCGTTTAATTTTGAAGGTTATATGAAGACATCCGTAATTCCATAAAATTCTGGATGAATCTGCATTTGATAAAGTGTATGATATATTTGCGAGTGCAAACTACGAGTTAATTTTTATTCAAAACACTAACTCAAAAAAAATCAAAATTACACAAAAGTTAAAAAATCCCATCGATAGCTAGAAACTAATTAAGCATTTACTAATGAAAGTGAAAACAATTTTAATTAAAAAGAACACACTGACTCAAGACAGGTGGCTGCATAAATTATAGCGGTTATGACGTTAGAGACTTTTATATACAAATGTAGAAGCGAAAACGTTTGGAATGGGTAATCTTTACCTGCATGCACTATAACTACAGCCTGAAGGACTTTCCAATGAGTGATAACATGTATCCATCATGCATTTGACAAACATTAAAACAGCGATATTGAAAGCAATGTGAATAAAAGAGGTCTGCGTACAACGGATCTAATACAGAAGGTAAAAGATAAATCTCTGCCAATGTAACGACGATTACAATTCGTAAATGTAACAGCGACACGTGATTAGATTTAGAATTAGTGTAAATAGCGTTAAAAATGAATTGTATAAAAATATCTGTTAGCAGAAAACGTATCTTTAAGAAAACAAAAACAGTAGATGTCACACAAATTATCAATAAAAACTTGTTACACCACGCAGATCCCTATCGTTCACATCTATTAAACATACGCATGCTTCTTGCCTCATTGTTCATTTGCGAATTACATTAAAATAAGATGAATTTTTCGTATTTTTGTTTTGGTTGTTAACGGTCATGTTTGCTATAATATCCTTATTTTAATTTAATTCCCTCATCGCCTCTTTTTTTTTGTACCTGTTGTGGAATTTGTATCTGCAATCGTCGGCAGCTACGATGTCCATTAGCAAAATGTATTTTGCTTTTTTATCAAGACCAGAAACGCGAACTTTGTAGGCAGGAAACATACGTCTGCAAGCAATACGAGAGAAAAACATGGAGTTGTTCTTTGCGACAACGATTTGACATTGCGTCGATTGTGAGACATGCCGCTATACTAGTTTCACTTTTTGTGCCCGTTTGATCTCAACATAATGCTGTTTTAGCTTGTGATCTCGTACCGCACTCATTAGA
The DNA here is from genome assembly GCA_015832385.1 of Elymnias hypermnestra. Taxonomy (NCBI): domain Eukaryota; kingdom Metazoa; phylum Arthropoda; class Insecta; order Lepidoptera; family Nymphalidae; genus Elymnias; species Elymnias hypermnestra. Next base: position 854,716 of record JACTOM010000909.1, on the reverse strand, counting down.
CGTATTTACATAAATTGATTCTTATTTATTTATAAGTTTTTAAAGTAACTCTTCAGGAGAGACAGCGTTCGGATTAACGTTTTTTTATAATAGATGCTTTGGCCAAACTAGTTGGGCCCAATTAACGTAGCGACATTACTAAAGTGTTAAGTATTTGCGACGGGTAAAAATGGTAAGGACTAAAACAATCCAAAAGCGGCAAGGTGGGCGACCATTGTGTGGTTTTATGTTGTCGCCAAAACGTGACCGACGCACGTGACCGTATGTTAGGACTAAAGCTCCGGAGGTACGCGAAAGGTAGTAAACTGCTTTTAATTTTAGAAATTTTCAATCAAGTGTCTCTCGAGCAATTTATTTGTCAATGATTTGTAATAATTAATTATCATATTAACGGCGCTAGACGGTCGGCTCCTTTGTCGGCGACGATATCGGTTTACGGCTGAGTCACAGACGAAATTTCGATCGGAATGCTCGGGTCGTATTAATTAACGGATATTAAATCGAAGTTTATCGGACGCATTTCGATGTTGCCAAACCTGCGGCGTCGGCAGTTTTGATACTCGGCTTCGACCGGCGGCCGGACATTAAAAAGAGATCCAGGCCTTATCGTGTCATGTCATCAGAAATTAGACAATGTACTTCATCAAATGTGATGATTGTCGGTTCTTAATACCACTCAAAAGCTCAGTTTCTCCCGTCGTTTAACCGTCGTTTAATTTACCGCAACTCGTATTATGAGTACATATTGTAACATGAGGATTGTTTAGTGCAACAGCTAGCTCCGTATTTTTCACCTCCGAAGTTGTTTAGTCCACTTTTTTACGTTACCGCTGCGGCATTTGAAACAAAGATATTTTAATGATATTACCCATTGGATGCGCGTTGAATCCTTAATCGTCGGGCGATTCCAGCCGATGCTTTCCGTAATGTCGTTGCCCTTAAATTGAGCGTAGTTACGGATTGTTTACAGACGTTTAAGAGCGTATTGGAATTATATTGGTGGGAACTAGTGCAATGTGTGGGCAGAATCACAAGCTTAATGAAAAGAAGCGTGTAACTGTACTCGGTTTAGTGGCAGCATCTCCAATCAAATGTCATACGGTGTTACATAATTATGCCAGGTCCTAACGAGAAATATACGTTGGTTACATTTCTTATTAGCTCCTGTCACAATGGGCTAACAGTTTAGTGTTTTAGTACTAAACTCTTAGTTAAGGTAAGGGAATGATGCATATGATGATAGTTCCTTGCAGTGTCATGTTCTACCTGTTATGAAACTTATATCGGTAGTCATCTGCTGCGACGATGTCCAGCAGTAGAATGTATTTCGCTTTCGCGTCCAATCCAGAGACGCGGAACTTCATTTGTGGAAACATTTGTCTGTAAATTGGAATTATTCCTTACTTATCTAAAAGTTTTTGGAAATCTTCTATAGGGCATTAATAAGTAAAGTTCCACTGCTAGACACAGGTCTCTTTACCTATAGAAGAAGGAGAGTCTAGAGCTAACTCTAATTATGCTGATCCATCAAAGATCTGTACACGAGTACGTGTATGTAATTGTTTCCAAGATATAGTCATTGTTAACAATAAAAACACATAAATTATTATAAAAAGAGTACTTGTCTAGTTCATAATCCACAAGAATAATTACTTATAACATCAAGACTAACTTTTTTATTACATTACCCTTGTCTTGATAGTTGCTAATTCTAGTTATATATCTAATATAATAATAAATAAAATACAATATAACTATTTAAAATATGCCCTTTTTGGTGTTGTTGTTGCTCTGTGATTTCTTATTGATGAAATTTGATGAAGCGAGTCATATAATATCAACTAAAATTCTATTTATTCTGGGGTGCATTAAAACCTACGAACGAGTACATTTTATCATGTGTTTTAAAGTATTGATAACATTTAGGCTTTAAGCAAGCAAGTCACGATTCTGGTGCCTAAGACAATTAAGATATGATTATTTGATAAACCAGCTCTTAAAATTTAGATAATGCGACCAAATATTGAATATACAATTAAAATTTAATATTTATTTTCCAGTGTGTTGTGTTAATAGCCATAGATTTATTTAGAAAACCAAACAAGGGTCTATCATAAGAGTATATATAACGTTGGGTATTGTTTTATAAAATTTAATACTTTGCACATATTTGTCGTTCAAAAAACAAAACTGCCTCATTGGTTTAGTGGTTAGCATGTTCGACTACAGACATGAGGTCCTGGGTTCGAGTCCCGGGTCGGGCCAATTCAAAAATCAATATTGAGTTTTCTATTAAGATTTTCTCAATATTTGCCCGAAGTTGGGAAGTTGGCGGTGTGATCCACCCCCGTGCCTCGGAGAGCACGTTAAGCCGTCGGTCCTGCGCCTGATCTCTCTCCGGTCGTGTCGAATTCCCGTCACATAGGGCTACGAGAGTGAAGGAATAGAGAGTGCACTTGTGTACTATGCCTGCCAATCCGCAGTAGAGCAGCATGTGGGTCTATGCTCTAAAAACCCTCTCTCATATGAGGGAGGAGGCCTGTGCCCAGCAGTGGGACGTTAATGGGCTGCTACTTACTTTACTTACTTAACAAAACTAAGTCTTTAAAAACACATCCAAAGGTAATCCAACTATACGAATAATACCAAATAAGGTAGATATCTATCGCCTCCATCCGATACTCAATTACGCTACTGGATAGCTATTAAATCAAATCAAATCCAATCAAAAATCTCTTTATAAGACTTTTTTTTTACCCAAATTATATTTTTTTCCACACTCTGACTCTAATATACCTCTGATGATGGTACTCAAGAACGGCTAAAAGCTATAGTTACGAGGGTTCCTTCACGCCCTGATCCGAGAAGAACCCACAACAAACTCAGTAGGGTTTTTTTTGTTACCATCATCATTAGAATATCATATTAGTTTACTATATTTTAATTAAAATTAGAGCAATTCGTTCACTCCCGCGCGTTTCTAACGTCTAAGTACTCTTGCAACTCATAATACGATTTTTCTAACAACTTTCTCTTAACAAAGACTTTGAATTTATTAATTGACATCTTTAGAACGTCTTGTGGGAGTTTATTATAGAAACGTATACAGTTACCCTTTAATGAGTTGTTCATCTTATGCAGCCTACTAGAATTTATAACAAGTTTGTTTTTGTTTCGTAAGTTATGTGACATACATTCACTCTTTTTATTAAAAGAGTCAATGTTTCTATGTACATACAACCAATTTTCTAATATATATACGCAGTGAACTGTCATCATGTTAACTGCCTTGAATTTGTTTCTAAGCGACTCTCTTGGACCCATATTGTAAATTGCACGAACGACCCTTATTATGCTAAGTAAGGACCGTAACACATCGCGTACTAATGTACAACAAACGGTCGAGTCTATAACACAGCCACACGTCATTTTTAAATTGCTGACAGGTTATCGTTTAAATGTAAATTTATAGGTAATTTCTTACTATTTCTCCACGGCATCGTACCAAACTTTGCTGCTAGGGAGGTATCACGGGTCGTATTAGACCCAAGACCTTTACTAGCAAACTAAATACTTAAAAATCATCAAACAAATTCCGCAAAAAAAGCTGTATATGTAAGTGTTGGTTCAACGCTTTTCTCGTGTAGCTTAAACGATAAAAATCTTCGTTTAAGTACAAAAAAATTGTCCCAAGTCAGTGCAAACGTAGTTTACCGCTCATTAGGTTTATATTTATGGTTGTTACGTGATGACCACGGTTGATTGTCGACAGTGTGATTGATATTGTGCCGTGTTGGGATTCCTTTCGAATAACAAGTACTGAATACGTTTTATTATACAGGCTTATCCGCGTTACGACTTATGTCTTTGGGTATTATTATATATTTTATCACGCAACTCCGTCTGCACCTCAAAATGGAAACAGAGGAGGAACAAATTTGGTTAGCATACAGAGGTTATTGTAAGCCAACCTTAAAAGATCGAGATATACTACCCTGGACTTTTTTTTTGATCTTTTAAATGGGAACAATTATGTTATATATGATTTTTGTGAAACTTTAACCGCTTATGCACTCAGGAGAGAAGAGAAAGGCCTTGATTTTGAAACATTATTCATTGGTGAACCACTCCTATTAGTGTTAGAGTAATGAATATAGCCTATAGTATTCCTTGATAAGTGGGCTGTCTAACACTAAAATAATTTTATAGATCAGATTAGTGGTTCCTGAGATTATTGCCTTTAATCAAACAAACCCTTTAGCTTCATAATACATAGGGCTCATTCCCATAGGGGTAGGCAGAGAGAACATCCTTCCACTTGCCACGATACTTGCATATCTCCTTCGCTTTTTTCATTCTCATTAAACCTTTCATACAAGTTCGTCGGTTTAGAGTACTCTTCACTTGGCCCTTAATTAAATTCGCCTTGGTCTTCCCCTTCCAACTTTCGCATTCACTCTTGACTCATAAATCCTTTTTGTCAGTCTCCTTTCATTCATTCTCTCTACATGCCCAAACCATCTAAGCATACCTTTCTCGATTTTAGTCACTGCGTCTTCTTTTATACCACGACGTTCTCTCATCACACTATTTCTTACTCTATCACTCAATTTTAATCCACTGATACTTCTCAATGCTCTCATCTCTGCCGCATTTATTTTACTTTTGTGATTCTTCTGACATACCCAACTTTCACTACCATACATAAGTGTTGGCACCAACACTCCTGCATGCACATCCAGTCGAGCCCTTTCAGACACTCTCTGCCTACTCATAATATTTGTATAGATATGGTATTAAATCTAATAATCAACAGAATTATTTATGACTTGCGATTTTTGTTAGGTATAATCTTAAAAGTAAATTGATTTGGTTATTGAATTGTATTTATTTTAAATTCCTTGCTTAATATACTTTATGGTGTTTTTTAATTTCATTTCACGCTTGGAAGGTATTCAAATATTAACTGAATCGGTCAAAGTAATTTGCTTACTTACAAATATACTTATAATTTTTTATTTTAGTTAAATCCGTCGTTAATAGAATTTATTTATTTTGAAGCTCGTACAAATGTTTCTCATTGCATCACATGATTGAACCATGGAATGTAGAGATTTCGTAATAAGATTTTCTTCCATTTCTTTCTTTATCTAGTTCTGGATTTACCGTTGAAAGTTTTGCTTGCGGATAGACACCATCTTAGCAAAAACAAAGAAATTCACGTTGATGGACGCTGGTATACCTTTTAGGTTTGCCTGTTACAAAATTAGGGCATCACTGTATGTACTGGTAGGCAGAGACCACGTCCTTCCACTTGTCACGATCCTTGCACATCTCCTTCGCTTATTTCATTCTCATTAAGCCTTTCATACAAGTTCGTCGGTTAAGAGTACTCTTGACCAGGCCCTTATTTAAAACGTTTGCCTTGGTCTTCCCCTTCCAACTTTCCCAATCACTCTTAACTCATAAATCCTTTTTGTCAGTCTCCTTTCATTCTTTCTTTCTACGTGCACAATCTAAGCATACCTTTCTAAATTTTAGCCACGACATCTTCTTTTATGCTACAACGTTCTCTTATCACAATATTTCTTACTTTGCCACTAAGTTTGAATCCACTTATTCTTCTCAACGCTCTTCTTTTTCTTCTGTATATAGCTTTTTTTCTTCATTATAATGTAAATGCAAGAAAAATTATCCAAAAGAGTGAGACTTAGTTTATTACGAGTAGGTTTATATTTATGATTGTTACGTGATACCACAGCTGATTGTTGACAGCGTGATTGATATTGTGCCGTACTGAGATTACTTTGGAATAACAAGTGCTAAGTACGTTTTATTATACGGGCTTGTCCGTGTTGCGACTTACTCATGTTAGGTCATTTTCATATCTTTAATTTTGGTTGTTTTTCAAATTTAAATACAATATATAATAAACTTTAGTAAATGTTTTAATATTGTATTAAAGTTTCATCCCAAATTTATATGCATTTATATCATATGAAGCTATGGTAAATATGTTAATGTTATACTAAAGTTTTGTCCCAAATTTATATTAATTTATTACTTATGAAACTCTTGTAAATGTTTTAACATTGTACTAAAGTTTCTTCCCAAATTTATATAAATTAATTTCTTATAAAACTTTAGTAAATGTTTTAATATTGTACTAAAGTTTCATCCCAAATTTATATGCATTTATATCTTATGAAGCTATGGTAAATATTTTAATGTTATACTAAAGTTTTGTCCCAAATTTATATTAATTTATTACTTATGAATTTCTAGTAAATATTTTAATGTTATACTAAAGTTTTGTCCCAAATTTATATTAATTTATTGCTTATGAAACTCTAGTAAATGTTTTAACATTGTACTAAAGTTTCTTCCCAAATTTATATGAATTTATTTCTTATAAAACTTTAGTAAATGTTTTAATACTGTATTAAAGTTTCATCCCAAATTTATATGCATTTATATCTTATGAAGCTATGGTAAATATTTTAATGTTATACTAAAGTTTTGTCCCAAATTTATATGAATTTATTTCTTATGAAACGCTAGTAAATGTTTTACCATTGTACTAAAGTTTCTTCCAAAATTTATATGAATTTATTTCTTATAAAACTTTAGTAAATGTTTTAATATTATGACAAAGTTTTGTCCCAAATTTATATGTTTATTCTTTAAGAAACTAGACTATCATAGCCAAGTTTCCCACCGTGTCATCTGCTTACTTCTGGATCCCGTAGGAATACAAGGCACCCCGTTTTTAATGAGCGTTTACATTGCTTAAGGTTTGCGGAATTTCATGACTGATTGAATAATTTTGAAGAATTCGTGACCGTTTTCTGTCAAAGGATTGTTTTTAAATTGAAATATATTCTTCAATATTACATGAAATGTCAAATTTAGTAATTTAATTTGGAAAGAATTATAATACGTCTTAATATATAAAAATCAATCAAGCTTTCACCATTAATTGAAACATATCTCAAAACACTATGTAAAGTATTATGCAAAAAATGTTGAAATATATGAAATGGGTTGTTTTATACATATTTAGTATTGTGGTAGGCTTCGGCCATGGCTGATGTAAAGTCATTTTTGTTAATATTTAAGTTTACCCGATTTTATATTAATTTGTCTGTTTTTCCATTGTATATTGGCTTTTTATTGTCCCAATGGGGCCCGAAATGTCTCGCTATTAATATCTATAAACGTTTAACTACAGTTAAAGTAAAAAAGAGAATTAATTATTACCTAATACTATAAAAGAGCAAAGTGAATTCATACGACATTTAGCACGAACTTTTTAAACTTTTAAAAGAAACCTTTTACGCGAGCGTTCTATAGAGGACCCTGAATAATTGTTCGTAAAATATACGTAATTTGTTAATTTTATTTGAGAAAACTGTATTATAACATCAATTGTGAATATAAAAAGGATAGATGACGCTATAAACTTTTTCTCAAAATTATTGTAATAAATTAATTAATATTTGGTAAAACTGTATTATAACATCAAATATAATCCATAAGGAGTTAAAAAATAGATATTTGAGCTAATGTAGATGAATAAAAAACCATTTTATTAACAATTGAAAATATACTTAGGAAAAGTGTCAACTAATATTAGGAATGAAAAAGATGTTTTTTCTTATATCTAACCTGGTTTTGTTATATGAATATACACAACTGTTCCACTGTGGAGTCCAGTTAATTCATTCAATATAGGTTACTATAACAATATCATTACGTAACACGGATTTAAAAACAACCAGAAACCACACACTGGCTTCGCTAAGTAATTTAATACGTTTTTAAAACCACTATCTTACGACCTGCGTCGTAACTGAAGTCTTCAGTATAAAACCATTATTTGTATGAAAGCAGGTACGAGTGAAGGGTCTACACATTGGATAATAACGACAAATTTTGTAAGACCTCCGTTTCAATGTTATCCCAGTTAAGGCTTGGGGAGTTTTTTACTGGTTACAGGTCATTAAAAAATTGCACTATTGCCAGTATTGCCATGAATAAACATATTTTTTGAAGTAAAAGTTCTTCACGCATCTTTGCGTGACGAGATCGTTACTAAACTTCTTTTTCTTCCGAACATTTTTTAGAACATCACCCTTAAGCTACAGTAAATAAAACCACAGCTCATGTATTTTTTTTCGCTGGGAAAAGCATTTAGGCATGATCCCCGACCTACAGGTCAGGAGTGTGGGACTCGGCGAGGGAGGAGATCTCGCAATACCCACTAAAACCCAGCGGAACCCTCTTCATCCGTAAGTGAGGCACCAGGTGTTCAACTTTCGCATTCGTCCCTGGTACCCCAGATGAGTCCAACTGAGGATTCAAGGAGGTGGAAGGAGGCGCGCAAACACGCGCCGCCTTGTACCCTGCCTCATTCGGCGGTGAGCGGGAGCATCCGCTGCATTCTCCCTCTCTCGCTCATGGGCTTCCTTAAGCGAGACTACGGTCTCGCAGAAGGAGGATCTCCGGCCCACATCCTATCATTGGAGAGCATCGCACCTATAATGCACCCCAGCGAGAGATCACCGCCAATCAATGCCACCAGGAGGTGACATTGAAGTCCCCAGGCTGCACACTCTGCCACAGTGTGATGCGTTGAGTCGACTGCTGCACCACACTGTTGGCAAGCGGGTGACTCCTCCCGGCCAATTCGATGCAGGAACTTTCCGAAGCATCCATGCCCAGCCAGAACCTGCACCAATCTATAGGAGAGCGATCCGTGCTCTCTGGAAAGCCATTGTTCCAGATGAGGTCAGATCACCGCCACAATGGTCACGCCCGCTACTGGGACAACCCATGTATGCAGTTCTTATCGTTTTTTCTTTTTTCTTGTTCCATTACATAGTTTTAGATTTTAGATTTTTTATTATTGTGTTTTTAGCTCTTTCTTTTTATTATCAACTTTTATTATGTTTTTACTCTGGTGTTGGCAGCAGACGTATTAAGGTACGAACTGAAAAGCAGCTTCGAGCTGTTTTACGCCTTTCTTAAAATATGTACCTTTTTCCTTCTCTCTAAGTCTCGGAAATCGATCATTAAACTTGGTATACATAATTAGATAATTTAATAAATGATGCAAAACTTCTCAGTAACAAACTTTGATCGTTGATATATTTTTGTGTTGTGCTTAATCAAAAGGTTCGCATGAAAGAACAAAATTAATAAAATAACGTGGAACATCAGATATTTTACGTAAACTTAACCGCCATAGTAACTCTTCTAATGTAACCTCCTTTGACAATAAACTTTTTGAATGTAACCTTACGGCGTTTGACATAAATGTCAGCAATTGTCAAATACGCATATATACTCTATATGCATGGGTGTAAAGTGTTATATATATATATATATATATATATATACAATAAAAAAAATATTATCATTCTGAATAAATTATAAGCGAGGGAAATTTCATACTCCTTTGTCTACGCAATTTTCGTAAAAACCTATATGAAATTTTTGGTTCACGTATTAATATCTAGATGCACGCTGACACACGCAAATATATATAGCGATTTGTTGTCAATTAAAATTCACAACATAATTTGTGAACACTAATAAACTCCATAGTCTGTGGAAACCTGGAAGACAAACACCTAATCCGGCTCGAAGGACCAGGTGTTCGTATTCTAGGTGTTCAGAAGCTCGTAAAGTTGTTTTTAAGGTATTGATTGCCAGAGTTTGCAAAGAAACTGCAATTTGATCGTAAATAAATTTATTTCGCTGTGTCTTTACACGATTAAAAATATGTCTAGGATAGGATGATGAAAAATACCTGAGGACATATTGTCGGAACTACCAAATATACCCAAAAAATTTCATAAGAATCGGTCAAGTTTTTCCAAGGAATTCAATAACAAACACTGTGAAACGAGATTTCATATGTTACATAACGAAAACAAATACATCGCGTAACAATTTCGGACATGAATATTCATTTATTATCGAACAAACAAGAAAAACCAGAAATAAATTCTACATTTGTTGACCTAGGTCTACTTCTGGATACTCCATTAAATTTAAATCGTATTATTAACGCAGTAGAGTTCAAATTTCATTGTGTGCCGTGAATAGCTGAGTTTGCAACGTACAATGGCTTTCCTAAGTATGGCGTAGCACACTTGTAAGGTGACGTGAGCGATCTTCAGTAATGCTTCAAAGATTGGCGGTCATAGATTCAAAACAGCTTTAGTTTTATGAACACTTGTTATGTGGCAGTTAAACAAACTTGTCCTTTTTGTTAAAAACTACTTATTCACTTAACTTTATAATTTAAAATAAAACTAAACAATAACTTAACGATTTAAAAGAAACAGAGTAACGAGAAACAAAGTAATGAGAAACAGAGTAACAATATTAGAACTAAGAGTGTTGGATATAGAATGTGTGTGTAATTGGGAATAAGGGAGTATTTATATGGGACGATGTGGTAGGGATAAGACGTGGAAGGTGTGAGAGGCTTGTTAACTTAACTAGCTTGTTCATTGTAACGAACCTTATCTACTAATTTATGTTTACAATAATAATGAGTGAATACTAGTGAGAATATGGAATGACAATAATGAAGGTTACTAAGCTAGGTATTTTATATGTATAGGTATGAGTATTATATAACACACTCACCATTAAATGTCACGTCAATCTATGTGTATAATTAAAAATATAGATGTGATTTCAATTGTAATTGTCTTTGATTTTGACAACTGTCACTTCGACAGTTGTGACAGTTAAATACAGGTTATAAAACAATGTGTTAATGTGGTTTAGACGAAGGTTTATGTTTCCCACATCCTTTTTAATATTCCCAAACATTCCCACTCTATTTATAGTCTTTTCCCTCCACATTTCTCCTTCCCAGAAATAAAGAAGTCATTTGTATACTATTTATTCATGTTGTGTTATTATTTTTATTTTTATAGGTAGTTTAATAATTATATTTCAACTATTTATAGATTTCCAAAATTAAACTTTCTTTCACGTAAACAATAATCTCCTTTATGCCTTGTCGAACATACATGACACTGGCGAAATAATGCTCAATTGGCACATCTGAAAGACTTTTAACAAAGATGAGGTAATGGAAGTACGTTTTGAAATAAAACTTTTTTACGCACACTTGACTTATGGAGGAAGTTGATGAGTGCGTGACGAGAGCGTTATGAAAAGTGTGATCGGGCTATGCGAACTGAAGTTGCCAGGGAGATATAAGTTAATGAAGATATAAAGTTACATTTTTCGTTCAGTCGTGTGATCTGAAACACAACCGTTTGTTTGTTTATAAAGTACTGTTTTTTCAATTCTGTCTAGGTTTTCATTTAGCGTTCGCTTGATTTAGACACAAAGTTCATCTTTCGCTATTATCCTATTTAAATGTGAATTTTCTACCTTACCTATTTAAACCCCTTTAAGGATTCATAAAAAATACAAATATCCACAGTTTATTAAACTTATAAACAATGATTCTGCAAAGTTTGAAGCATAGCGAATGACGTTTTAAAAATTTTCTTTGTATAAAACTTTGAAAGAGGTTTTTTTTTACTTTATCAAACGTTTTGTTTATTATTGTTGACAGGTTGGCGTTTGACTGTGATCACAACTGATGGTAAGACGGCATTTCGCTAGCTTGGTAAGAGGTAATTTGCCTCTTATGGTATCTACACAGCATCGTAACGGATCGTTCTTTTGTTTGGCGACATGTATTGTGGGAAGTAGCCACGGCCGAAGCCAATTAAATCTCTAATTTAAATTTAGGCAGCGTTTTCGATAAAAGCTCCGAAGTGGTTTTATTTTTCCAATTCTTGCAACAATTGACTGTAGATAGTTAGATTATAGGAGTTATTGAGTAGTTATGCAATCCGAGGTAACATTAACGAATGGAACAATTATGTTAAGATAGTCTTTCGAGCTGTGTTTCGTGGAGTAGTTGTTTTAGAAGTAGTGCCAAATTGTATAAATTCAAATAATGAAGTCATTAATAGTGAAGTGCAAGTTGTGTATATTGAAATAGTGAAGAGAATAAAAGTTGTTAGTTCATGTGAGCTATTCATTGCACAATGCATTTGGAACTTTTAAGTGTTTCCTCTACTTTACTCAATAACTCCAAACATCTAACTATTTATTGTCTAACAAATGCCTACAAACCCGCAATGGAGCAGTGTGGTGGGTCTATGCTCTGACAACCTTCTCTCCTATGAGTAAGGACGCTTACTTACCTTTTACTTTTGCAACAATTTTCGTTATATTTCAATCAATTTACACCAAACCCTGGACAAATTATATACAAAAAGCTTCCTTAAGAAACACTCTATCCATTGGAGAAAACAACATTTAGTAGTTTTTGAGTAAATCGCAACCAGAGATATAAATGTGGCAGAGGACTTAGTTTTGTAATATGTAAGGATATGTGTATGTTGTTTTAGCACCGCGCACTATCATAGCGTGTTAAAATCTAGAGAAATCGTTGTAAATAGACCATTATTATAAAATACCATCCATATACACACGTAGTTTGACATACGAGTCACCATGTAGGGCTAATTATAAATAAAAACGGTGATTAAATCCACGAGAGCGAGGGCTTACTGCTTCAATGCATCGCAATGAATGCGCTTAGCGCTCTCACTGATTGTCTATAACTGCATTTATAACTAACCTATAGTTATTTCTACGAATCTTAGACAAACGTAGATAGATAGATAGATAATATTCTTTATTGAACACCACACTAAAAATAGATGTACAATTACTCAGTATAAGGTACTTTTAGTGTGCAATTGGGCGGTCTTATCGCTCATTAGCGATCTCTTCCAGATAACACTGGCGTTAGGGAACCTGTCACAGAAAGGAGGGAGAAGGAAAGTGGTGTGTATTAATGAATAGGCATACAATTTCTAATAATAATATGTAGATATATACAGAATATTGTTAATACATACAAATGCTCATACATATACTCGTACATACAAATAAAGACATATATATACAAATAAATATATTCATACAAACGTACTTGAATTTCCGAAAAAAAACAAGTTGTTCAATTTAATCTAATAATTATATTTATTTATGTTATGATTTTTACTCTCGTCGCGCTTTTACGACAAAACTACTGAACCGATTTAATTAAAATTTGGTACACAGATAATCTAGTCTGAGAAAGGACATAGACTACTTTTAGTTCGAAAAAAAGGGTTGAAAATATCGTCACTTTTAGATCTAAAAACTTGAAACTTATTGTTCAAGCTATCCATTCGATATCAATATGACTTACACTAAAATGAAAACGAAGCCACCGCTTTTTGTCAAACATTAATTAGTCTGTATTTTGTGATTACTCTGTATTGATTGAATGTATAACGGCATACATGTTTCAACCGTCGTAATGTCAACTTATAAGAGACATTTCAAACGTTATTATTTCTGTCAGTTATTAATTGTAATATCTCTTGTGATATTTGTAAGATTTATAATTTCTGAAGCGGAAATTATTCCCTCAAATGAAAACGAAGCCATCCTTTTGTTAAATATCAATTAATCTGTATTTTTTGGTTACTCTGTATTGATTGAATGAAAGCATATTGAACATTCGTTCACACGATTACATTCTAGTTTCAACTGTTGTAATGACAACTTATAATAATCATTTTAAACGTTAATATTTCTGTCAGTTATTAATTGTAATATATGTTGTGATATTTTTAAGATTTATAATTTCAGAAGCGCAAATTATTCCCTTAAATGAAAACGAAGCCATCCCTTTGTCATATATTAATTAATCTGTATTTTGTGATTACTCTGTATTGATTGAATGAAAGCATATTGAACATTCGTTCACACGATTACATTCTAGTTTCCACTGTTGTAATGACAACATATAATGAACATTTGAAACGTTATTATTTCTGTCAGTTATTAATTGTAACATATGTTATGATATTTGTAAGATTTATAATTTCTGAAGCGGAAATTAGTCCCTTAAATGAAAAGAAGCCATCCCTTTGTCATATATTAACTAATCTGTATTTTGTGATTACTCTGTATTCATTGAATGAAAGCATATACAACATTCATTCACATGGATTCTTATTTCGACAATTGTATTGACAACAAACATGTAATGAACAATTCAAACGTTATTATTTCTGTTAGTTATTAATTGTAATATATCTTCTGATATTTGTAAGATTTATAATTTCAGAAGCGGAAATTATTCCATCAATGAAAACGAAGCCATCCCTTTGTCATATATTAACTAATCTGTATTTTGTGAATACTCTGCATGAATGAAAGCATATTGAACATTCGTTCACACGATTACATTCTAGTTTCAACCGTTGTAATAACAAATTATAATATACATTTTAAACGTTATTATATCTGTTAGTTACTAATTGTGTGTAATTAATGTATAATTTTGGAAGCGGATATTGTTCCCTTAAATGAAATCGAAACTACCAGGTTTTGTCATATATTAATTAATCTGTATTTTGTGATTACTCTGCATTTCAAGCATTCTAGTTTCAACTGTCGTAATGACAGGTTGTGATAAACATTTCAAACGTTATTATTTCTGTCTTACCTGTAATATATCTTGTGATAAACGTAAAATTTATAATTTTGGAAGCGGAAATCACTCTCTCAAATGAAAACGGAGCCACAGCCCTTATAATTTCCATGCGTACCGCCGTATAATGAACGTGCGAAAAAAGACTGTGTAAGCAAAAAAAAACGCCTCGTCTAGGCTGTCCTAGTAAGCGCCAGTACATTATCCTAATTAACGCATACTTTTCTAACCAGAGAGACAAAAGAACATTCACATGTAATCATAACAATCGACTTTAGATCAAATAAAATAAGACTTCATTTAGCTTGATCGCTGAACTCTTTTTTTACGTATCAAAAACTACATTTCGCGACAGATTCACTATGTTTGCGTTAAGGCGTTGCATCCCTCATGTCAATTAACGTCAGTAATTGGGGGGTCATCGTAAAAATTCGCTTTAAAAGGAAGGGGTGAGGTGAGGTGGGGTGAATCTGCTCACACGTTAACGCATTCTTGCGGCTTCGTGTATAGCTCAGTTGCACCTTGTTTTAACACTCCGATTTATTATTGTTTACAGGTTTTACCTAAATTGCTTTGAAATCTTAAGGAGACAATATTACCAACTAGCTTTTCACTCAGTGTTGCCCGATCCCTAAGGCATACGTTCACCGTAGCCTTAGAAGACGCTTAAATTGCAAAAGGAGTCTTTTTTTTCTAAATTTTAAGTAACTGGGGTGTAGTTTTATAGAAATCGTAATGCTTTAGTAAAACTTTGAATTAAAAATTACATTAAACGTTAAACAATGACTGCATTACGTCATCGTTTCATTTCTAACAGCTCTAATGAAAAATTATCTAAGTAATCAACAGTCAACCACAAATGAACTACTAAATTAACATTTTTTTAATTGAATCACTATAATATATTGTATACAACTCTAAACCAGCAATAAACCAACACCAGGGACGATTGCGCAAGTTGAACACCTCACTCATGAATGAAGAGTGTTCCGCTGGGTGTTAGTGGACATTGCGAAGTGTGTTTCATAGACGAGTCCCACACTCCTAACCCATAGGTCGGGGTTTGTGCCTAAAAGAATTCCCAGAGGAAAAAATCGAAAGACAACTGGCTTAGATGGCATGACTGGGCATAAAATGATAACTTATTAACGGAAGTAAATACAATATATCCATGAGAAGAGATAAAGAATAAAGTGAAATGATAAAACGAGAGTAACAAATGTTGTGTTTCACTTAAAAATAAATAAAATAATATTGCTTTAATTCAGGTTAAGGCCCATAAAAATACAAATATAAATAATTAACTTTCAAAATAAAATAACATGTACACATAAATGCAAAAAGAAATTTCACAATTAAATAAAATCAAATTGAATTTAGTTTTTATTTATAGATCAAAAACGAAATTAAACTTGAAATAAATAAGAATGTAAAATGAACAAAAGCGCGATTGCTGATTTACTTATTATATAAGTAATGGTTATGTTAGTTAGATTATATTGGTCTGCAATGAAATCCTCCTTTAAAATTTTTTGACATAAATATGACTATTCAAATGTTCTTAATATATCCCCGTTGGCGGATTTTTTCCATCACGTCTAGATTTTTTTCTATGAATTTTTGTAGGTCCGCAGATACGTGAACTAATAAAAGATGAAGCTTTTGATTCGAAGTTGAGCAAAGCAGAAAAAAGACCTTGGGTGGCTTCTGTGGAAGTTTGTCATAATTTTCTTGGGAATACAATAAGTGAGAACTACCGACAAATCATTCGAGAGCTTCTTTCTGCTTATAAAGGTTTAGAATGCAATATGTCACTCAAGATTAATTTTTTGGACTCTCATTTGGATTTCTTTCCTGAAAATCTTGGAGCCATATCAGATGAGCATGGTGAAAGGTTTCATCAGGATATAATGCAGATTGAAAGACGCTACAATAGGAAATGGTGAGCAGCAATGCTCGCTGATTTCTGTTGGTCAATTCACAATGAAAAAACAATGAAAAGAACAACGAGATAGCTGACCGATATAATTTGTTCATTTTGTGACTATAATTTAGCATTTTTCAATGTAAAACTTAGATTGAAATATTTATTCATTTCGTTATAATAATTCATGTTTTAATAATATTGTTTGTTAATTAAATAAATATTATTTTGGAAATCTACGTTGTTGTTTTCTTGCCCTTATCCCACTAGGTGGGGTCGGCACAGCATGTTTCCTTTCGCCACTTCACTCTATCCGCTGTCATTTCTACATTCACACCCTTAATACACATATCCTCTTTCACACAATTCATCCACACTTTTTTTGGTCGCCCTCTCCCGGCCCTGCCGCTTACCATCATATTTAGAACCCTCTTACATACATGGCTATCCTCCCTTCTCATTACATGTCCATATCAGGCTAACCTTCCACTCCTTAACTTCTACGTGTGGTACTTAATTATGTGGTGCTACATGAAATATGAAAAATTCATGAATGAAAACAAGAAGGAGAAAAAAATATATTTTTTGCTGACCAGTGTTATTAGATTAAAACTAAAACAAGGATTAATTTACTCGGTGGGACTGGGCGTCAACGGCTCAACTCCGCTTTCACGAGAAACAGCCGACACCGTTGTCAACCTGCACTATCTATATAGTCTGTGACACGTATGAAGTATTGATTATTCATATAACATTAATTATTGATCACCTAAAAACTGTGGACTGCCTCATTGGTCTAGTGGTTAGCATGTTCGACTACAGACATGAGGTCCTGGGTTCGAGTCCCGGGTCGGGCCAATTCAAAATCGATATTGAGTTTTCTATTAAGATTTTCTCAATATTTGCCCGAAGTTGGGAAGTTGGCGGTGTGATCCACCCCCGTGCCTCGGAGAGCACGTTAAGCCGTCGGTCCTGCGCCTGATCTCTCTCCGGTTGTGTCGAATTACCGTCACATCGGGCTATGAGAGTGAAGGAATAGAGAGTACACTTGTGTACTACGCCTGCCAATCCGCAGTGGAGCAGCGTGGTGGGTCTATGCTCTAAAAACCCTCTCTCATATGAGTGAGGAGGCCTGTGCCCAGCAGTGGGACGTAAATGGGCTGCTACTTACCTTACCTTAAAAACTGTGGACCTTAATCTAACATATTTATATTAAAGCTGAAGAGTTTGAACACTCATATCTAAGGCAATAATGTTCTAATTTGAAAAATTGTTTGTTAGATAGACCATTTACCAGAAGTTAATAAGCTATATATCATCACGCTAATACCAATAGGAGCGGTGTCCCAATGAAGGATATTTAAAATCGTTTTTTTTTCCTTTTGAAAGCTTCCATTGCGTAAACGGTTAAAGTTTCGCATAAATCATGTATGATAGAATGTTTAAAAACTCTAAAAAATAGCCCACGACATCATTCGTCTATCTTTTAAGTTTGACTCACTATAACCTTTATTTATTCTAAAATAATGAACTGTTAGCGAAGGTGTTCTTATAAACATGATTACGTGTGTTGTAGTGTGCGTATGTGTATTTGTAGGTGTGTGTGTGTGTATAATTGTGTGTGTGGGTGTGCAAGTATTTTTATGTAGAAGATTTGTTTATAAACTAGTTTGTAAAAATGTAAAATTCAAAATAATACACAATTAATGTATTTGTGTGTGTGTGTGTGTGTTTCGGAAAAATACTTTTACGTATACAGTGCTAGCTGTACTACCCTGGTAAGTCGGACTTGGGATGCCACTACCGACTACAAAACCTCATCCTCTTCTACCTCTCTTTTCCCCGTGGTACGACCGTTAGGTATTACTTCGTAGGGAGAGGGTCTACCGCTGGTGCTTCTTCACATGATCTAAGTCTTCAAGGATTCAGTCCTTTCTATACGGCGTAGTTTCTGGAGGACTTCCGTCGCGAATAAGTTAGTTGCCTCCCAGCCCTCTATCGATGCCGTCATATCTTTTCATTACAGATTCTGGCCTGCTTCTTCGCTTTAGGGTATTCTCCCAAGCGCTGCGCGTTGCGTTAAAGCGAGGACACATAAAGAATACGTGCTCAGCATCTTCGTTGACTCCGGGACAGGAAGGGCACTCAGGTGAGGTCTTATGCTTGTATTTATGAAGATATTCACGGAAGTACCCGTGTCCTGACATTTGTGTCAGATAATAGTTAACCTCTCCATGTTTGCGGTTTAACTATACGTCTAGCTTTGGTATAAGGCGGTACGTCCACCGACTCGTCCCACCGTTTTTGCCATCGTCGAATGGTATTTTGGAGTTCTGTTGATATTTGTTATTAAACTAGTTTATTAGTATGTCCATGTATAGTTCGCTTTTAAATGAATCTAAATATTTTGCATGTCCTTATTTTGTGTGTGCTTTGAAATTTCACTCTGCTGTTTATAAACATCAGTTAACATTATCTTACAAACGTTTGATCACAATGTTAAAAAACGGGTTTCATGTTAAGTTTTCTTTTATTGCTGACAGTTTAGCGCTTGACTGTGATCTCACCTGATCGTAAGTGATGATACAGTCTAAGATTGAAGAGTTTTAATCTGATTAGAGTCGATATAACCCTTACGTTTTCTACACAGCATCGTACCGGAACACAAACTTCTTTGTTTTGGTGGTACGTCTTTGCTGGTATTACTGGAAACTTTAATCAAGACTAAAGAGTATTATTAAACATTTCTATCAGTGAAGGAACACTCAAAACATGTAACAACTTTAAACATAATGTAACAACTCCTTTGAAAACATTTTTAAACAGCAGTGTGTCAGCACCATTACTTAGGGCTGAATTTGAAGTGGAAGTCGTCTTGCATGGATAAATATAAGTACTTATTTTCAAGCCCAAGTTAAGAAGGTAATATAAAAACAAGTACATGATAATTGGCAACACCATCGCCCAACAATTAATAACATTAAAACTAATGGGCCGTTACTACATGAATGTTTCATAAACGCTACACCTTTGGCTATTTATCACACGCGCTACGTATAACAGAATGTCATATTATTTTTATTTTACAACGATGTAATACTTTTGTAATCATGGTGGCAATTCTGATAGATTTAGGGTATCTCTAAGACTAGAATTAGTAAATTTTCATCTGGAAAATAGATTCTAGAATCTAATTCTCGTTGTCAAACAGATATCTAGTGTTTTACACTTTGAATTGGGAGAAACTCTAACTAAATTCTATTATTGCTGATAGGTTAGCGTTTGAATTTGATCTCATTTGATAGTAAGTGATGATACAGTCTAATTTACACCCGTCTCTCTCTTTACACAGCATTATACCGGAACGCATATATATCTCCCTCCTTGTCGTCGTCGTCTTTGCTTCCAGGGTTTTAACTAGCCTCCTACCATTCAAGACCTCTGCTAGCAAAGCTACTACTATCACCATTGCTTTAGCAAAACAGTTTCAAACGAAAAGAGTCCAACTCAACCTAACTCATAATCGATTCAGGATTCAGTTATTTAGAAATGAAAGCATGACAAATATCGAAAGTTTCGTATTTGTAACGTTAGGATTAATATAAACTCAAAAAAAGTTCTTTGCATCCGGTAAATGTATATTATCAGATGTAAATATAAAATTGAAATACCAGGACAAATGTGAGCGAAAACGTGTTATGTGGAATATTGCGGATATAGATTATTTGGAGCTGGCTTCAATTTGTTTCTCAATTCCTACATATTATTCATTTTTCAAGGGTGACGGTGTATGTTAATAGGATTTATACAAAAAATGACACATTAATTTATGAGTTGTAAGAAAACAAAATAAGAGTTGATAGAAGGAGTAGGAATAGACAAATAAACTCTGAGAAATAGAATTGAGAATCGATCCTAAGACCTCGGCTAACGAAATGAGTATTCTCCCCACCATAAAAGAGAAAAAAAATTGATTACCATAAAAAAGATTACAGTGAGACAACCTTTAAAGATAGATTCAACAATTCCGTGAAACATTATGTATTTAAATGATTATAAATGTTATAAAAACAGACAAATAAGGCAGTCTTTACCTTAAAGACAAGGAACTGTTTACATTTTGTTTGTATACTAAGCTTGTCGTTCTCTCCCTCTCTCTCTCTGCGTGAATTCCATGATGCTGGGGGACGTAAGCTCTCATAATATCTTGTCTTTCTGATAATACTATGCTATCTGCTTCTATTCTGCACGACATGGACAGAATAGAACTACTACTCTGAAAACCCAGATCTCGGATGCATCCGAGATCTGGGTTTTCAGAGTAGTGCTGTTTTAACTCGTTCCCAGCGCCATCATTTTCAAAGAACGTTCAGCTGGTGCTATGGAAACCTAAGAGATCTCGTATCTAACCTATCCTTTCTTGCGTTGGGGATCTAAACAGTCTCCTTAAAATATAGTATCGAAATGTCTCCTAATGCAAGGAATGAAAATAATTATACTACTGTACGTTAGGGACCTAATCCATCATTGTTTTTTTATGACCTTGAATTCACCTTTAAATAGGAAGCAAATATGTAAATTTGTCTTACTGATACTGAAAGAACTTTACACATTAGAACCTCCCGCAATGAGTGAAACAACACGATTATAGTCAACGCACAATACGAAAGTCCTGCACGAGATGTGATAGATCTCGTAATGCAGCGAACGTGTTAATCAGCTCAGGGCATAGGACAACTTCTTCTTGGTATTTCTCCTAAATTTTGCCACCGGGAAAATTTAGGAGATTTCCCGGTGGCAATAAGTTTTTGTGATTTATCATCGGGTTAACGAGCTATGTGGCCAAAAATCTCAAGAGCTTTTCGAAGGCACCAGGATCAAAGTATTGCTTGTTCCACGATATTTAGTTCATCTAGAAACCATGGATTTATCCTGAAAGCTGTCCATAGAATGCATAGTATTTCTGTCTTTCCTTTTAAGAGTCTAAATCTCTGCCCTATACAAGAATATGAAGAAAACAAACGAGTGATGTTGTGGTTCTTACATATTTTCTCGAATTGAGATTGCACTTTTGGCCAAATCAATTTGTCTGGCAATTTCCAGTTTAACAGAGCCATTTTACGCAGGACAGATCAAAGAAAATAGTCAATAAATATACCAACAATATATTTTAAATATATCATTGCACATGTCATTCCTATGACACATGTTCCTAACAATGATATGACACTGTTAATAATTACTTATATAATAATTAATTGCAACACTTTGACAAGGTGTCACGCTGTCATGGTATATGTCAATTTTATTTACACACGGTTCAATGGAGTATGATTTGAATAAATTTAATCTTGTTAAATACAGCTGCTTTTATAATACGGGTATTTCGTATTATCGAGTTATATGTTACTAGGAGCGATTAATTGACTCCCACGCTTTTTCATTGTATAAGTACTCATTGAAAACATACTACCATTAAAGCCACGAAGGTAATTCATCTCTTACCAGGTTAGCACGCTTCCATCTTAGACTGTATCATCATTTATCATCACGTGAAGTCACAGTCCTTTCAGCAATAAAAACCATGCCGTCTTTGGAGCCCTTTTTTTCCTCAGTAGTACCAATTATATAGGTAATTAGTATAATTACATACATTTATATATTACTAGTTTTTCCCCGCGGCGTTCCCCGCGTAGTTCCTGGTTTCGGTAACCCTGTTATTAGTGGAAGTTTACTTCACGGAAGGAACATATGTGACGAATGTAAAATGGTTAATGGTAAGAGAAATCTCTCAGTAAGTTTCGGTTATATATCCAGATCTCGAGGGAATATATGGAAACACGTTCTTAGGAAGAGACTACATTGCGAGAGGGTAATTTATACATAATTTCAAGTCAACCTGGTGAATATTTTGGAGATCTTGCAGTGAGTTATATATCCGGATCCCGTAGGAACACGTGGGACTCGTCTACATTGTCTACGTTAAAAAGTAGCCTATCTCCATTTTCAAGCTGTAGACTATCTCTGTACCAAATTTCATTTAATTCGGTTCAATAGTTTTGTCGTGAAAGCGCGATAGACCAGACATTTCGGATTTATAATATTAGTAAGGATCTAAACAAAATTAATTTGTTTTGGATAATAATATATATAAAAAGGCACATCTAGAATGTTTAAGTGTCCACGTAAGCCTCGCCCGGGTAATATAGTACGACGATCGCCTATAAAGATAAGCAAATTCCGCTACCGAACACCATCCGAGTAATTAATAAAAGTAATTAAAGAATTTCATAAGAAAATTCAACTTGTCCTCGTCTTGATGAATTGCCTGCCAGTATAAAGGTAAAATAAGCATCCTATCAACTTCCAAGACACAGGCCTCCTCACTCACAGGAGAAAGGGTTTTAGAGAATAGACCCAGCACGCTGATACACTCCGGCTTAACAGGTTACTTAACTCCCCATGAATTACTCCAGGGTGTTGTTGGTTTGCATGTATACGTGTTGCCAGTGATGAGCTACGGCTCCGAAACGTGGTCGCTGACTATGGACCTGATACGAAAGCTCAGGGTCACTCAGCGTGCGATGGACAGGGCTTTGCTTGTAGCTTCTCTACGTGATCAAATCAGTAATGAAGAAATCCGCCACATTCAAAATTACGACACCAGAGGTTCGCTGAGATCTGTTCTGGGTCCCTTGACATCAGCTGCTACTATTCTTAAGGACATAAGAGGCGCAATACCACACCTTTGGTACCTCTATCCTCTCTTTTTCTCTCTGGTACCTCTTTCGGTAACGAAAATACATGGTAAGGCATGGATCGGTTGAATTTAGCGAAAAATTGTATTGAATGGTTACGTTAAAGCATTTAAAAGTCTCTATGGAATGAATTTAAAAATCGATAAGACTTATCTACATATATAAAAGAGATATCCAGGTATCTATCGACTCATCACGATTCCCCTGGAACCATAAGGCAATGGAGACTTGAAATTTGGTAGGAATATTTCTTTTGCCGAGTAGAGGTAAGAACGGACTTTACGAAATTGAATGAAATTTGGTACAGCGATAATCTATAGCCTAAAAATGACTATAAGCTCTTTGCAGTATTACACAGGAAATAAGTCATTGAAGTATTTACACGTATGTTTTTAATTTGTAAAGCAATTTGCCTAAATTAATGAAAATGCTACCCATTCAAACCTATGAAAAAAACATTTAATACAGACGAAGCCGCGGGTTCAGCTTGTTAAAAATAGGATTAGGGTCCTAGCCGACCAGGCTCTGTTTCAGATATAGAAGGAGGACCTCGGGTCCCCAGCGGCGGCCTTGGCCACAGTGGAAGCGTTTTGTTCCCACCTGGACTAATGGGTCTCCAGGGGGCATGGGACGCATTATTACAAGATGGCGCAGATTCTGACCGAGCATGGTTGTCTCGGAAAGTTCTTGCACCAAATCTACCGAGAGGAGTCGCCCAACTGCCATGAGTGTGCAACTTTTGACTCAGCACACCACACAGTGGCAGAATACGCAGCCTGAGCCAGCGTTACCTCTTGGTGGCACTGATCGACGGAGATCTCTCGCTGCGGAGCATTGTAGGCGCGATGCTCTCCAATGAGAGGTGTTGGGCGGGAATGGCCTTCTTCTACGAGACCGTAGTTTTGCTAAAGGTGGCGAGAACGAGAGAGGGAGAACGCAGTAGATGCCTCCTCTCACCGCCGAATAAGGCGGGATTATAGGCGGCGCATGTTTGCGAACCTACTCCCGCTTCCGTAAATCCTCAGTCGGACTCATCCGAGAAGCCATGTAGGAATGCGCAAGCTGATCTTCTGGTGTCTCACTCAGGGATGAAGAGAGTTCCCCTGGGTTTTAGTGAGTATTGCGAGTCTCCTCCCTCGTCTCACACTCCTAAACTACGGGTCAGACTTAGTGCGTAAANGCTCTGTTTCAGATATAGAAGGAGGACCTCGGGTCCCCAGCGGCGGCCTTGGCCACAGTGGAAGCGTTTTGTTCCCACCTGGACTAATGGGTCTCCAGGGGGCATGGGACGCATTATTACAAGATGGCGCAGATTCTGACCGAGCATGGTTGTCTCGGAAAGTTCTTGCACCAAATCTACCGAGAGGAGTCGCCCAACTGCCATGAGTGTGCAACTTTTGACTCAGCACACCACACAGTGGCAGAATACGCAGCCTGGGCCAGCGTTACCTCTTGGTGGCACTGATCGGCGGAGATCTCTCGCTGCGGAGCATTGTAGGCGCGATGCTCTCCAATGAGAGGTGTTGGGCGGCAATGGCCTTCTTCTACGAGACCGTAGTTTTGCTAAAGGTGGCCCACGAACGAGAGAGGGAGAACGCAGATGCCCCCTCTCACCGAAGAAGGCGGGATTATAGGCGGCGCATTTTTGCGCACCTACTCCCGCTTCCGTAAGTCCTCAGTCGGACTCATTCGAGAAGCCAGGTAGGAATGCGCAAGCTGATCTGTCTGACTCAGGGATGAAGAGAGTTCCGTTGGGTTTTAGTGTGTATTGCGAGTATCCTCCCTCGTAGAGTCTCACACTCCTGAGCTACAGGTCGGAGTTAGTGCGTAAATCTAATAATGTAGTATCCTGATCTGATAAAAGGTAATACAGATACTATACTCTCATGGTTTCTATAATACCGTACCGGAGCGTAAATTATTTGCTTGGTCGCACGTCTTTGCTGGTAACTAGCCACGTCCGAAGTCTTTCGTCAGTCTTAACTCAAACATATCAAATAATGCAATTTTTTAAGTGTACTCTATCGGTAATCGAATCTAGGACATCTGCTACAGAAGCAAAGCCATCCCAAATGTCACAATGTCTCACCAGAGGTTGAGGAAGGCTTAGGGCTAATAAGTTCAGATTGGATTACGATCAAGCGTTAATATTATTAAATTTATAAATATTACAAAGTAATTTATCAATTTAAAAACAAAATGGTCCAAGGCGAATTGATTATAAACCGAATCAACGAAAAAATCCCATCAAATCGCGAAATATTAAAGCCAATTATAACATCCGTGTCAAAAACAAAAAAAGCGAACTCGATGTTACCTGGTTTTGTTTTATTTATTTTCGAATTTAAAAAAGTTTTATTTATGAATTGTTAATAGCTTAGACCTTCATAAAACTCTACGTGGGATATGTTTTGGTCCGTTGTCTGTCTGTATATTCACTTTAATTATAGATTTAGGATGAGAGAATCGTGTATAAAGCGGTAGGGGGTTGCATAATGCAGTGGGCGTCGTTGTCGAAATAGTGTTTGTTAACATTGATTTTTATTTACATCGTACTAGTTGTCCGGTATGCCTTGCAATACCACTTTATAAGAACAACAATACCTGCTATAAATTACCTATTTTTCGCTTGTAACCTTTGTAGAATTGTAAGAAATTATACAGTGAGCGGCGTTGTCGAAATAGTGTTTGTAATATTGATTTTTATTTATAAAACACTAGTTGCCCGGCATCCTTTGCAATGCCACTTTATATAGACAACACTTCCAACTAGAAATTAATTTTGTTATGCCCGTAATATTGGGTAAATACAGAATATAAGTCGACAAAGTTTTATAAATATGAAACTCAAAAATTGTTTCTATATATAGACGTTATAGACTTTGAAATCAAGTAATGTACTTTAAACCTGTCTCATTAGAAAGGCAATAATGTAAAGATGGTTTTGGACTACTAAACTCAGTCACTCACTAAAGATATTATCAAAACCACGATAGACTTGAAAATTACCAAAACGACTCTTTTTGCAATCACTTAATATGGATTTCCCCATATTCCCACAAGATCAGGAGTTACGCAGGTGGTAACTTGGGGAACAATTAAAAAATATTAACAAATAAACATTTTTTATATAAAATAAAGAGATAACTCTTCATAAAATTCATAAAATTTAGCTTTAAAGTTTAACAATGGCGCGTAAGTAAAGTGGCATTTATCGTTGGCGAATCTTGGATATACGAGTATTTAACCCACCAGGCAATGATAAAGTTGCGTGTTGAGTGCCAATAGGGTTTCCTCTTATGGGACATTATTAAAAATTAAATACGCTAGCAAAAGGCTCTAGATTCGAAGCGTGGCAGTGCAAATTTAGATAATTATGTATGTAATATAGGATAAGTAAATTACCTCTTTCCAGGTAAGCATTGCATCATCACTTACCATCAGATGAGATTACACTCAAACGTCCACCAGTCAACAATATAAAACAAAGTGGGAATTTGTACAAAATCTAATTTTGTGGTTTTGTAATGAAGCCATAAACAATAACGTAAAGTTGCATTTATTTTCTTTGACGAATCCTGAATATATTTAACCCACCAGCCTTCTACAAAACAGCGTGATGGGTATCTAAATAAGTGTTAAATATTCTGACAAATGGCTATGTGTTAGATTCCCAACAATAATCGTCCTACAAGCAAAAACAACCCTCCCAAAAAAATTACATTTCGATATGATACTATGTAGAAACCATACGAGATAAAGTACTTATTACCGGGTTAGTGCGCTTTCATTTAAGTCTGTATCATCACTTATCATCAAGTGAGACTACAGTCAAGCATCAAACGGTCAACAATACAAAATAAAGTCGAAATTAGCATGATATTTAAGCTTATGGTAATGCAATGAAGTCAAACAGTGAGTAAAATTTCATTTATTTTCGCTGGCAAATTTTGGATAAATTAAACCCACCAAGCTGTTACAAAGCACCGTGTTAGGTGTCTATATGTATGTTAAATATACTAGCAAAAGGCTATGTGTTGGACTCCCAACAGTTATCATCCGACAAGCAATAACAACTACCCCAAAAAAATACATTTCGGTACTGTATAGCAACCATACGAGGTAAATTACCTTTTACCGGGTCAGTACGCTCCATTTTAGCTTGTATCATCACTTGTCATCAAGTGAGACTACAATCAAGTTACAAATTCAAAACAAATCGAAATTAGGACGACAGTTAAGCTAACAGTAGTGCAATCAAGTCGTAAACAGTGAGTAAAATTGCATTTATTTTCGCTGGAAAATTTTGGTTTAATTAAACCCACCAAGCTGTTACAAAACAGCGTGTTGGGTGTTCATATAAGTGTTCTCTCATGGGAATGCAGTAAGCTCAGAAACATATACGGAATGTTGTTCAAACTGTTTTTATAGCGTCACAATAGCGGATACTAACTGTCTGACACTACATTGTCATGTTGTTAGAGTAGAATGCAACTTGTTACTGTGTTTATTGCCAGATAATACCACAATTGGAACATTGCATGCCAATTTTGTACCGTGTCGTGTTATATTGATGCATTTGAGCACCGTTTGTACTAACACTATGAGCTGTTATCTTTAAAAATTGGCCCCTTCCCAATCGTAAAGAAGAAAACGCGATACTACAACCTATAACACAAGAAGTACACATTTCTATATATACGTATTTATTAAAATGGTTATAGTGTGTTATCCTTAAAAGATAGACATGTGCTGTAATAGACTTTTTTGTAGATTTATAAAAGAGGAATTATTCTGTCATATAATGTTTTGTTATATTTCTAAAGGATCAGGCAGCGTTTTCAATGAAAGCTCCCAGCTTTGATTTTTGCTATACTTACAATAATTATCGTTATATTCCAATCAATTTAGATAAAACCTTAATAAAATATATACGAAAACATTCCTTAATAATCAGTCTATCTATTAATGAAAACTTTATGAAAATTTGTTTAGTAGTTATTGAGATTATCGCGAAAAGATATTCAGATGCGTCAGATAGCTTTGTGTAAGGATTAACTGGGTTTTTTGTGCAGTCCCTTATCTAAAAATTTAATAAGTCAAGATATTTGATTAAAGACAAAAGTCGGTACGTTGAAAGATATATAAAAAATGTAATAAAAAAACCTATAAATAACTTTAACAAAAAAACATTAACATCTCGTTTCCCTTATCAAAAGTCCTTACCGCCTGACGGTACCCCTTTTAATCGTTATAAAAACTATGGAGTGGGTAAACATTTATTTATTAATATGATAACAACATAATTTTTGAAGTGAACCTTCTTTAGGCACATGAGGGTAAAATTTTCAAGGATGAAACGCGTGATTAACGTCACGAAGATGTGCAGCGTTTATTATACTATATTTCATAAATTCTCTTTTCTAACATTGACAAGAAATACGTGGCATTTTCATTTAAAATTCGTCATTCGAGATTAGAATAAATTATTTGTATTAATTCTCGACAGTTTTAATATTGTAATGACAATTAAATTGCTAACATATCTTCCCTTTTCCCTTCCTCTAAGTCTAGAAAATCTGAAGTTTTAGAATGATATAAATATAAACAAGACAAAAAAATTTTAAACAAGTTTCAAATGGTTGGGTTTCTTAATAAGTAAATTGTTAAAATATTAATATGCTATGGATGCATTTAATAAAATGTTACACTAATACAAAGAGTAATAACCAAGTCCATGAAGTAACGTATAACGTAACGAGAAACTCGTATGAGTTTTCACACAATATAATTTCTGTGAAAGTCATGAATTTGTTATCGAAGATACAATGGTATTATAATATTATATATATTTAAAAGATCGAAGGGTCACTGTAAACCATTCTCGAATCGACACGTAAATAAATTCAATAAAATCGGTCCATCTGTTTAGGAGGAATTCAGTGTCACACATAACGCCCATAAGATTTATTTATATAAAGATATATAAACACACAAATACTTATATACTTAATAGATATGTTTTAACACAGTATCATATTATTCATACTGGATTTCCTATTCCTTTATAGGCTAAATGTGATATGTAATATATATATATATATATATATATATATCGCTGGTCCGTGTGTAATAGTCAGTGAAACGCTGGCGTCATCTTTGTGTCGGCGTGGGGGCAGAGTCAATAAGTGGCGGTCCGGCCCGTCTCTCGGGAGTTCTCGAGTGGCGGTCGGCCGGAGTGGTCGACTATTGAAACTGTCGCGTTCCTAGCTATTAGTGTTAATGAGTATGTGTAAATTGATATCGGTAGCATTAAGTGATTGAACATTATAATCAGAATTAATCAATAAAGTGTTTGATTGCACCAACATTACCCACGAACGCCCACAGTATAAGAAATTAAATAATGGATCCAATTAATAACGATGTCGGGGGAGAACCCTCCGCCCCTGTGCTTTATGCTTCTCCGTTCTCTCTGATTCTCCGACATATATATTTGTGAAATGATAAGATTTTGTTTCAAATTAATTATTATATCCAAATAAACACATAAATCAATATTCTTTTTTTATATTGATATCAGTAGAAAATTATTAATAAAAATTAGTAATTTTCTACTTTCTACTAATATAATTGACGAGTTGCCGATATCTGGTTTGGCAAATTACTGCACTTTATATATTATCGTAATCAATTAAAAAATACATACATATTCCCAGTATTTATTTATAAACGGAAACTTTGTAAAGTATGCCGTGTATATGTGTAGATGTAGCACACATAGTATGGCAAAAAAATACATAGCATGACAAATAATGACACACGAATACTCTATATCTTTCTATAGTAGAAAAGGATGAACAACTCTTACTGGAAAGATCAACAGACGCCTTCGGGTGGGCTCGTGACAGTTTAACTACGTTTCGACTTTTCAAATTAAAGTTTATCTTAAAAGAAATCCTTATTAGCACGATTTTTCGTATCCTTTCATTACTAACATTTTACAAAACATTATATGCTTGATACTTTACATAATATACTCTTAGAAGCCATTAAGAATCTGTGGTAAGATGGGATATGTTCATTTTAAAAAAGTGTACGTTTTGCTATTAGGTTTTTTTTAGTATTTACATTAAACTATGCAGCGGTTTTTCTCCTTGTTAGGTAAAAGGCTCCTGATTTCTCCAATACTTGACGTGTATACGCCTTTAAATTCACATCCATAGGAAAGGAATTCATAGAAATGATGACAAAATTGTGGGATACAGTTTGGTGTTGTAGCTAGATATCTATCACTTTCATCCAAAATTCAATTGTATCACTGGATAAGTAAAGGATTAAAGAATTTATTACTCTAAGTAAGGACTGTAACACATCGCGCGATTTCGACGTATTAACGTAAAACAAACGGCTGTATTTATAACACTACTACACTCCATTCTTTTTTATCCATAGCAATTTCAGCCCATTGAGATACGCCTACGAGCTTTCTATAAATCTCCAATAATAAATGGCTTATACATTCTTTTCAAAATTGAATCACTCTACGTGATAAATCTTAATTACTCATAGGAGAGAGGGTTTTTAGAGTATGGCTGGCACAGTACACAAGTGCATTCTCTATTCTTTCACTCTCACAGTGGGATATGATGGTAATCCGACACGATTGGAGAGAGATCCGGCGCAAGACCGACGGCTTAACATGCTATCCGAGGCAAAGGTGTGGAGTACACCGCCAACAACACAAAACAAGGCTAATATTGAGAAAATCTTAATAGAAAACTCAGTATCCATTTTTGATTTAGCCCGACCCGAGCGTCGTACTCTCATGTCAGAATGTTCATTGTTGTTTATGTGATTCATTATTGTTGTTCATTATTGAGATAATATTCGTTAAACTACACAGTTCGTTACTTCCATCCGAAATGCGATCCATAAAATACTGTCATCGGTCAGCAGGTCGAAAAAACTTTGTAAACGCGAGAC
Organism: Elymnias hypermnestra; assembly: GCA_015832385.1. Taxonomy (NCBI): domain Eukaryota; kingdom Metazoa; phylum Arthropoda; class Insecta; order Lepidoptera; family Nymphalidae; genus Elymnias; species Elymnias hypermnestra. The sequence goes on along the minus strand of JACTOM010000909.1, from coordinate 823,446 downwards.
GCATCAAATGTTCCGCGCCGTGTCGGTGGCGGCGGGACAAGTGTCGATTAATCGCGAGAAAAACTCGACAGCGACATGCTGTCGCTGTCATGTCGCCTGTCGTCCCGATCAACCCACAAATAGATGTCGCGATAACGAACGAATAATTATTCAAATCGTTCTCGTTATATTAAGAAACGACGTCAAATAATACAGGTAAAGTTGACAAACCAATGTCTATGTAAGTAGCAGTCCATTAACGTCCCACTGTTATGCAAAAGCCAAAGGAAAAGTGCAGTTGTGTACCATTATATGCCTGCCAATCCGCAGTGCTCTAAAAACCCTCTCTCATATGAATGAGAAGGCCTTTGCTCTAGCAGTAGAACGTTAATAGGCTGCTACTTCCCTTATTCACCACACAGTGGGTTCCGGAGAGAGATCAGGCGCAGAACCGACGGCTTAACATGCTCGTCAAGGCACTAGGGTGGTGCACAACACAATTTTGGGCAAATACTGAGAAATTCCTTAACAGAAGACACAAACTAAAACAATAAGGCAGTCCCAATGCCTAAGCAGATGCTTTCTCCTGCCTCTTTTCTAAGTTTCCCAGTTTACGGAGTACTAGGGTGCTTTATTAAAGGATGGAGAAAGTATCGCTGGGTGATAGTGGGTAATCAACGAGTCCCATACGCCCGGTTAGATTGTCCAAAATGAAATAAAGCAGAGGCGTAATCTCTTCGGGCTATTAAAGGGACCTTACTGGGCAATCAAGACTTTACGTTAGATTTCCAAGAACAATCGAAATTTCGTGATTATGATTTTTCGAACATAAAAATAAAAACAAAATCCTTTTTAGATAAAAAGTTTACTTTGTGATATTTGTATTTGTAAGAGATCAATATAGTCGTTTTTATGGTCAAAACTTGTTCTAGAAATTGAAAGGACCTAGAAACTATTCATTATATGAAGTAAGTTGTTGGAGATTGTTATATGTAGATTAGGTTGGACTACGATTTGATATTAACAAAAAAATAAAAATAGTTACTTAACATCAAACAACGACTGGAATAAAATTCATTAAATAAAGATAAACAGTAGTTACTCTTTATATTCAGCAGGTATATTTATTATCAGTTTATTTTTTCGTCCAACTGCGATCTAAACAATCCAAACATTATACTTTAAAGTCAAATTTTGACTTGACCAATGCAATTGACATAGTTTCTCATCATTCAAATTAATGTCAGTACTTAATTGTTTTAATTACAAGTGAAAGTAAACAATTAGCTCAAGATTCGGTGATACGTATTCAAGTACCGCTCCATACGTGATACGATTACTTATAAGCTTAGTGATGTGAATTAGGAGACGTGACAGTTAATTAATCGATTCTTAGTCTATGATAAAAGGTACATATTAGTTAAAGCTACTGAGCTACACAATGTAGACTATTACCGAATAGTTTGCCTGTATCAGTTTGTACATGTGGTGGAAATGATACTTCCTTGGCTTATGATGTACATACATCATCATCATCATCGTTATTTTCGTATACTTCATCGCTGGAGGTCGTGCCTGCTTTGATACTCCTTAGTGGTTGCATGGACGAATTGCTACCATCTCTCTCTCTCCTCGGCTTCTTTTAGGGCTGTTGGAAGCGCGAGTCTCGTCATATTCATTATTTGGTCCTAATAACGCGTGACAGACCTCTTTTTTTTGTCATAACGAGTCGTAGTCCAACTTAATCGTTATAAAAACTTCCACAAAAAACTTGATATAAAGGATAATTAGTAAATTGAACCTTGAGTTTCCTTGTTACGACATGAGACAGTTTTGACCATATTGCCGTTTTATAAATATGAATATCACAAAGCAACCTTTATTTCAAAGAAGAAGGTGTTTTTTTGTTGTATAAAAGAAGATGTAGTGACCAAAAGTAAGAAAGGTATGCTTAGATGGTTTGGGCACGTAGAGAGAATGAATAAAAGGAAAGAGAGTGAATGCGAAAGTTGGAAGGGGACGGCCAAGGCGAACGTTCCTGGACCAAATCCAGAACATTTTAAATAAGGGCCAGGTCAAGAGTATTCTAAACCGACGAATTTGTAAGAAAGATTTAATGAGAATGAAAGAAGCGAAGGAGATATGCAAGGATCGTGGCAAGTGGAAGGACGTGGTCACTGCCTACCCCTATGGGAATGAGGCATGATGCTATGTTTGTATATATGAGATACTTCTTGGCCCTTTTCCTTCGACCCTTTCTACCACAACCAAAATCTCCAGCTTATCTGGCTATCTTCAGACGATATGACCATAATAGTAAGGTACTCATTGGATAGCCTTGTTCTTATGTTAAGTTCTGTGGGTATGCATCTATTTCTTATTTTAAATAGGCTCCTTGCTCATTGGCGAGAAGGGTTTTAAATGAAGCTGTTTGACAAGCTACACCTACCCTAGAATTATTCCCGAAATAAGTAAATTTCTCCACCATATTTTCCTTCACAAGAAAGCACAATAATAGATCTTAAAAAGCAATTACATACGTAATTACCTGGTTTAGAAGTAGTAAAGTTTAACGTAGACATATTAAATTGTATAGGCTGCAAATATTCTACACTGACCAGGGCTATTTCCACTATAATGAAGTTTTTTTTGACCAAAAAAGGAAATCAATACGTTACGATGTTTGTCGCGCGCCAATATAAAAAAAAGATGGCGGCGTACAAAATGTCGAGAATGCATCCACGTGGAGTAGTCCAACGAATTCAGGGCCAAGAGGGCAGTTTGCTTTATTTTGGATGTCTCCCATTTGTTATACATAATACATATAGGCTTCCTATCGCGGCATCGCGGCCAGGAGGGAATTTACAGACGGCGCCACGGACACAACTTTGTTATACAGTGTGCTACAGGAGTAAGCCAATTTCATTGATTTTTTTTAGAACTGAAATAAATAAATAAATAAGATAAAAATTATTTATTGTAAACAATTACATAAGTGTTGGTGAGTTGGAGCTCTGATTTCTGAACTAGTGTTAACCGTACATCAGGAAGCAGTTCTTTCTCTTATAGATACTAAATACTGGTGTTTACAAATAGTAATAAAAAACTAGTGTATGCGCACTTGTGATTACGTAAAAGTGTGTGTATGGGTGTATGTGTGTATGTGTGTGTGTGTGTGTGTGTGTGTGTGTGTGTGTGCGTGCGTGTGTGATGCGAATATTAGCAAGCTCCTCAACCTCCTTATAATTAAGTTGTTTTAACCATGTTTTAGCCTTTTCTTTTAATTTGTAGTTTGAGAGGTTTTTTGTTTCATATGTTTTATTGATTTTATAATAGAGAATAGGTGTAACTTTCTTAATAATGCGTCATCCCCCATACATCTAGAGACATTTTAGATTAGGAACAATAATATTTGAGAATATGGCCCACACAAAGGTATATAATTTTCAACTGGGAAAAAGTAGTTGCATAAGATTTTACCTTACGCAAAATGTTTTCTTGCCATAGCTAGTATGCATTGCTGCTTAATAATAATGTTCTTTTTGCCGGCTTCGTGAGCATGATGTTGAATGTAATTGCTTCACTAGCAGAGGTTCTGGGTTCGATCATTTTGTTTATTATGACAGAACAACAAGACAGCAGGGCAGCTGATAGACTGCCGTAGTTTTCTATAATTCTGGAAGTAGGTTCCACATTTCGTAAGTACATGCTAAAAAGGATCAATAGAGCCTTTAAAAAATGCCATTTATACAGAGTTTATGGGTGTATTGCATTTCTACGAGTTCGTAGAATTGTGATGACGATATATATTAGTCGTTTTGAAAATTTCCCATAATACTCGTCTATTATAAAGAAGACACAGCCAAATGGACTTTCCTGTCAAATGGAAAGAGTTGATAATGTGGTGCAACATCCCAAAGATGGTAACAGTGATCTATTTGTGGCCGAATTTGGGCTTTATGTAAGAGTAGTCGAAGACATTCCATCTATGACGTTCCACCCATAGCTACTTTTCATATTGTAAATATCTCTGTAAATTTATTGTAATTGTATTAAGCAGTAACATATAGTTATAAAATTTACATGATATGTGTTTTTCAATGTGTTGTCACTTTCATTTTTCTATTTTCATTAATAATAAAATGTCAAGTCTAGTGTTTGTCGTCGCTTCGTCTTCGCTTCAACTGATAGACGTCAACTGCTGGACATAGGTCTCACGAAATGATGCCCACAAAGCCCGATCTTGCGCCGCCTGGCTCCAGCGACTACCGGCGACCCTTCTTATATCGTCGGTCCACTTTGTAGGGGGTCTTCCTACACTGCGTCGTCCGGTGAGGTGTCGCCATTCCAGCACCTTCCGGCCCGTACGTCCATCGGTTCGTTGAACTATATATGTCCCGCCCATTGCCACTTCAGGTTCGCAATTCGTAGGGCTATGTCGGTGACTTTGGTTCTGCTACGGATCTCCTCATTTCTGATTTGATCGCGTAGAGAAACTCCGAGCATAGCCCTCTCGATCGCAAGCTGAGTGACTCTGAGCTTCCTAATGAGACCCATAGTCAGCGACCACGTTTCCGATCCGTAGGTAAGCACTGGCAACACGCACCATTCGAAGACTTTAGTCTTCAGGGAGGATATGTGACACTGGTGAATTAACGTGAAAGAAGAAGAAGAAGAAATGCAACGTCTAAATCTAATTTCAAGTTTATATTGATGAAACTAATTTCATATCGCTCTCCTGAACTGGTTGATGTGTCTCTGTAGACTTTACTTTCTTAATAGGGACGATGGATATATAAACGTAACAATACAAGCACCCTGTATATAGAATCGGGACTCGAACCGAGCAAAGAATGCGTCGCGACATGAACTTATGAGTTACGGCTTCGATTTTTTGGTAGCGGTGACATGGCCGCTCGGGAAATTAACTCGAACATCTCGAAACGTTATCGATATTTTTAATTTCACATCACTAATTAATATAAGCTTACATAAAAGAATACAAATCTAAAACTTTACATTTCCCAAACTTAGAGAGACGGAAAAAGCAAGGTACGTTGGCAATTAATGAATTTAATTGTCATTAAAATATTAAAAGTGTCAAAAACTAATACAAATAATTTATTGAAATCCCAAATGAAGAATTGTAAATAAAAATGCCACGTGTTTTTGAATTTAAATATTAAATGATTGGCAATTTAAAATGCCACATGTTATTTGTAAATACTAAAACTACCTAACCTTCAAACGAATTCGCATAAAAAACGCTGCACATCTTCGTGACGTCTCTTGCGTCAAAATGAACTTTCACTTCAAATAGCCTAAATACTCCTTATAACATTAGCTATCTGCCACTTAAAGTCCTGTCAAAAATGGTCTAGATATTTAAAAGAAAAGCGCACACAAAGGTACATAGATAGATAATATACTTTATATATTATTACAATACTAACTGAACCCGCGACTTCGTCTGCATTGAATGTTTTTTTTTCATTGGTTTGAATGGGTAGCATTTTCATTAATTTAGGCAAATTGCTTTACAAATAAACATACGTATAAATACTTCAATGAATTATTTCCTGTGTAATACTGCAAAGAGCTTATAGTCCTTTTTAGGCTATAGATTATCGCTGTACCAAATTTCAATCAATTTCGTAAAATCCGTTGTTAGCTGACCTCTACTCGGCAAAAGGAATATTTCTACCAAATTTCATGTTTCTACGCCATATGGTTCCAGAGTCATCGTGATGAGTCTTTAGTCAATAGGTAACACCCCCGCAACCCCTCTTGAACTGCCTCATTGGTCTAGTGGTTAGATGTTCGACTACAGACATAAGGTCCTGGGTTCGAGTCTTGGGTCCGGCTAATTCAAAATCGATATTGAGTTTTCTATTAAGATTTTCTCAATATTTGCCTGAAGTTGGGAAGTTGGCGGTGTGATCCACCCCCGTGTCTCGGAGAGCACGTTAAGCCGTCGGTCCTGCACCTGATCTCTCTCCGGTTGTGTCGAATTACCGTCACATCGGGCTATGAGAGTGAAGGAATAGAGAGTACAAGTGTACTCTAGGCATACACAAGTTGTGTATGTCCTGGATTTGGTCCAGGAAAACTTGTACATATAGATTCCATTATTTATATATATAGATTAGGTACGTTTATTGTGCAACTGGGCGGTCGTATCGCTTATTAGAGATATCTACCAGACAACCCTGGCGTTAGGGAAGCCTTTAAATAAAGGAGAGTGAAGGTAGATGGTGTGTATAATTAAATACACATACGATTAAAATATTAAATAACGATTAAAATGTTTACTTCTTTATCTCATGATGTCTTTCTTTCGATTATCCAGGACATTTTAAATAAGGGCCAGGTCAAGAGTACTCTACACCGATGTACTACTATGAAAGGTTTTAATGAGAATGAAAGAAGCGAAGGAGATATGCAAGGATGGTGGCAAGTGGAAGGACGTGGTCTCTGCCTATCCCTATGGGAATGAGGCGTGATGCTATGTATGTATGTATGTATGTAGATATGACATTAGATTAGTAACATTTTTCCTCATATTTCCACGCAATAGGCAACAACAGGAATGACACTGTCGGAAACACCTAGTTTTTTGTATCTTCTGTGGGTGTGTATTCGAGGGAAAACCTCCTAAATAGCTAGACAGATTTTATTGAATATTTTTTGTGTGTTCTCAAGACTTCTCTGTGATGTTTTTTATTTATTTGTATTTTATTATAAAATTGTATACTTAAAAGTATAAAAATAAAAATGTAGACTTTATCTTTGTAAAATTAGTGACGGAGAAAAGGCGGTCTTAAGGCTTTAAAGCGACTTGTGTGGAAAAAGGAAGCGGATTTAATTAAGAGTGTAAAGGTCCTGAGAATAAATACACGATCATTCATATTAAAATTTATATGAAAATTACATATATACATTTAGATATTCCCTTAGGGGTATGTTTGTTTAGTTTTGCCTCATCCTTTTTTATTTTACATTTTATTATAGATTTATAAATCATGTTTAATTGGGTTGGGTTTAAAGGTGAAATCTATGCCAAGTTCAATGGAATGCTAACACATTTTAATAGATTTCACCCGTTTAACAAACTAAATATAAAAAAATAGATACACAAACATCGTTCAGATAAATAACAAATTACCCCAGTTTCCTACGGGTACAACAGCTAGTAAATATATATATATCAAAGCAATTAAATCAACCATTACAAGAACAGATCCTTGAGACGTACTTAAAGCTAATTTGTCAAAAAAAAACCCGGCACCAATTCTAGAAAATTGGCCTAATCATTCCACGTAAGGCGACGAGGTGACCGGCTTGAATGACAAGTAGGGTGTGAGAAAAACCAGAAAAAAATCGGTCAAGACTATACGTTATCCAAAATGTAAGGTTCTGTATATAAAAATCTAAAGTTTAAACAAATCTACGAGCATTTAGATGTATAAAGTAAGTAAGTAGCAGCCCATTAACGTTCCACTGCTGGGCACAGGCTTCCTCAGTCCAAGGAGCGAGGGTTTTTAGAGCATAGACCCACCATGCTGCTCCACTGCGGATTGGCAGGCATACACAAGTGTACTCTCTATTCCTTCACTCTCATAGCCCGGTCTGACGGGAATCCGACACGACCGGAGAGAGATCAGGCGCAGGACCGACGGCTTAACGTGCTCTCCGAGGCACGGGGGTGGATCACACCGCCAACTTCCCAACTTCGGACAAAAATTGAGAAAATCTTAATAGAAAATTCAATATTGGTTCTTGAATTGGTCCGACCCGGGACTCGAACCCAGGACGTCATGTCTGTAGTCGAACATGCTAACCACTAGACCAATGACGCAGTCAATTAACTATTGAGGAAGTGGCAGAGTTTTATTGGATTGCATATTGAGTATTATGGAAGTATCAACGTTGAGTTAGATTGTTTATTGACTATTGCGGAAGTATTCGGTGTTATTGCGATAATATTTTAAAGTAAGATTGTCATAAGATGGGGCATTGACTTATTTTTAAATGGATGCACAAATTGGCGCGGATACAAGTTTTCTTGAGTGTGGGTTATTGGATAGTTAGTCGTTGACAAATATTCGAACTACTCAGTTCTCAGTTTAAGTTAATTGTGTTAGTAAATTGAGCTGCTCTGCGATACAAAGCTGTGTATTTCTCTAATTTAAAAATTGTGTTTTATATTTAATGTTAATGGATATTGATGATGCAATTGTGTAATTGATGCTATTTTAATAATGACATGAATAGAAAAGAGTAATTAATTTTGAGTTCTTCTCAATAATTAAATACTTTCCGAACCGGTGGTAGTCTTTAAGGAATCTTAGAATACAGATCTTAAAAAATTTGCAAATGTTTAATGATTATATATTTATATATTATTTATTTGGCCATTCCCAATTAAAGGGACAAAATCTAATTGAAATATGTTAAAAACTCTCACATAACTAAGAGTGCCTGTGACAAGCTAAACTCGGCGTCGGGCGTAGGGCTAAGGGAGGTAACATTAGGTCCTAAGTTTAGTTTTAAGAATTTGTTTTACTGTATTTTTTAATTTTGTTATGTTTTTAGAATAATTAAATTAAGTAATTTTGGCGTGAATAAATGTTTTTCCTTTTTTCATGAAAAATGTTTTTTATATGCTTAGTAATCACCATCACAGTTTTATTATTGTTTAAAGGAGTCAATGACCTTTAAAATAAGGGCCCACACTTACTCCTTACCATAGATGAAATAGGCTTTATAGTTGCCTGAAGTCAAAATTTCAAAAGGTGCGATTTTTTTGACGCCGAGTGCATTACTTACTTTACGTTTTCACTTTATTAGTAATTTTTTCCAGAAGTAAGATCGTGCTATTCTAAAGAATTATATTATCTATGAAATTATGAATTCGATTTCTATTTGTGACTAGAGTACCCTATCATATTTAATAGGGCTTGCGTGTCACGCGCTCCCAAATAACCATCGTAAAAAATGAGCTTATTATAGCAATGGTGACGAAAAAAACTAAAAAAACATGATAATATTTTGTGGTACATCCTATTATAAAATTAAAAGTTGAATTAAAAATTTCGGAAACGCATAGGGGCGACTAGGCAGCTCCTTTCCCATATTAACCTTTACCATACTATGATCGAGTGGTGAGGAATGAGCTGTGGTCAACATTATCAACGTATGGGGTGAGTGGTAATCTGATTCAAGCATTGAAGTCTCTCTATGAGGCTTCTAGTGCTTGTGTCAGAATAAACGGGGAGTATACGGAGTGGTTTCCTCTCAAAAGAGGTGTTCGACAGGGAAGTGTTGCGTCACCATGGTTGTTCAACCTATTCATGGATAACTGTTTGACAGATTTAAAAGAAAGTATGTATGGGTTAAGAACGAATGAATTACTCATCGATGTAGGTATGATCACAGTCCAACGCTAACCTGTCAGCAATAAAAAAGAGCGACGCTTTTAAAATGCGTGTATAAAACATTAGCCCTTTATAAACCGTGGAAGTAACAATTAGCTTACAAACAAGGTCGATATAAAATGTTCACATTGCATTTACTGAATAATATGGCAAATTACAATTGTTTATGAATTTTTTGTTGTGAATTTGTCAGAAAAGCCACTCGGTGGGACATTGCGTGCACTTAAACGCGCGGCTACTAATAATTGTAATTATCAACATTAGCAAGTGTCGATTTTGCGCTTTTTATAGTTCGTTCGTTTGTTTTTTGACGACCTTCTTCATAGCTTTTCTAGAATAAATATTAGTTTTCTTTACGTAAGCTTTAAACTCTTAAATATAAGATACTGGAGAAGAATGCTCCACATACTGTTTACCACCAAGAAGCCCAATAAATCTGTTCTCAGTCACCTCAAAGTAAAGCAGAGACTTTCAACGGTATGTTATGAAAGAAACCCTGCCTACTTTGGTCGTATTGCTCGCCGATACTCAGACAAAATGGAAAAATTGTTAATGGTGTACAAGTTGGAAGGTAAAAGACCTTTCAGGCGATAGCCAATCACCGATCTGTCAATGACAACTGCACTGAAAGAACGAAAGAACCGAAATGAAAAAAATGACCAATAAGAAGCAGACTTAAGGTGAAGGTAACCAGTTTGTTGACCTCTTAATGCAGAATAAAGACCTTTTTAAGGCACGGACTTCAGCAATGAAGAAATCGACCCAGACGAAGATATAAGCTGAAGGTAACCAGTTTGCTAACGTCTTAATTCAGAACACAGATCTTTCTTGCACCACGCATATCCAATGGGGATTTGTATGTATCCTAGAATTACTTTCGAGACGTATAAGATTGTACAAAAAGTCTTATTTCAACTATAAATACGATATGTGTATCTAGAAAGTACAAAAGTTCAGAACAAAATAACCTTTTCCCTATTAATTGAGTATAGTAGTCATTTTTGGAGAATTTATTTATATTTTGTTACTAATCACAATGCTGTGTTCTAGCATCAATTCATAAGACTTTCAAGTTTTGTCAATATCACTCGAGCCTTTTTCAAACTTGACGAAAAAACACTAAAAGCTTCAAAACCAATAATAAAATTAAAGGCGACTTTTAAATTAAAAAAACAACGCAGTTAGCGGACTTAATGATTACAATTTATTCACTTTAAAAATCAATCTTTTTCTGCTTATTGTAGATATAATCGTATGTAATAGGTTATTCCAAAAAGAGATGTTAAACATTTCATTACATTTTCATAAAGTTTAGAAGTTAGACAGCAGCAATTTAAATTGTGTTAACAATGAAACTTTCATTTCCTTGGCTTTCTCATGTTAAATTTGACTTCTATTAGCAAGAATTATTAGCTAAAGGTTAGCAGAAGTATTTAGTGGAGATGGTGTTGCTGCATAAACATTAGCGAACTTTGGGACTTGTCAATGAACGAAGGCCACTATTTTCTTTAGATTAATAAAAGAAACTAACAACTAATTCTTAGTACAACATCTATTTAGGTTTATTCATAAAAAGAGGTCACATTATCGTATACAAAACACGTAAGGATTTACTCCAACTCGCAAAAGGTTATTACCTATTTTATATTGCCCCAGAATATTACTTTACTAAGGACATTTACCTTTCAATTTTTAAATCTGACTTGTTTTATGTTTTACTTATAAAATTTGTATTCAAATCATAGATACATTGGGCTGAAAAAACGTGATTTGAAGCAAATACGAAAGATGAAGAGGCGACAACAAACTATAGCTGTTATATATCACAGAGATACGTAGATAGCATTTACATCGACGAATTAAACAGTCCACTACTAATTTTGAGAATTTAGTGCTAATTTAAATATAGCAAAGTTTTGCTTACTATATATCCGGGTCGGTGCGATTGTTCTACGAATTATTCGGGTCACGATCGCAGACGTTCGTCAATCGACGCCTTGTGGTACACCACGAGATTTCGGCCAACAAAACTGTATCGAACTAGTTGTACGCAACTGGAATTTTTATCGCCCATTAGCATTGTTTCCTTTAAATTTGCAATTAATATTAGTTCTAGGAGTCAGTTCGTCTGCTGCTTATTTTTGGACAAGGACGCGGGAAACCGTTTAAGGTTAACAAGTTCTCGTAACATCTATACAAGTGCAGAGGCGTCTCTAGCCCATTAAACAGCTGTTTGCTGCTGTTAGATTCGAATTCGCCTGCATGACTGTTTCTTATACTGCTTGTAGTCGATAATAAGTTTCTCTAAGTGACAGGATCAGAGACGAAGCGATCATTATTCAAAATGGACAGAATTAGAAGCGTCTCTATCCCACTTAGCGGCTGTCTGCAATCACAACAACCTGATCGCCCTCTAGTAAACGAAAATGCTATGGTCAGCGCCCCTGAAGGTCTACGGAGCCTTCGTCTGCTAAAGACTGACGTGAGCGGCCCCTGCCTGGTACTCCTTGTACTAAGGATACCAGAGGAAGAGGCTGCAGATCCAGCAGAACAAGTGCCTACGTTTGATAGCTCCGAGGTACGTTAGAAATGACGTTATCCATCGTTATTATACCAGGACGCCCAGCGTGAAGATGTTCGTCCGCCAGCTTGCGAGGAGTATGTTCCGCCTGGCGGATAACTCTCCGTACACACACCTCCACAGCATTGCCAACCAGTAACAAAGAACAGCAAAAACTGGACGTGCTGTGCCTCATTAGCTCCTGCTGTCTCCATCACGAGAATTAGGTGATAATGGCGAAGATAACGCGGTAGCAGTGGCAGCACCCGGAGCAGACCCCCCCTAATTGACCAGGATGGACCCGGTCGCGTCGCTGGCTCAACGCCAACCATAGATAAATACTTTTGCTTGACTGTGTTTTGTTATGAAACCTGTAGTCTATATTAAGTTTCTCTATAATACATTCGAAATGACCAACATCAGGTGTGTCTCCAGTCCATACAGCCGCTGTGTGCAATCATTACTTCAGAGCCCTCTAGTAAGCGCAGGTTCATTGAAAGTGCTGCTTCCGTCGCCCACTTAAACCACTGTACCCTTGTGACATGACAGAATTAGAAATGAAGAAATGATCATTCAGAATGGAAAATACCAAAGACGTCTCTAACCAATGTAGCGCCCGTTTGCAATCATTACTTTAGAGACCTCTAGTACGCACAGGTTCATTAAAAGCGCTGCGACCAGAACCTCCTCACAACGTTACATCCCTGTGACATGACAGAGTCAGAAATGAAAAGACCATCATTCAGATTAGACAAAATCCAATACGTCTCTAGCCAATGTAGCGCCCGTGTGCAATCATTGCTTTAGAGCGCAGGTTCGTTAAAAGTGCTGCGACGAAAACCTCCTAACAAAGTTACATCTTTGTGACATGATTGTGACAGAAATGAAGAGACCATCACTCAGAATGGACAAAGTCAGCGAAGTCTCTAGTCGAAGTAGCACCCGTGTGCAAGCATTACTTTAGCGCTTTCTACAAAGCGCCGGTTCATTAAAAGTGCTGCGACCAGCATCTCCTAACAACGTGATTTCCTTGTAACAAGACAGAGTCAGAAATGAAGAGGCCATCATTCAGAATGGATAAAATCAAAGACGTCTCTAGCCAATGTAGCGCCCGTATGCAATCATTGCTTTAGAGACCTCTAGTAAGCGCAGGTTCGTTAAAAGTGCTGCGACGAAAACCTCCTAACAAAGTTACATCTTTATGACATGATTGAGACAGAAATGAAGAGACCATCACTCAGATTGGACAAAATCAGCGAAGTCTCTAGTCGAAGTAGCACCCGTGTGCAAGCATTACTTTAGCGCTTTCTAGTAAGCGCAGGTTCATTACAAGTGCTGCGACCAGCGTCTCCTAACAACGTGATTTCCTTGTAACAAGACAGAGTCAGAAATGAAAAGGTCATTATTCAGAATGGATAAAATCAAAGACGTCTCTAGACAATGTAGCGCCCGTGTGCAATCTTTATATTAGAAACCTCTAGTAAGCGCGGGTTCGTTAAAAGTGCCGCGGCCAGTGCCTCTTAACACTACTGCACCCGTGATCAACGTATACACCAGCAAAAGGTAAAGCTGCGTTTGTACAAGTGCAACTTTCTCATTGCTTTTGTGGTTATAAATCATAGGGTCCTAAGTTCGAATCCTTATTCGGACCTATTCATAATTGACAGTTAATTCCATTAGAAATTCTACGGTCTTTCTCTAATAGTTTCTATATATGTGGACAATCTAAGAGAAATTACTATAAATATTATTTATATATACCTCAACGTCTACGTCTGTATCAAGATAGTTTTAAGTATTTATTGGAATATTAAAATAAATAAAAATTTTAACAAAAAAGGAACCGCCTTCAAAACAAACTTACAAATATATTAATTTCCCGCTTACATCCCGCCTATATGTAGGCCTCGGCTGACACCGACTCCAAATATAACAATACGAAGAACACTTTAAAAGAATACGCAATTATTTCTTACTTTTTAGAGCAAATTAATATATTTGTAAGTTTGTTTTGAAGGCAGTTCTTTTTTTGTTAAAATTTTTATTTATTCTTTTAGTTTTAGTGAATCTGAAGTAAACGTGTTGCAATGCAGCAACAAACGTAAGCTCATTGCTAATTGATTACAGACACTTATATTTTCTGCCTTAAATCGCACCCTTACTGTAAGACGTTGAGGAGTTCCATTGATCTTCATATTTAACTACGACTAGCACTTGACCATACCGAAGTTACGGTAGGCAAATCAAATATCTGGATAGCCTATAGAAGATTCTGTCGAGTATCGTTCATATGCTCCTAAGAATTGAAGAGTTCCGTCACTTTGTCATGGAATCCATCATCAGAACCTAACCAAACTATCACAAAACAACCCTTGAAGTATATCCTTTCCAATAAAAAAAGAATCATCGAAATCAATTGGCGTGATGTTGAGTTAATCGTCCATTTGTCGCGCACATGCTTAATGCAAATTTAACAGTTATCCGGTTTTCTCGTGGATGCCATCATTAGAACTGGATTTAAATGAGACCCTATGACGAGCACCACCTTTCATTAAAAAAAATCATCAAGATCGGTTAACCCAGTCGGGAGATATGAGGTAACAAACATAAAAGAAATACGGACGAATTGATAACATCCTCCTTTTTTTGAAGTCGGTTAATAAAGAAGGAAGTTTTCGCTTGCAGAATAAATCAGTTTTGTCTGTCTATTTATACTGAATAAACTCTGATTTTAATGAACCGATTTTAAATGGTTTATCACTGACAGAGAGATGTTTAACAAAATCATCATCAATCTCACTTTAAGAGGAGCTGGTTAACTTTTAAAACTTTTACGGGACTAAGATTGGTAGATAGCTAATGTTATAGTCCATAACACTGGCAAATGGATGGCATTAATGTGTCATAGAAATGCAAACTCTTTATAAAGACATATCACCACTTTAAAAACGACGAAGCCAAATGGTAATATGTAAACAATAAAAAGTAATGTTAGACACGCAAGCAATAGCGAAATAGCAGATGTACCATCATATTTTTTATGTATATCCCATAACAATAACGTTATAATTAAAGCCATTGAATTTTTAATTAAGCAAGTGGGATACGCTTGTAAATATTTGCTATACGAACTTGTTGAATTATTAATACGTATGTTAAAATAGCAGATTGCAGGTGTCTGTGACGCTATTTTTAAGGCAGCTTGAGTAACGGTGTCAATTCTGATCTTTCTCTAAGTTTAAAAGTAAAAGTAAGAAGCAGCCATTTAACGTCCCACTGCTGGGCACATGCCTCCTCACTCCGAGGAGCGAGGGTTTTTAGAGCATAGACCCACCACGCTGCTCCATTGCGGATTGGCAGGCATAGTACACAAGTGTACTCTCTATTCCTTCACTCTCTCATAGTCCGATGTGATGGGAATCCGACACGACCGGAGAGAGGTCAGGCGCAGGACCGACGGCTTAACGTGCTCTCCGAGGCACGGGGGTGGATCACACCGCCAATTTCCCAACTTCGGGCAAATATTGAGAAAATCTTAATAGAAAACTCAATATTGTTATTTGAATTGGCCCGACCCGGGACTCGAACCCAGGACCTCACGTCTGTAGTCGAACATGCTAACCACTAGACCAATGAGGCAGTTTCTCCTGTCTCTAAGTTTAATTACGCTAAATTTAGTTGTAACATGGAAATTAAAAAGTTCTTTAATTAAATAAGCACTTATTTTAGTTTTAAAGGAGTTTTTAATAAACAAAACATCTATTTCCACATATTATGATTGAATTCTTCATTAAAGTAGGCTTTTACAGCACTTTTGAATCGTTATATATATAGTATTTATTAATTCTTCAAATTATTATATGATTTTTCAATTAGATTTTGTTTAAAAGTATTAAATTTAATTTCTATGATCCTTAAAACGTTTCCCGGGAGTTTGTTATAGAAACTTATACCTTTAATAGTCTTATAAATAGATATATCTATATATCACCGTATAATGAAATCTTCTACTTCTTATAATATGAAGTCACTTCCGCTATCTATTCGCTAAGATCTTTTAAACCTTTTAAAGGATTTTAATGCAGTTTTCAGTAAAAAATAGAGCAATTTAAGAGGAAAGTTTATATGTATAATACAAACATATGAAAATAGAGAAAATCAGAAAAATTTAAAGATTTATAAAGTGATGTCGTAACAAACATGTCTTTGTAAATACTGGATAAGCCTTATGAGATAGATCAAATTAATGTTCTACGGAATCGTATATCTTAAAAAGACTACAATGTTATAGATTTATCTCTAAAAGATAACCCACATTAACTGTTTACATCTTTCAGATATTAACAAAAATATATGTGTTATTTACCCAGCAATTTTATAAAATACTTTACTATTTGTTATCCAATTAAATACATTACATACGTTGCATATTCCATGTAGATCGAAACAGACCTAATATCATTTAATTAAAATGGATATATTAGAAGATATCAGTGTCGCAATAAGCATCAAATAGGTTGAAGTGTACGCAGACGCAGTTGCGTGAATAAGCTAGTTATTTGATAATACACTGTTCGGTTATTTAGGTATACATCATCCTAAACAGATAATGCTTAGATGATGTTATCTCGTGTATAAATCATAAAATATTATTGCCTTTTAAGTGGACATTATCTGAATGATTAGAGACAAAGATTCTGTGTGGCGCTACCATGAAAGGGTCC
The DNA here is from genome assembly GCA_015832385.1 of Elymnias hypermnestra. Taxonomy (NCBI): domain Eukaryota; kingdom Metazoa; phylum Arthropoda; class Insecta; order Lepidoptera; family Nymphalidae; genus Elymnias; species Elymnias hypermnestra. The sequence continues at coordinate 806,746 of JACTOM010000909.1, read as the reverse complement.
CTTGTTTTTGACCCCGGGGTCAAAAGATAGAAGCTTATACAAAACTGATAATTTTAACGTGACTTATTATCCCGAGAGTCGTTCAGATAAATTAATAAACATCGAAAACGGTATGCTTTGAAGCCGTAATGACATTTTAAGAGATTAAAATGTGCGAGACTATTCACTGTGAAAGAGTTTGCTTTTAAACGCCGAAGGCAACAGATAATGATATGGAAGTAATAACTTACTCATGTCACTGACTTTCTGTTTATAATCTTGCAAGATTTCTATAAAAAAAGATCAAAGTTCTTTTATCTATATATATAAAACGCAAGATATGTCTTTACTTATGTTCGATAGACTATGAAACCAACCAAGCATATTATTGCCTTTTTTGATAGATAGAAAGTCTAAAGCCTGAGAAAGGACATGTACATAATTGTAAGAGATGGTAGTGACATTATTTTTAGAGCTAGAAGCTCGTCACTTATTTTTTAGGCTGTGTATTCGATATGGTGTAAAATAACAATCATTATTAATATTATAAACGCAAAACTAACTCTGTCTTTCGCTGTTTTTATGATAAAATGACTGAAAAGCAATTTTGTCCAAAGCCTCAGAAAGGATAATAAGCTCTTTGCCGTGAAAAACTGTAAATAGCTTATTAAAGCATTTATACGCGTTCAAATTATTCCAAACGTTATCCAAAAAGACTATAAAATCACTATGTTTAGATTAATGACACATGTTCTTTTATTCATACGTATAATTCTATCTATTAAACATTATACTCAGTGCATCAAAACTACAACTGTCGTACTCTACGAACAAGCTCCGCCAGCCTACCAACGCGACGTCGCTTAACTTAGTCAATACAAAAACTAATATCATCACGCAAACATATTTTAACTCGTTATACATTCTATTAACTCACTTAATCAAATAGTTTCCACAGTACATATATTATTTAGTTAAGATCTTCTTAAATTAACTAACTTTATTGTACTTGTATGGACTATTATGATGAATAAATTGTAATGGTCAATTTAAATACTTTCCGATCGTATAACTAAAATGACGAACGTAGCAGAAAACTATAAGTCAATAACGTATTTCATTTAATTCGTTCTTTAAATAAACATCGATCACAACACTAGTTTCCATTTAAAAAAGCAGAACGAAAAAACATACATACATACATAGCATNTTTCAACTTTCGCATTCCCTCTTGACTCATAAATTTTTTGTCAAGTTTCCTTTCATTCATTCTCTCTACGTGCCCAAACCATTTAAGCATACCTTTCTCAATTTTAGTCACTACGTCTTCTTTTATACCACAACGTTTTCTTATCACACTATTTCTTACTTTATCACGCAGTTTCAATCCACTCATGCATGCGCCTAAAGAAGTTTCACTTCAAAAACCTATTTTGTGATAGTAATCGGTGAACCATTAATTTTCACTGTAAACTAATTATAAACCCGAATCATAAATAAAAATGAACATCGAAGTATTGTGCAGACATGTCGGGGGAAATATACGGGAATTGAGCTCGATTTTTTAGTGAATTAATGAAAAAATAAAAAAAAAATAAACAAACGCCACTTGCATTTGGTCTGGCTCAGTGCGGAGACGAGTCGGCCGTGTCGTGGTAATTAAAGCACTCATAAAACCTGAGGGTCCGTCGTCAATCAATGTAAGTATTGAGTTATTGGCGTCAACTGCGACTGGGAGGTACAATTAATACTATTGCACCTATACTGGATGTGGCATTTCAAATAAAATCAAACACCCTTCATTCTTGGCTTTTACAGCAGTCTTAAATCGTCAAATATAGTCGTTATCTCAAGTTCTTTCCAATATTGACGATGATGTTAAAGAACGAAAGGATATCTAATTTAAAATGGTTCTTTCGCGCCTTATATGTTACTTGCTATGGTAAAATGTTTTATGCAGTTATCAGTAATAGATAGAGGAATTCAAAAGGAAGGTTTCTATGTATAATACAAACATATGGAAGTAGAGAACATCAGAAATATGGAAGGATTTGTAATGTGATGTCGTAATAAACATATCTTTGGAAACGCTATTCTTATCACGCATTCGTCAGCTTACTGCCCAAGTCAAGTGTGAGTAAAGAAATTTTATTTCAATAAACGAGTATGCTGTAGAACACACGACTGAAGTAAAGTACAGTCCGGGTGTCCCGCGCGTTAACACTTTCTGTAACGCTCTCGTCGCGCATTCATCAGCTTACTCTCCAAGTCAAACATCCTAAAGAAATATTACTTAAAAAATAAGTATGCTTTAGATCACACGCCTGAAGTAAAACGCAGTCCGGTTTTCCCGATCGATCACACTTTTTGTAACACTCTCGTCGCGCATTCAACAGCTTACTCTCCAAGTCAAACATGCCTAAAGAAATATTACTTAAAAAAAACGAGTATGCTATAGACCACACGAAAGTAAAACAAAATCCGTTAGTCTCGCCCAATCACACTTGTCGTAACGCTCTCATCACACATTCAAGAGCTTACTACTCAATTCAAGTATACATAATACAGTTTACTTTAAAAAACGAGTGTGTTTTAACCCACACGAAGTAACCAACAGCGAAGTAAAACACAGTTAGTTTCTCTCGCCCGATTACAGATTTCGTAACGCTTTCGTCACGTATTCAGTTAGTTAAGTGTGCGTAAAGAAGTTTTACTTCAATTTAGCGAAATTATTAACATATCCATTGTTTCTCGCATGCTTGTAACAGTCCTCAAAAATCGTCACCGCGTGGGACAGGGGTGTTTATCAAGCGTTATCTGCCAATCCGTGAGCCTCGCTGATGTCATCGTACGTTTGAAGGTTAAATGAATTGACAAGATGAAGCAATGGTACACGCCCTGATATTGTTATATACTGTGACTCTGTTTTATTATAACCTCAGAATATCCTGATAGATCGAAGTGTAATAGTATAACGTAATCAGAACGTAAAAGTTCTCTACAATATCAATCATATTCGAGCATTAATCGGGCCCAAGAGAGTCGCTAACTGAAATATATAGAGCTGCACGTAATATAATATAAAAATTTACAGTAAAATTGTTCTAAATTCTAATAGGCTACACAAAATTCACAATTCATTAAGGGGTAACTTCTTGTACTAATTAGTACTGTGACAGTTGCACAAACAATTTCGCCAGTGTCACGTGAATTGAAGAAGGCACGATGGCGATTATACGGTTTAGGTTAGCTGTAAAAATTAAAATCCGTAAGGATTAGGGTCAACACAATATAAATACACAAATGATGCATACTTTATAATTTTTTTAAACATTAAACTGTCTACGTTTACCAAAAAAACTCGCGGAACGTACTAAAAGATGCCACATATAAAAATTTGAAAACGTAAAAAATTAAAAAATCATACTATTATTTGCAGAATTACTTGGACGATAAAAAAGCGTGGGAGCGAATGGATTGCTCTAATTTTAATAGAATAAATTATAATTAGGTACATTGTAAAGGCGATGATAAACAAATAGTTTGTTGTCAGTTCTTCTCAGAATGGAGTGCGGAAGAAATCTCGTAGTTTTGGATTCTAAATCGTTCTTCAATATCAGAAATAATATGAAAACTATATTTGAAGATTCAAAAGTCCTGACGAATCCTACTTCAATAAAGAGTTTTTGAATTAGCGAATAAAACAATGTTAAATTTGCTAAATACCAATTTACATTTCCATAGCTCTATCTTTAAAAATGAGAAATTTTGATTCAATTTATAGCAACAAAATGTTTTCCTAAATTCTACTACTAAAACAAGCTTTTACAATTGTTGTGACGATACAGTCTAAGATAGAACATTTCTCTGAAGGAGGCAATGGAGCGAGTACGAGAAGCTGCAGCGGATGCTGCTCCCCCAAGGAGGAGGAGGCTGGGTGGCAGGAGGCGTCTTTACGAACGCCTCTTGTCTCCTCCTTGAACATACTCAGTCGGTTCACCTGGGAGTGTCAGAGTGAATGCGCAAGGGAGCCTCTGACACTCCACATTCAGGGTGAGGAGGGTGTCGCTGTGTTTTAGTGGGTATTCTGGCCTTGCCGGTGAGTCCCACACTCCCTGCCTAGTGGCAGGGGTGCGCAAATGCATTTCCCAGCGAGCAAAAAAAAAAAAAAAAAAGATAGAAGCGTACTAGTCTGTTAAGAGAGATTCACTTCACAGCATCGTACTGGATCACAAATTTTTTTGCTTGACGGTACTTCTTAGCTCATAGAGTGGTAACTAGCCACCGCCGAAGCCTCCTACCAGTCCAGACTCAGATAAGTTAGAAAATACAGTTAAATAAAAAATTACATAAACAAATTTTATTTTTACAATTTTAGAATAAACAATTACCTTTGTAATTTCTTCAACCAACGTGATACTGGCGAAGTAATACGTCACAGAGGAAATTGTTCATTCTAAAATTCCAGAAAATAAAATTGTTTATATACTTTGTTATGTTATTGTATTTTCTAACTTATCTGAGTCTGGACTGGTAGGAGGCTTCGGCGGTGGCTAGTTACCACTCTATGAGCTAAGAAGTACCGTCAAGCAAAAAAATTTGTTTTCCGGTACAATAAAGTAAGTAGCAGCCCTTTTAACGTCCCACTGCTAGGCACAGGCCTCCTCACTTCGAGGAGCGAGGGTTTTTAGAGCATAGACCCACCACGCTGCTCCACTGCGGATTGGCAGGCATAGTTCACAAGGGCACTCTCTACTCCTTAGTCCAACGGGAATCCGACACGACCGGAGAGAGATTAGGCGCAGGACCGACGGCTTAACGTGCTCTCCGAGGCACGGGGGTGGATCACACCGCCAACTTCCCAACTTCGGGCAAATATTGAGAAAATCTTAATAGAAAACCCAATATCGATTTTTGAATTGGCCCGACCCGGGACTCGAACCCAGGACCTCATGTCTGTGGCGGAACATTCTAACCACTAGACCAATGAGGCAGTTTGGTACAATACTGCTCAGAAACTATTAGAAGTAAATTGCCTCCTACCAAATTAGCGCACTTCCATCTTAGACTGTATCATCACTTACCTTCAGGTGTGGTCACAGTCAAACGCTCTCTTGTCAGCATTTGAAAAACAAGAAATATTTCTAAAATCTGATGATTAATGAGTGAGTTTCATAGTTCACAACCATTGCCTTTCTAATGTGACTAAATTGGAGGATATCTGTTAGATAGTTGGTTGGTAGATTGTTTGGTCATTAACGAGCATAGGTAATAGCAACTTTTATCTTATATGGACACAAATGTAAGGTTATATCGGTGAAGCAGAAGAGGAACTCGTTGTCGACACCATAAAGAGGCTGGCAGGATGTTTAATCATCAACCAATGCGCCTAAAAGTGATGTCACGTAAAGGACACAAAACCGGTTAAAATGGTAAATAGGTCTGTTATATATAAGAATCAACCTGGATCATGACTATTGGATAATTGTTGTTCGTTAGTCTCGCTAAAACCCGAGAACTGTAATGATTTTGAATTATTTGTGGAAATCCAGCGGAGGTTTAAAAGGTGTGTAAATATGAATGAAATACTTGGAATACAGTAAAAACAACAATTTCGCTTTCCATTAGAAACTATTCTGCCTGTCAAACATTTGATGTTCGACCCGTCGTTTAAAAATCAAATTAAATTCAAAAGAGTGTTTTTATTTTCATTTATTTTTGACATTTGACATTGACAACTAACACATTGGCGGGAATCTGGACGTAAAGGTCGCGTTTTTTTATTACGAATTCTTTTTGTTGCGGTTAAGTTTTTACCATATTTTTACTAATATAGAATCATTCTACAATTATAATTCGGTTTTTTTATTACTTCTGAAGCGGTACGAAGTTTGCCGGGAAGTGTTAGGATAAAATTCACTAGTAACTTTATAATTTATGACTATGTTTGATATATATTCTCATTAGAAATATATATTATCTACTTTACAAGAGTTATATTATATAATGTAACATAAGACCTGCGACCACAAAATATCTGATCTGTGCATACAATGTAACAGTTAGGCTTTAAAAGGCTAGAACCCACGGCTGAAAAACGAGTTAATGAATTCATATACAACGTATATAATCTGTGGTCTTATTAAATAGCTTAATAGGGCCATTAAGTCTCCTAAAAATAGCATATTGAAAACCTTTTGCAAAGGTTAAAAGATCTGAGGGTTCTTCGTAGAGATCAATCTAATTTTTTATACATTATTGCCGGGTAAATACTTGCCGTTAACTGCCTCATTGGTCTAGTGATTAGTATGTTCGACTACAGACATGAAGTCCTGGGTTCGAGTCCCGGGTCGGGCCAATTCAAAAATCAATATTGAGTTTTCTATTAAGATTTTCTCAATATTTGCCCGAAGTTGGGAAGCTGGCGGTGTGATTCACCCCCATGCCTGGGAGAGCAAGTTAAGCCGTCGGTTCTGCGCCTGATCTCTCTCCGGTCGTGTCGGATTCCCGTCACATCGGACTATGAGAGTGAAGGAATAGAGAGTACACTTGTGTACTATGCCTGCCAATCTGCAGTGGAGCAGCGTGGTGGGTCAATGCTTTAAAAAACCCTCGCTCCTCGGAGTGCGGAGGCCTGTGTCCAGGGTTAAAGGGCTGCTACTTACTTTTTTTTACTTGCCGTTACTTGAGGTCACGTTACAGGTTTACCCTATCTATACTAATGTTAAAAAGCTGTACTAATGTTAAAAAGCTGAACAGTTTGCTTGAATGCACTAATCTCAGGAACTACCGGTCGGATTTCAAAAATTCTTTCAGTATTGTATAGACCATTCATTGAGGAAGACTGTAGACTATATCAACACTCAAAGACCAATAGAAGCGGTGTTTAAATGAAGAATGTTTCAAAATCGGGTATATTTTCGCTCTTGAGAGCTTCCGCTGGGTACGCTGCGTAAACGGTTAAGATTTTGCAAAAAATATTTAAGACAGAATTGTTCCCTGTTAAATCTTTTAAAAAAAAGTACTTGACAGCATATGTCTATCTTTTAAGGTTAGTTCATTTTGATCTATTTTATGCTAACCAAATTGGTTCTTTCTGTCTCTTACTTGCAGTCTGCAATATCAGTCAGACTTACAAGGATTAGCTAGTTTAAATATAAAAACGTTTTTATAAGATAATTTAGCGGTTGACATGTGACCTGTGAAGACTGTACGTCAGCAAATATAAACTGTCACTCTTTTAAAGTCAAGGGGAATAGGTAAGTAACCGCGACGCCTTTCCGGAAATAGAAATGGACGTAGGTGCTATAAATGGATTGAAAAATAACGCTTATACACCTAGTATAAGCATACATATCATTCAGTTAAACTATTCCTATTTTAAGGCATTAATGATAGAAGAGACAGTTTTGTTTGTTTTGATGTGAATGTCTTTAATATCGCATCGGGAAGCAATTAAAACCAAAGAATGATAGCAAAATCGGCGGATAGAGTTTGGTGTTGTAATTATATATATATCACATCCATTTAAAATTCAATTATACCACTAAATACCTAAAGGATCAAAGAATTTATTACACTAAGTAAAGGCTGTAACTCATCGCGTGGAACGGAAGAGGAAGCCTCGTTACGAGACGTATTCAGATACAACAAACGGCCGTATCCATAATACAGCCACACCCTATTTTTTTATTATAATCTCACCAAATTGGAAAGATAATCATTCAAAGATGGTTTTAGACCAGTAAACACACTGATTAATTCACCAGGAGTTCTTTAAAACTACTGGTGGTTAACTTGATTTAACAAAATGTGTTATTTCGCATGGTAGATGTTCAAAGGGCTAGACTGGCTGTGCATGCTGGAGTGTTGGTGCCAACACTTATGTATGGTAGTGAAAGTTGGGTATGGCAGAAGAATCACAAAAGTAAAATAAATGCGGTAGAGATGAGAGCGTTGAGAAGCATGAGTGGATTAAAACTGAGTGACAGAGTAAGAAATAGTGTGATAAGAGAACGTTGTGGTATAAAAGAAGACGTAGTGACTAAAATTGAGAAAGGTATGCTTAGATGGTTTGGGCATGTAGAGAGAATGAATGAAAGGAGACTGACAAAAAGGATTTATGAGTCAAGAGTGAATGCGAAAGTTGGAAGGGGAAGACCAAGGCGAACGTTCCTGGACCAAATCCAGGACATTTTAAATAACAGCCAGGTCAAGAGTACTCTAAACCGACGAACTTTTATGAATGATTTAATGAGAATGAAAGAAGCGAAGGAAATATGCAAGGATCGTGGCAAGTGGAACGATGTTGTCTCTGCCTACCCCTATGGGAATGAGGCGTGATGCTATGTATGTATGTAGATGTTCACTAAGTAAAACCTTCCCCATATTATTAAGGGGTCAGCAACTACTTCACCGGAAACACCAAATATATATATAATAACAGTTCAATAATAAATGCAGTAACATAGTTGCGGTCAGAAATCGTTGGTTGTCAAAGTCAAATATCAAAAAAGATACTTCTCTTTTAAACTCAATTTGATTTCTGAACGACTTGTAAATTTAATAGATTTCTAAACGACGGGACGAACGTCAAATGTCTGACACGTAGGAATAGTTTCGAAGGGAAAGAGAAATTGCTGTTTTTACTATATTCTAACCATTTTTTTAAATACTTACTCTTTTTTTTATTGCTGACAGATTAGTGCTTGACTGTGATCTCACCTGATGGTAAGTGATGATACAGTCTAAGATGGAAGCGCGCTAATCTGTTAAGAGGCGATATACCTCTTATGGTTTCTACACAGCATCGTACCGGAACACAAATCTCTCTGTTTGGCCATACGTATTTGCTGGTAGAATGGTAACTAGCCACGGCCGAAGCCTTCCACCAGTCCAGACTCAGACAAATTAGAAAATACAATTTCCTAAATTCGTCCTACCGGGGATCGAACCCGGGACCTCCGCTAGCAAAGCGAATACTCGCACCACTGCGCCAGCGAGGCCGTCAAAACTCACCTTTTAAACCTTCCGTGGACTTCCACAAACAATTCAAAACCAAAATTAGACAAATCATTCCAGTCGTTTACAAATTTTAGCGAGACTGGCGAACAACAATGTTTATATATATATAGAAAACCCGCAAATACTTATTCGTTCGTCGTTATCATTATAGGACAATATAGACTTATATTTTCTTGGTAAATAGATTGACTTGCGCAGCACCGTAGCAATATATTGCAGGTTGCTTAGTGTTTCTTTTCCAGTGTCGATGTTACCATATTCGTTATACCATCGATATTATAAACTAGCTGAACAAACGATTTCATCTGCGTGGATTGAGTTTTGTCTGGTATTTTCATTAATTTAGGCGAATTGTTTTACAAATAAGAAACATGTCCTCTACTGGGCAAAAGGAATATTCCTACCAAATTTCAAGTCTCTACACCTTACGGTTCCAGAGATATCTCGATGAATCAGTAGATATCTGGATATCTCTTATATGTATTCATATATATATATGTATTGGAAATAAAGTTTACTTACTAATATGCCATAAATATACAACCATAAAGAATTCTTAATATATAACTCAATTGCGAACTTTAAATGTTTGAGCTACAATTATTTTAAAGGTAATTATCCACTTATCATCACGCCATTTAGAAATATATTTCTGAAAGCCATAGAAGTTTGCATACATGATTAATAACTTCCTATACACTTTTCCGTGTTAACTTTAATTGCCTACATTCATAGAATTGGGTATCAAGACTGGAAACGCATCAACATATCGCTCGCGTGATGGATATAGAGTATAAAACATATAGTCTAAGAGATAGTGTTTAGATATATTTTCTTACCGGGATGATAGTAAGGTGTAAAGTAATTCGCAGCCTTGTAACGTCCCACAGCTGGGCACAGGCCTCATAGAAGAGAGGGTTTTAGAGCATAGACCCACAACGCACTGACTGCCTCATTGGTCTAGTGGTTAGCACGTTCGACTACAGACATGATGTCCTGGGTTTAAGTCCCGGGTCGGGCCAGTTCGAAATCCATATTGAGTTTTCTATTATATGTTAAGCCGTCGGTCCTGTGCCTGATCTCTCTCTCCGGTCGTGTCGGGTTGCCGTCACGTCGGACTATGAGATTGAAGGAATAGAGAGTACACTTGTGTACTATGGCTGCCAATCCGCAGTAGAGCAAGGTGGTGGGTCTATGCTCTAAAAACCCTCTTTCATATGAGCCAGGAGGCTTGTGCCCAGCAGTGGGACTTTAATGGGCCACTACTTACCTTTACTCTTACCCACAACGCATGACTGAGCATACAAATGTGCAGCATTATGTCATATGGTATTCTGCTTTGGGGTAATGGTTATCCAGATCTTTTATTCTAAATATGTAGTTTATTAGACAGGCTTAGCTCCGCATTTAAAACAATTCGTCTTCTAATGTAAGTAGAAATGACTAGAATAGATTAGATTACCCAAAATGCTGCTACTGTTAGTGATATGGGTTCTAGAAGATGCTAAGTGAGAAATTTAGAGTAGTTTAAATAATGACAGTTCACTGAGTACACATATTTGAAAACTTATTGTACCATCATTGATGTATTGACAATTTCAAGAAAAAAGTGATTGCAACTCATATGAGTAAGTAGCAGCCCATTAACGTCCCACTGCTGGGCACAGGCCTCCTCACTCCGAAGAGTGAGAGTTTTTAGAGCATAGACCCACCACGCTGCTCCACTGCGGATTGGCAGGCATAGTACACAAGTGCACTCTCTATTCCTTCACTCTCATAGTCCGATGTGACGGTAATCCGACACAACCGGAGAGAGATCGGGCGCAGGACCGACGGCTTAACGTGCTATCCGAGGCACGGGGGTGGATCACACCGCAAACTTCCCAACTTCGGGCAAATGTTGAGAAAATCTTAATAGATAATATAATCTCAATATCTATTTCGAATTGGCCCGACCCGGGACTCGAACCCACGCCCTCATGTCTGTAGTCGAACATGCGAACCACTAGACCAATGAGGCACTAGACCAAAACCCCTATAAATGAAGTTAATTAAAGGTACATTCCATTGTAAGATCTGTTTTTGTTAAGAAATAAATACATGAATCAATTTAAATTTTTTATCAAACTACAACCAATATCTGTTAGCATCTTGTATGCCTGTTTAATATTTGAAGTATTTTAAACAATTGTAAGTATATTATTTTTTCTTTTAATTGCAGTTTGTATTAGGAGATCCCTCATAATAAATGTTACCACCCTCTCTCGATCTAATTATATTCTTCCTTGAATATCACGCAAAAACTACAAAACGTTCATGGTACAATAGACAAGCGAATTAATTCTCTAACACGTCATAAACGTTGTCTTATGTATTTAACGTTTCACGCTTCCTTGAAACTGCCTTTTTATTTACTCCAACACTTAGAACGCGATGGTATTCGATATCAAAGGTCCTAGGTTCGACTCCGGTAGGGCATATTTATTTTATAACTAGCAATGCCTTGGTTTCATCCACGTAGAAACCGATCTCGACGGAATTCTTTATATCTTTTAAATGGAATATCCAATTTTCATAATTTAAAAAGTATTTTACATGTATTGAAACGTCTTATAATATTATCATTAAATAGAATAAGCATTAACACAAAGATCTAAATAAATGGTTTGATTATTGCCGGCGCTTTTATTAACTTTACCAATGTAAGAAAGTAGTTATAGTGGCTTAACTACAGTAGTTGGACATATGGTTTTACTGACTTTTTTGTAGATATTAATACGTTCTATAATATTGTACAACATTTTTTGTTGCATTATTAATAGTTTCTCAAACACGCGCGATGATAGATTTTATGTGACAATTTTTTTCACACCCTTGGTTACCTTAATGCATTTTTATTAGGGATCCCTATTTTTTTCAGAATATAATATAGACTATATCATTAAATAGGAAAGCAGCTTTCTAATGGTAAAGAAATTATTGAAATTTGTCTAATAGTTTTTGTGTGAAAAAGTTACAAACTTACAAAACAAATCTTTATAATAACAGGGCTTGCACGAATGACGAATGAACATTTTCACTAGTGAAATGTTTAATGTATCTTCATATTAAATCATAAAGTTTTCAACAAAATGTTGGCGAGATGTTATCTTAAATCGCAACATCAATTTGTAAGACGCTGGCATGTTGGTGGGCAATTAATTAAGTGACTTTAGCGAGAGAGTTCTCGGACAGTTAACGCGCAAACGCGTTACGCATTCTGGGTTGCTCTTTGCATTCACTGCACTCGCTGTTAACATCACTGTATTTCTGAATATACCCACTTTACAAATGAGTATTATTTTATAAATAACTAATAATGCCCCGCGGGTTTCACCCTCGTAGATACCGATCTCGCGGCAATTGAAAGTCTACTAAGTCAGACTTATTTTCTTAACTTTTCAAGTCTATTTTTCATAAAATTTACAATTCGTCATTTGAGAGGTCAATAAAATTTTTTCCTTTTTCCATTCCTCTAAGTCTCGGAAATCTAAAATTTTTCATTTGTATAAATATAAACAAGACTAACAAGATTTAAAAAAGGCCTATGATTAAGTGGTGAGGAATAAGTTGTGGTCAACGTTATCTACGTATGGGGTGAGAGGTAGTCTGATCCAAGCATTAAAGTCTCTCTATGAGGGTTCTAGTGCTTGTGTCAGAATAAACGGAGCGTACACGGAGTGGTTTCCTGTCAAAAGAGGCGTTCGACAGGGATGTGTTGCGTCACCATTGCTGTTCAACCTTTTCATGAATAACTGTTTGACAGATTAAAAAAAAATGTATGTATCGGTTAAGGATGAATGAATTACTCATCAAATGTTTACTCTACGCTGATGATCAAGTAATACTTGCATCATCTGCTAATGCAACAGGAGATGGTAAATATTATGAATGAAGGTTTGAAAATGAAAGGAATTTGAAAGAGATAAATCTATTGGCAATATTTTGATTGATGGGGAAGAAGTGGAAGAGGTGAAAGAATTTGTATACTTGGAATCTAAATTTGCAAAAGATGGAACATGTGAAAGTGATANTGAGTACGAAGAGAGAATGAATGACAAAAAAGATTAATGAGTCAAGAGTGAATGCGAAAGTTGGAAGGGGAAGACCAAGGCGAACGTTCCTGGACCAAACCCAGGACATTTTAAATAAGGGCCAGGTCAAGAGTGCTCTAAACCGACGAACTTGTATGAAAAGTTTAATCAGAATGGAAGAAGCGAGGGAGATATGCAAGGATCGCGGCAAGTGGAAGAAGTTTCTGCCTACCCCTATGGGAAAGAGGCGTGACGCTATGTATGTAAACAAGACTTAAAAATTTGTTTGCCAAAGTTTTTTTTTAGAACCTTAATGACGATCTAACTTGTAATTTTGATCGAATTTTGCAAGTTATGATTACGCAATTAAATTTAATGCATAGATGATTGATGATCTGATCAAAATAAGGGCTCACATGAGCACATTATGCAGTCTTCAGCTTGTTTACAGATCGCGTTACAGGCCGCGCCCACAAAATGGCCGAACACGGAATTATTTCTGGTCAACGAACACGGAGCATCTTATTAGGACACTTCGAACAAAAGTAGATATAGATAGATACCTTTTTACTTCTACCTATTCTCTCTCTAACCCTAAGGTTGCCTGGTAGAAAGCACTTATAACTAATAAGCGATAATGTTGCCTACTTTTACAATTGCCACAATGTAAGAGATGATAGTATTATAGATATAATACTATCATCTCCCTCTCTCTTTCTCTCTCTTTATATTCTATTAAGTCTTTTTACGTGTTACTTGTTTAATGTTTCTGGTGTACAATATGGAGTATTCTATTTATCTATNAAATCTATATATATTTAGATATATATATATATATATATATATATATATAAATATATATATATATAAATATATATAAATATATATTTAGAGTCTGTGGAGAGTGTCTGTGTGTAATAGTCTGTGGAACGCTGGCCCACGAACGCCCACAGAATAAGAAATTAAATGCTCTGTGACATTATTACTTTAATATAGTTTTGTACATTTGTTTGTAAAGCGTTGTGCATTTATTGTTTTTTTAAATACGACTGATGATGATATTAAAGAACGACTCAAAGTCTAAAATTACTATTCGGTTATTTCGCAGCCTGTTGTGAGAAGAGCCCACAATAAACTCATTCGGGTGTCCTTTATTTCTAACCATTATTTACAACATAGTTGTTTTTACAAAAGATTTAATTGATACGTCTTTTTTCGCCATAAACTCAAAACTACTAAATAAATTTTCCTGCGGTTTTCACTAATAGATAGATTATCAAGGAAGATTTATGCATAAAATTATTCAAATAAATGTGTGAATTGGTTGAAATATATAATTGTTTCACAAGTCACTTGAATTTCGTTATAGTTACCAAGTTATTACAAAATCGATATGTCCGATAACAGATGTGTTTGTTTTCCGATAAAGTTAAATAGAGATTATACCATAATTTTATTGGCCTATTGCATGACATTCTACTCTGTAATTTTCCTGTAAAGCCTCCCTTATATAGTCTTTAATTTGCTAATACTAGAATAAAAACCCCATTTATTTAATGTAATGTGATATTTAGTGTTTAAGTCGTGTAAATACGTATTTAATTGGGTACGACAATTGAAGAGTGTTTCTTATGGATACGTATTACGTAAAAGATAAATATAGTTATTATTGGTTATCTTTTAGAGATAAATATATATTATTTTGTACTTTTTATCGATCTTTTAATGATATACAATTCCGTAAAACATTAATTTGATGTATCACGTAAGATTAAGCCAGTATTTGCGATAGAAGCGAACAAAATGTTTGTTACGACATCACATTACAAATCTTTAATTTTTTCTGCGTTTCTCTACTGTTTTGTGTATTTATTTTACATATAAACCTTACTCTTGAATTGCTCTATTTATATCTGAACACTTCATTAAAATCCATTACATAGTTTAAAAGATATAAAGGAACAGACAGCGGGAGCGACTTCATTTTGTATTATAGAAAGATATTACAGGTATATATGTTATTTTTTGCAATACTTTCTTAGTAAAGTTTTCCGTAAATTGTCCCTACAGTATCATAAGAAGTTTTACTTCAATAAATTATAATATTTTTCATTGGAATACTTCAATGTCATCTCGCTATCGTACAATCACATTACAAATCTTAAAATTTTTCGGTGTTTCTTTACTGTTATATGTAAGTATTATACATATAAACCTTTCTCTTGAATCACTTAATCTATTGTTATAAACTTCATTAAAAACCACTGCATAGTTTAAAAGATATAAGCGAACAAACAGCCGAAGTGACTTCATTTTGTACTATGAAAGATTCAACGTATATATAAAGGATTTCTTGAAATACTTTCAGTCTCTACAGTGTCATAAGAAGTTTCACTTCAATAAATTATACTGTTCTTCATTGGAACACTTCAATGTCATTTCGCAATGACCATTTTGTCGTACAATAGGACACCTATTAAACATTTTGCTTACGCCCAACCATTTAAATATACGTGACAAGTGATCGTTAATAAATACTTTACAGCACTTATCTGCAGTGTCAGCTATTTATACACTCTTTGTGTGTTTAACATGTGTACGTGTTTATTGTTCTGTTAATATTTAAGTACTAACTTCTGCTCTCGACTTCGTTTGCTTTGAATTATCTGTATACATAGAAAATGTTTCCACCTATGTCCGCTATAGATTTAAAACCCCCGAACCGGTGTTAGTAAAACATATCTATCTAAACTATATGTCTGTTTGTAACGTTTTCACTAAAAAAAACTAATGCATGCTAGTTTCATTATAAAGGCAATAATATGAAGATGCTTTTAGACTACTACAAACGCGATAAAGCCTTTCTCTTTACCGCTATAGACAAAAAAGCTCATTAAAAGTCACATAATTACATTATATTTTAAACTAAGTAAGTAAGTAGCAGCCCATTAACGTCCCACTGCTGGGCACAGGCCTCCTCACTCACACCACCCACCCCGCTGCTTGATTGGCAGGCATAGTACACAAGTGTACTCTCTATTCCTTCACTCTCGTAGTCCGACATGACGGCAATCCGACACGACCGGAGAGAGATCAGGCGCAGGACCGACAGCTTAACGTGCTCTCAGAGGCACAGGGGTGGATCACACCGCCATATTTTAAACTAAATCTACGCAATTCCCGTTCTTTAAAAAGGAGAAATGATGGATTTTTGGATTGCAAACACACGTCTATGTTTCCTTTTCCTCTGGATGACCGGTAGGAATTTCGGGCACAATTTACCTGGCTTGTTACACGACTTATCAAAATCAAAATATTCTGTATTCAAGTAGGCTCAAAAAACACTTTTGAATCGTCAGTAGTCTGTCCGTTGGTTACAAATCTATCACCGGTTCGGAAAGTTGAGAAGAAACCGGCGAGAAACTCAACGGTTACTCTTTTAAAGATAGTTTTGTATGTAACAATGTTTAATATATTGCTTCTGTGAGCAACTGGACTCAAGTCCAAACATTTCTATCCCTTAAATAATCTTCAAGATTATCATATGCCTTTTGTAAAAGGATGTTTTTGACATATTAAAATCTTATTAAAAATGCGTATGCTCAACCCGACAAATGATTTCTGAACCTTTTTCACTCTATAATATGGAATCACAAGTTTGTTTTTATTTCTTCATCAATGCCGCTTCAGCAATTGAAAGGTTTATGCCTAATGTGAGGGGTCCAGGATCGCTTTGCAGGCGATTTTATGCCGGCATAGTGTCTAGTATGGCCTTGTAATGTGCATCAGTGTGGGCCAATGCTCTAACATCTTTGTATAAAGCTCTCCTGCGTAAAGCGCAAAGGGTAATAGCAGTTAGATACGGGGTTATCGTACAATTTCTTGGACAGTGGTGACTCTCCTGGCGGGCGACTCCCCTTGGGGAGCTGCGGGCGGAAGTCTTTACAGTCCCCTATCAGTGGCTCTCGCCGAAAGAGTTCTGATCGAAAAATGGAGGGAAGACCGTGGGTCTCCAACTGCGGGTATAGTCGCAGTTGGAGTCGCAAATACCACCCGACCTCACCTGGCACGGACAATTGGCTCACCAGGGGGCACGTGAGGAAACGCCTGCCTATCATGAGTGTGGTGCTCTTGTAGATACGGCGCACCATGCCTTGGCGGAGTGTCCCGCGTGGGAACCCCAGTGGCATATCTTGTTGGCGCTGGTTAGAGGAGATCTTTCACTGGAGAACATAATTGGGGTAATGCTCGCCAGTGAAGTTGGGTGTAGAGTGGTTGTCTTTTTTTGCGAGACCGTCATCTTGCTGAAGGAGGCAAATGAGAGACTAAGGGAGCAAGAGGCTGGAGTTCTCCCTCGCCGTCGGAAGAGGCTTGGTGGCCGAGGTCGCACTCATAGTCAGTACCACTCGTGAACGAGGAGGGATCCGCTGGGTTTTAATGTGTATTCTGTTATCAGTGAGTCTCACACTCTCGATTGGATTAGTCTTTCATCGGGGTGCGTAAAGGCATTTCCCAGAGCAAAAAAAACTGTTTCCTTTTCCAAATTATACATACACGACAAAAAACAGCTTTTCTCTTTGCTTATATAGATACAAAAGCTCATCAAAGCTTATATTATCACAGTATTTATACTTTTCAAATTAAATGTCCCTTTTTTCTACGTTTTTCAGTATGACTTTGAAACTCAACCGATGTAAGCGATTTTGCAATCTAAGGATCTTTATTTAGTCGAGAACTACGTAATTTTCTGCAAACTTTTACTTGCAAAGTTGGACGTGGTTATGCAAACAGAACCAATCTACAGAATACACTTATGTACAAATACAAACGTCTTTCTACCTTCCGTTAAAGACTTACAGATGTATTTAAAACCTGGTGTATTATTAAATGTAATAATGCAAAGACGATTTCAGGTAGACTAACTCACTCTTATCTAACTACTAACAAAATAAACACTAATACAACAAACTTACAAGAATAAGAAAGAAACAAATTACGTATTTGGCAAACTTCTTGCACGATGTAGACGATCATTAGTGACCAGTATTACATACGGATTGTTCCATATTCCTATGGGATTGAGAACTACGTGGGCAACATCGTGAGGATTAGCTAGTCATCATATGCTGATTGCTGATAGGAAATGCGCTCTGTTCTGTGAACAACCCACTGCAATCTCAGTTAATCATCATTATAACAATATACTTTCAAATGATTGAAGTAAAACTACTTTACTTATTGACTACGTAAGATGTTGAATGCATGACGAGAGCGTTACGAAAAGTGTGATCGGACGAGGCGACAAACATTAAAGTTTTACTTTATTCGTATAGACTAAACCGTTTATAGTCTAATCTTTTAAGTCTATAATTTAGGCATAAATTAGACATTTAAATTTATAAGACTTAGTTTTAGCTTTTTGAAGTGCAGCTTTTTAGGCGCATGTGTGAAATTTTTTTACGGATGAAACGCTTGATTAGCGTAACGATGATATGCAACGTTTTTAATGCCAATTCATTCGAAGGTTAGGCAATTTTAATATTTACAAATAACATGTGGCATTTTAATTTGCCACTCGTCATTTAATAATTTACAATTCGTCATTTGAGATTTCAATAAATTATTATATATAATACGATATATTAGATAATACGATATTGTAATGAAGATGGTAACAAAAAACAATATACCCAACTGAGTTTGTTGTGGGTTCTTCTCCGATCAGGTCGCCAAGGAACCCTCGTAACTTTAGATTTTATGTCGTTCTTAACTACCATCATCAGACGTACATTAGAATTAGAGTGTGGAAAAGAAATAAATATATATATATGTCGGAGTGCAAGAGTCTGTGGATCGCTGGTCCGTGTGTAATAGTCTGTGGAACGCTGGCGCCATCTTTGTATCGGCGTGAGGGCAGAGTCAATAAGTGGCAGTCCGGCCCGTCTCTCGGCAGTTCTCGAGTGGCGGTCGGGCGGACTGGTCGACTATTGAAACTGTCCCGTTCCTAGCTATTATTGTTAATGAGTTTGTGTAAATTGATATCGGAAACATTAAGTGATTGAACCTTATAACTCGAGTTAATTAACAAAGTGTTTAATTGCACCAACATTACCCACGAACGCCCACAGAATAAGAAATTAAATAATGGATCCCATTAATGACGATGTCAGCGGAGAACCCTACACCCCTGTGTTTTATGTTTCTCCGTTTCTCTCTTATTCTCCAGATATATATTATTTGACGATTCCAAAGTGCTGTAATATGCCTACTTGAATAAAGATATTTAGATTTGATTTCTTTGTATTCATTTTCGACACTTTTAATATTTCAAGTCTCTCTTTAAGTCTTGGAAATGTAAAGTTTTAGAATTGTATAAATATAAACAAGGCTTAAAAATTAGTTTGCCAAAGAAGATTAACTTTTGATAAGTGTACTTTTTACGCACGCACTTTTAACTGTTTTTCTTATTTATATATCTATTTTCAAATGTGGCTGTTAAAAATGAATGAAACCACATTAAGAGTAGTTTCCACTTCAGTAGCAGACCACCCATTGGTGCTACTAAAGATAAAAACTATTCTATACTACATCTGAATGAGAACTAGTTTTTCTTGCGATCTTAAAGATAACTTTTCCAGTCTTGAATCGTTTGTAACTGTTAAGAAAAAATACAACAGTTTGAATGGATGAGGCTTTAAACTGCTTTTACTTATGGAAGTGAATGAGATGTTTGAGTTAAAGAATTAAAAGTGTTACAAAACAAACACTTGGCTTTCGAACAGTGAAAATGGTATCAGATAGGAAATAAAAATTTTAACACGTTGCCTGCGCCATCATTTTCAAAGAACTTTCAGCTGGT
The DNA here is from genome assembly GCA_015832385.1 of Elymnias hypermnestra. Taxonomy (NCBI): domain Eukaryota; kingdom Metazoa; phylum Arthropoda; class Insecta; order Lepidoptera; family Nymphalidae; genus Elymnias; species Elymnias hypermnestra. The sequence goes on along the minus strand of JACTOM010000909.1, from coordinate 786,811 downwards.
GCTTTGGAGACCTAAAAGATCTCGTAACTAACCTACCCTTTCTTGCGTTAGGGATCTATTCAGTCTACTAAAAATACAGTTTTCAAGTTTTCAAGAATATCGACATGTCCCCTAACGCAAGAAATGAAAATAATTATACTACTTTGCGTTAGTGACCTAGAATATCACTATTTTGTTATGTCCTTGAATACACCTTTAAGGAGAAAACAAATTTGTTTTACTCATACATTGCTACAACAAGCTCCCAGAAGAAGTTGTCCCTTAATAAATTTAAATCTTTTATTAAAAGAAAACTAATTGAGAAATCATTCTATAATTTGAAAGAATACTTAGAAGACAAAAAAGCGTGGGAGTGAATGAATTGCTCTATATGTATATAAAATAAATTTAAAATATATATTGTAATGATGATAACAAAAAAAAACGTACACCCGACTGAATTTGTTGTGGGCTCTTCTCAGATCAGGGCGCGAAGGAACCCCCGTAAATTTAGATTGTAAGTCGTTCTTTAATGTTATCATCAGTCATTCATTTAAATAATAAATAGAAAAACATACTAAAAGAACTTTCCAAGTCCTGCACGAGATCTGATAGATCTCGTAATGCAGCGAAAGTGTTAAGAGCATATCTATTATAAAATTGCTGTAGAAATACTAGAAATGTTATAAAATAAATTTAAAAGCTTTAAAAGAAAGCTAATTGAAAAAAGTCATACTATAATTTAAAGGGTTACTTAAACGTTATAAAATAGTCGGAAATTCAGCCAACTTTAATAAAATAAATTGAATTTACGTAAAGAAATGAATAAGTGGATATCCTTTACAGATAAACATGAGATACTCATACGTTTTTGTATGAAATTAAAACTGACAACGCTTGAATCTCAACATATATCTTTCGGTTCGTTTAATTGTAATATTAAAATCAATTATGACAATATAATTTTTGTAAGTATAATTTGTATGTCTAATTACATTTCCTGTGTGTATCCGTTTAAAAATATATTATCTATAAATATGTGAAGCAAAAACTTCGTACACGTTTTTACGAAAATTGCGCGGATGGAAGAGTATTTGCTTTCCCAAACTATATAATTTATATAGAGAAGTAGTGTGAAAAGTTGATATTATTTAAAAATTATACATATTTAAGCAAATTAAATCAATAAAAAACACTTTACACACACGCAAATCGATTATATACACGTATCTGTCAATCGGTGACATTTATGTCAAACGTAAAAAGGTTATATTAAAAGAGTTTATATTGTCAAAGGCACTAAGGAGGTTACATTAGAAAAGTTACCATAGTAGTTAGGTTTACTTACTATTACTGATGTTCTACGTATCTTTTCCATACGAACCTTTTCTTGATAAAAGAATTTAGCAGACGATCATAGTTTTAACAAAAACCATCGTTATTGAGAAGTTTTGCATTAATTGAATATATATATGCATATCAAGTTCAATACAGAGCGTTTATGATTCACATGGTTTTTCGTTTCAATAAAAACATATTTTTTTGAATAGTTTTGATTTCTAAAACTAATGCCGAATTAAAACTATCTTAAAAAAAAATTAAATAGGTAAATTTAATATATATTTAAAAGTAATTGAAATAAATTTTATACATGAGAATAATTTCAGTTTAATTTGTATTTCTAATAATTTGTTTTTTTGTTTATAAAAGCCTATTTTGAAATATATCCGTTATTATAATGAAAACCTAAAAGGTCTAAGTCTCGTAATAATAATTACAATATCTAATGGTTTTTGCTAGTTTTTAATATTAAAGTCAATTAAAAAAGCAACGTAACTTTTCAATAAGTATATTATATATTACTAACCAGTGTTTTGTTTATGTGTCTTTTAAAATTACTGAAATTATTTTCATTTAAAACTTAAAGATTCCAGATTTTAATTTTGCAACGGTTCTATTTGAAATATGAAATAGGTACATTATATCTATATTAAATAGGTATTAAAATGTATTATAACACACACTTTATAAGTATAACTTTGTATTTACAATTATTTACTGTAAAATGTTCTTTTAGATGTATCAAAAGTAATTTTAAAACTTAAAGCTATGGAATATATTTAGGCAGTTTTTAATTACAATATTTAATAGTTTTCGTTTACTTTTTAATTAAAAAAACACGACTATATAATCTAACTAATGTTTTGTATGTGTGTATTTTAGAAATATTGAAATTATTTGCAATAAAAACTTAAAGCTTCCAAAAACAATTTTACAACAGTTCTATTATATTAAATACACGACATAGGTAAATATATTTATGAATTGAACAGATATACAAATCAATTTAACAGACATTTATTAAGTAAAGGTAAGGTAAGTAGCAGCCCATTAACGTCCCACTGCTGGGCACAGGCCTCCTCACTCATATGAGAGAGGGTTTTTAGAGCATAGACCTACCACGCTGCTCCACTGCGGATTGGCAGGCATAGTACACAAGTGCACTCTCTATTCCTTTACTCTCATAATCCAATGTGACGGTAATCCGACACGATCGGAGACAGATCAGGCGCAGGACCGATGGCTTAACGTCCTCTCCGAGGCATGGAGGTGGATCACACCCTTCCCAACTTCGGGCAAATATTGAGAAAATCTTAGTTGAAAACTCAATATCCATTTGGAATTGGCCCGACCCGGGACTCGAATCCAGGACCTCATGTCTGTAGTCGAACATGCTAACCACTAGACCAATGAGGCAGTCAATCTTCCAACGGTTTCGCAAAAAAAACTCAAAGATTCAATATTCAGATAATTTTACAAGGGTTTCAATTTTAAACATATATATTATATATGTATTTGTAAAAAATAAAAGTTCTAGTATAAGTTGTTGTCTTTTTTAACTCTATCTTTTTTTCTATAAACAATTAAAAGCTAAAGCTTCAGTCACATCAGGACAATGTTGCGTCAGTCATATATCATAGGTAGGTGTCGTTTATTTAACCTTTAACAAAGTTCATTCATTATCACTTAGGCATAATAATATTCAATATTTCAATGCGAATGATTTACGAGATGAGTAAACGGGTGAATGATAATTAATTATTAATATTTTTAGCAAACAAATTGCGAAACAGAGCAAGCTAAAGGTATAACAAAACTGTAGGGATTTAGATTCTTTTTAACAAAGTAAATAAACTTCTTACCTAGATTCAAACAACAATAACTTGTTTACAAAGAGTTTAACATATCTTAATCGGTTGAAGCATAAAAAGTGGATTAGAATATTAGAAATAAAAGGGAATACTTGATCCAATACGTTGTGGTCTTAAATAATTTGTAAAAAAGACAACAATAACAGAGTTTGCAATGATTAAAACTTCGTTATAATAAGGAGGATAAATAGAAGTATTCGTGCAAGAATATTCCCCACCTACTTTCAGCTTTTTTAACCAAAGTTTTTTGGAAGTGTGATAAGAGAACGTTGTGGTACTAAAGAAGACGTAGTGACTAAAATTGAGAAAGGTATGCTTAGATGGTTTGGGCATGTAGAGAGAATGAACGAAAGGAGACTGACAAAAAGGATTTATGAGTCAAGAGTGAATGCGAAAGTTGGAAGGGAAAGACCAAGGCGAACGTTCCTGGACCAAATCCAGGACATTTTAAATAACGGCCAGGTCAAGAGTACTCTAAACCGACGAACTTGTATGAAGGGTTTAATGAGAGTGACAGAAGCGAGGGAGATATGCAAGGATCGTGGCAAGTGGAAGGATGATGCTATGTATGTATGTTTTTTGAAAGAAATCGCTATTCAGCAATAAGACCGTGTATTGTACTTATTTCTCTTATGTACAAGTTTATTTTATTGGAATAGATAATACATAAAATATATTTAATCAGCCTACAATCTCCTTATATATGTGTACTTAAATTTTCAATTTTTAATGAAATACTATTTTATTCTTCCACCTATGTATAAATACATTCAGTTTTTAGAGTCTTCTACATTTATTCATTATATTTTCGTTTATATTCGTTATTTTTCCTGTGAATTATTACGAACTTTCAATAGTTATTATACCTTTTGGTACGAGAAGAAATCCAAGGTTTCAATGATCGTTAAAATCGGTCGAGCTATTATTACAAATAGTGTAACGAAGCCTACATTATTTTATATACATATTCACGATAATATGTTTCAAGAAAATATTTTAATATGATGTAAAATCACTTGAACATTTTAATGCGCAACGAAAAGTGTAACGAGCATGAAATTATACCAAGATATAGCGATTACAATTCATATCTCATTAAGTAATAAGAAATATATGTTTTTATTATTTAAATGGAAAGCCTTTGGATACAAAATATTCTATATTTCTTTCTTCTGATCGTAAGTGATGATACAGTCAAAGATGTAGGCGTTAACCTAGTAAGAGACAATTTACCTCGGATGTTTTCTACATAGCATTGTATCGATACACACATTGTTGTTTGGCAGTAGGTATTTGCTGTTAGATTGGTAAGTGGCCCATTAGAAAATGCTATTTCTATAATTTGAACCCGGGACCTTTGGTTGCACCTCACTGCGCCAGCGAGGAATCATGATCTTATCTGAATAATGATACCTCGTAATAGCTTCTACACAGCATCTTACCAAGTAATTTCAGCGATAAATTTTTCGGTAGGATGGTAACTAGCCGCAGCCGACCGCACTTCAGACCCAGATGAATAGGCGGTAGTATTTGCCTAAATAAATGCATGTTTGTCAAACGCGGCTGACAAACGTTCGATAAGCAACGAGTAAGCGTTCCGTGGGCTGCCTGATAATACTTCACGAGTCTTTAGAGGAATTTAAATTTCGTTTAAAAAAGTACTATCGAGTTAAAAATACGAATAACTATATTTCTTTTTTTAAATCTCACATCATAGCTATTTTAAATGCTTAATATTATAGTAAAGCATTTATTTATTTGTAGCACTGTTCTACCCATTAATTTATTAAATAAGCCACTTTTATAAAAGTTGTCTGGAATAGTTTTATAATGTTAGTTTCTAATTTCGCGTATGTGTTTGTGTGGAATAGAGTCCTGCTATCTATCTATAAAGAAATGTTATATTCTTTCGACTAATACCTGTATCAATCAATATATTGTATAAGGTTCAAAATAGTAGTACTTAGTTACTGAAACCATCAGCCCTGTTTACGTTTCTCTCTAAATCTAATCAAACTTTAAAGGCAATGAGCAAAAGTCCCGGGTACTGACTAGTGTAAATATAATATTGTCAATTGCACGACATAAATGATATATTGAATGAAACACCTTAAAGGAACAGATACATTTAAACAATATCCAAAGTGCGAGGGGTGCCGAAAATTCGAGGGTGACAACATCAAAGAACTTTCATCGTACCGAAAAAGGAAAACTGCTCAAATCGGAAGCTTTTACAAGGCGCCAGGTTTTCCCGCCAAACCCTTTTCAAACTTTTTTCAAACTTATTTAAATGATGTCGAGTGTTTCTAGACTGTTACACCTTTTCTATACAATTATCTAAAGATAACAATGCCTTAGAGAATAAAAGAATAAATGTACTTCATGTTTAAATATAATCTATTCAAAATGGAGGCTTGTTTTCCCGCCAAACTTATTTAAGTCTGTTACATAAATTTTCAGACGCTAACAACTCAATTGATGAATAAAAAAATATTTAAATTTATTTTAAATTAACACAGTATATAAATAAATTGTCAAATATAATCTATTCAAAATGGAAGCTTTGACATACGTCAAGTTTTCCCGCCAAACGCTTATTAAACTATTTTAGAGTTACTGAAATGAATTCGTGTATTTTTACACTGTTACATATATTTTTTTTATTTTTTAAAGATAACAATGAATTAAAGAGTATAAAACAGTCAAAGACGGCTGATTTTTCAAACTATTGTATACTCGTACTTTCTTTAAACTTTTTTAATTGAACTCGAGTCTTTTGATTTATAAACGTCTTTGTGATTTAATTTCCTTACGATAACAACAAAATAATGAATAAAAAAGACATTTAAATGTATTTCATCTTTAAAATTAACCTTTTCAAAATTGGAAGCTTTTACACATGCGACAATTTCCCGCCAAACGCTTTTTAAACTATTTTAAATTTACTTAAAAGAATACGTGTATTTTTACCCTGTTACATGTATATTTTTAATTTTCTAAAGATAACAATGTATTAAAAGGTGTAATATAATTAGTATTAAAAGCAAAATTATAAAAAATTTTAAGCTTTTACAAGACGGCGGGTTTTCCAAAACCTTTTCATAATATTTGAATCTTATTTAATTTTTACTTCTTACGTCTTTGTGATTTAATTTACTAACGATAACAAAAAATTATTGCATAAAAAAGGTATTTTATTTTTAGAAATAATCTGTTGAAAATGGAAGTGTCACACACAGCGTTCCCGCCATAATATATATTTTTAATAATTTACTGAAGTGAATTCGAGTATTTTTCAACTGTTACACCTCTACTTTTTTATTTTCTAAAGATAACAATGAATTAAAAAGTCCAATATAGTCATTGTTAAAAGCAAAATAATCAAATTTGTAAACTTAAAAAGACGGCTTATTTTTCAAACTACAGTAAACTTTTTTGAAGCTTATTTAATTGAACTCAGAGTATCTTTTGATTTTTACACGTGTTTGTGATTTAATTTCCTAACAATAACAACAAATTAACGAATAAAAAAAGGTATTTAAATGTATTGTATTGTTAGAATTTTTTTTTTAATTTACTGTATTGAACTCGAATATTTTTTAACTGTTACACTTCTATTTTTTAATTTTCTAGAGAAAACAATATATTAAAATGTATAGTCAGTGTTTAAAACAAAAATATTAGGCTTTTACAAGATATCACTCTTTTTTTTATAATATACTGGAATGAACTCTAGTCCTTCTATACTCAACAGGTTTTAATATAAATTACAACGAAATGAACTCCAATGTTCCTAAACTTTCACTGCTCTTTATGATTTTCTATGGATGAAAATATATTGAAAAATAAATATGAATCAGTGTTAGAAAGAAAAGTAACAAAGTCGGTGTCTCTAAAAAGGTGTTAGGGTTTCCAGCCGCTTTTAACTTTTTAAATATACTGAAATAAACTCAAATATTTGTAGAATATTAGCTTTGTCTTTTAATCTTTAAACATAACAATGCATTAGTGAATGACAATGTAAAAGTAGATCAGAGCTTGAAGTAAAATTATTAAAATCGGAGACTTTGACATGGCGCCGGGTTTTCCCGCCAAAGGTTTTAAAACTTTTTTTTTAATTAACTGACATGAACTCCAGTATAATATGTGTTAATCGTAGAAAAAGTTTTATATTCCAAATAAACAAATGTATTAGATCTTATATAGATGAATGTAATATTTTAAAAATAAAATTAGGAATATATTTGTGTTTATTTTTGTTAATGTTTTATTAATAAAATTTTATTAATAATAAAATTATGACAATTTTCCAGTGTTTCACACCAAATCCTTATTTTTAAGATAAATCAAAATATTCTTTATTCAAGTAGTCTGTCCGTTGGTAATAAATTTACTACCGATTTAGAAAGTTGATTTCTCTAAAAAAAACCGGCAAGAAACTCAGCATTTACTCTTTTAGATATAGTTTTTGTAGGTTAAATAAACTCAAAATTTTCTAAGCTGCTACACGTTTTCTTTTTAACTTGCTATAGAAAACTATGATATATTATATTCTTATTATATTAGTTATGTGTTAGTAAATACCTATGCCTATAGTTAGTTAAAGTTGAGCCAACATTTTCTATAAAATAAACAGACGAAAAGCAAAAAGAATTATATTGCTCCTAAATATGTGCAGTACAAAACATGCTATACGTTTTATAAGACCATATAACATATTCAATTAATTTATTTAATTTAATATCGTTTTTATTAAGGCATATTAAAAATCCATTCGATTATTTAAATAGTTACTAGATTTTGATAATATATTTACTTACATGACTTCACTGCTTACTAATATTATAAATGGGAAAGTGACTCTGTCTGTAGAGCTTTCAAGCTAAAACTACTGAACCGATTTAAATGAAACATAGTCTAGAGCCTGAGATAAGACATATACTACTTTATATTGCGAATTGTTTTAAATAAATATGATTTCAAAAGTCTGCAAAAGCTTTCTCCTCAAGGGTGTAAAATAAGAATGCTTATTTATATTACAAATGCGAAAGTAACTCTTTCGCGCTTTCACGATAAAACTATTAAACCGATTTAAATGGATTTTGGTACACAGATAGTCTAGAAACTGAGGAAGGACATAGGCTACTTTTTAACGTAGACAATGTAGACGTTCATTAGGAGTTTCCCATATTTCCACGGGATTCGGATTTATAAGCGAAAAACGAGCATTCACTGTGAGATCTCCAAACTTTAATGTTGAAAGTTAATAAAACACTGTATTTTATAAAGATATTCTAGAAAGTACTTCGCATATAAACTTATCTAAGTGAAAATGAAGGCTATATCGAATATATGTGTATATTTCTCCCATCCCTCGTAGGTAAGGTCTAATTAATACTATTCTTTGCAATAAACTTAACCCATTTGTAGAAAATAATAAAAAGAAACATAAGAAATAACTATTCCATATAAAATGGTGCAATATAATTATATACGATTACATGTAAATGTCTGCACTGTATCATTATAATGTAATGTTTATTCAAACGATAAAAAAAGCTTTGCTGTAAATGAATTGCTCTAAATTAATGTTGGAATTATGATGATTAAGAAATACCTGAATGAGTTTATTCTTATAGGTTTTGAACAGTTCTTAAATAGAACATCGATAAAATAACGATTGTGTAAAAGCTTTTCATATTAACCTTCGTTTTCGTCAATTTAATAGAAAATTTTCGATATAATTTGTATATTTTTATATCCTCAATTATAATTACACTATAAATATATTTAATATGACTATCAATTAGACGAAATTTGAATTAAATTAAAGCTAAAGTCCTAGATATCATTACACGTTGTTGATATTATTTATAAGTTCATATAAACTTTAAAACGTTGAGTTCCAACTCTACAATTTAAACCTAATTAAAATTTAAACATCAGATGTATCTATTTACGTATAAACGGTCAACTAACATTTGTTGTAATTTCGATGAACATATCATCCTATTTATCAACTTATGTCGTCCTTTTTTATATCATATAGCTATTATAACATATGATTAGTACAAAAGGTTATCTTTGAAACACTGTCTTGATTTGTTCTAATTTCTAGAAGCTTTAATAAATATATTATAAGTCATATACAAACTGTGAGACTTATATAATTCATGAATGACTATTATTAAATCAAAAAACCTTAAGTTAAAGGTAATATTTATAAACATTTTAAGTATATTTTCGACGAAAAGATACGTCAATTATAAAGTGTATATAAAAAGCTCCTACTGCATTAAATGGAATTTTTTGATACAATTTTGTTTTTAGCGTAAAAAGGAAAAATATCTCAATAAAGATTATTTCAATTTATCTTTATTTTTAAACGAAAAAATACCTGAATTATAGAGTGTATATAAAAAGTTCTCACTTCATCAATTATAGAATAACTATAAAAAGCTTTTTTCGCATTAAATGGCAAGTTTTAATTTAAATTTGCTTTTTTCATAAAAGGTAAAGAATATTATGTTTAACTATAGAAAGCTCCTATTCCATTAAATGACAAGTTTCAATGGTCATTTAATACTTTTATTAAATAGAAAAAATCGTTTGAACTTCATGTGTGTCTTGTCTTTTCAGAAAAAACAATACAATTCCAATAAGGTTTTAGTGTTTTATATTATATATTTGGGTCTATTTTTTTTGCTTTTAAAAGTATATGGTCTTAGTTGATAGAGCTAAGTGTTTTTTTAACGTATTATGACTATTTATTGTGGAACTTTGTCCCGTCGGATCTTGTTTCGCGCAAAAATGCGCCTATAACGACCACGCTTCCCGACATGGCAGCGAGCAATTCATTAAGGATTTTTTACTTTTTAAATTATTCCAAAGATCGAAAGGCGATCAACTGGACAATTAAATTCCTCAACTGCTTTTTCATTTTCTCACGCGCGCTTTTATGTTAATTCGTTATGATAATAACGAAACGACAAACGTTGTTTACTCGCACAATTTCTATTATTTTATATCGCTACATAAACTTTAGTTTTACGGTTAGTTTTTTTTATATATCAAGAGCTTTTTGTTTCGAATTTTTTTTACATTTTGAAGAATAATACAAATTGTTTTGTTTTTAAAGGTCAAAAATGTTTTTGTAAACAAGAGCACATGCTCCGTAGGCCTATCGGCGTACTCACCGAGGTATCGGATGGATCGCGAGGTAACGAGGTGAACCTGACGGAACTGACACACAACACTGATCACAGGGCGGGCGCGGCGTACTGACCTGCCACTCTTGGTGATGACCATCTCGGTGCCGAGCTTGTGGAACTTCTCCCAGAGGTCCTTGCCCTCGAGGGTGACCTTGGGGTCGTCGACGACGCCGTCGTCGTCGGGCGGCAACGGCGCGTAGGGCGGCGGCGGCGGCTTGAGCAGCGGACAGGGCGCGGACAGCGCGGCGGCGGCGGCCAGCGCGGCCGGCAGGTAGGGCGGCGGCGGCAGCGCGCCCGCCGTCAGCAGCGCCGACACCGAGAAGTCGCTGGGCCGCGGCGCCAGCAGCGGGTGGAAGGCCACGGCGTCGCGCCGCTCCGCGCCCTCGAAGCGCATGCCCGCGCCGCCCGGGGCCCACGGCGCGCGCTCCACGGCCGGCGTACGCGTCGGCTCCAGCGGCTCATGCACGGGCTCCCGCTCGTGCGCGACACCCGCTCGCGCGGCAGGCGTCAGACGACTGGCGCGGCGCGACACCCGCGGCACCGCGTCGCCCGCCGCCGGCCAATGGCGCCGCGGCCCGCCGGCCCGCCCCTGCGCGGGGCGCGGCGCCGCGCGCGCTTTTTTCCTCGCGCCGAGGTGTCCGCCGCCGCCACACCTCGCTCGCGGCGCGGCGGCTCGCGGCCGCTAATCCGGTTAATGCGGCGGGCCGACCGCCGCCTCCTTCTAATTGGACACGTTTCCGTTCGCTCGTCAATTGAGCTCGTTACGGCGATATCTTTTGTCCGCGGCGACTGCGACTTCGCCCAACTCCACGCCGCCGAACTGCCCGCCGACGCACACGATCTCCCATATACGTCTCGCGAAATCCATCATTAAATTTCACGCTTTATCAATATATTTAACAATATTATTTATCTTCGCTGATCCCTATTCTTATACCGCCGCCAACTTCAAGAGTTCGCAATCTTCACCTCCATTTAGACTTAAGAAATATTGTTTGCTCCGTGTGTTCCACGGAGACGCTGCAATTCATGAGATTAATTCCTATTCATTTATCCTATTGATAAATTATATGAAGATTTTAATTTCTGATCCATTTTTTTCTATAAAAATTTGCTTTGAGATCGGACGCTAACTTTTGAAATTATATCGTATTCATATATAACTCATTCGTCTTCCAGTATATCCAGTATCCTTTCATTTTTGTCATTTATTAATATGTTTTAAAATATTACTCATCATTGCTAATCCCTATTCTTCCTTATAAAAGTGCCTTCATTTTTATTGCATATCGGCGGCTTACTTTTGAAATTAATTCCTATTCATAAATGATCACTCGTCTTGAAATATATCCAATATCCCTTCAATTTTGTGATTTATAAACGTATTTAAAAATATTATTTACCATTTAAACACTGGTCTATATTCTTCTTCATTAAATGACTCTTTATTTTTCTTGAATATCAGCCGGCAACTTTAATAGCCATCTTCGCGATCTTCATCTTCATTTAGTCTAACTTATTTATTTATTTACGAAACAATTACCATATTTAAAACATTATTTACGATTATATGATAGTCCCTATTCTTCTTCTCGAAGTGCCTCTTCATTTTTCTTCTTCTAACGATCTTAAATTTACTGTCTTATCTATTTTCTTCCTCTTAAAATGCCTCTTAATTTTTCTTAAATATCGGCCGCTACCATTTAGAATTAATTCCTATTCGTATATGTCACACTCGTCTTTCAATATATCCAGTATCCTTTTAATTTCATGGTTTATCAATATATTTAAAAATATAAGTTATCATCGCTGATACTTTATAAAAGGTCGGCCGAAAACTTCAATATCGCAATGTTTATCTTCAGTTAGTCTAACTTCTTTATTTATTTACGAAACAAATAATGTTATAGGTAAGAGAATATAAAAATACATTACTTTATAAACATACATACATAAGAGGAAAAGAAAAAATAGAGTCAGTCTTAACAATTTTTGTTTGTTAAGTGTATTCCACAAAGACAGACTGCAATTCATAGCGGGTCATTAATATTATTGAGAAATAGCTTTAAAATACCGTTGGAATTAATTCCTTGCCATATATGACACAATCTTCTTCTAATATATCCACTATCCATATATTTTCGTGGTTTATCAACATGTTTAAAACATTATTTACGATTATAGGTCCCTATTCTTCTTCTAAAAATGTCTTTTCATATAATAACGTCCGCTAATTTTGGGAAATAATTGCAATTGATATATACAATTTAATGGTTAATAATATATTTAAAAAATATATGAACATTTTAATCGCTGGTCCATATTCTTCTTCTGAAAATGTCTCTTCGTCTTTCTTGAATTTCGGCCGCTATTTTCTGGAAATATCTCTGTTCATATATGAAACACATTCACGTATATTTGTATGTTCAGGCATGACTTCGTCCTGGATCCTATACGCCTTTTCCTGCCCTACATTATAAGTTAGAATACCTAGACGTGGCCGAGATACTCAACTTTCCGTCTCTTGACGGTATTCATAACTTTGTCGTCTTTAACGCAAATTTACAGTTTAGGACAGCGATTTAAAGTTAATTTCATTAATAAAACCTCTCAAATTTTATTTCTAAATCATTTTATTACATCATTTGCATTAATAGTAAATGTCACTAATTTTTATCTATTTGAATTTATACAACTTAAAAAAGCACGAGTGTAAAATAAAGTTAAGAAAGTGGCTAAAAATCATGGATTACGATACAACAGAAAACCTTTTAAGAATACTACAATAATATGATACCAAACCTATAGCAAAAATAGTAAAATATACACACACATTAGTATCTACAATAATAACACGTGACTATATATACTAAAATGTAAATGCTAATTTTGCATGATAATACAATTTTAATTATTGCTTCTCCTATATTTAAGCTGTATAATTACAACAATAATACGAAGTGTTACAAACCGGGAAAGGGCCTGGTGACTTGAAGCACAGATTTAATCTAGTTCAGGCACCAGTCCCCACATTATAAACTGCACATAATTTATATTGTTACTAGTAAGTAAGAATTCTACATACATATATACATAGCATCACGCCTCATTCACATAGGGGTAGGCAGAGAGAACATCCTTCCACTTGCCACGATCCTTGCATATCTCCTTCGCTTCTTTCAATCTCATTAAACCTTTCATACAAGTTCGTCGGTTTAGAGTACTCTTGACCTGGCCGTTATTTAAAATGTCCTGGATTTGGTCCAGGAACGTTCGCCTCGGTCTTCCCCTTCCAACTTTCGCATTCACTCTTGACTCATAAATCCTTTTTGTCAGTCTCCTTTCATTCATTCTCTCTACATGCCCAAACCATCTAAGCATACCTTTTTCAATTTTAGTCACTACGTCTTCTTTTATACCACAACGTTCTCTTATCACACTATTTCTCACTCTGTCACTCAGTTTTAATCCACTCATGCTTCTCAACGCTCTCATCTCTACCGCATTTATTTTACTTTTGTGATTCTTCTGCCATACCCAACTTTCACTACCATACATAAGTGTTGGCACCAACACTCCAGCATGCACTGCCAGTCTAGCCCTTTGAGACACCATCTGGCTATTCATAAAAGCATGCAGAGCACCATTTACCATATTCCCTGCATTCACTCTCCTTTCGATATCACTGTCACATGTTCCATCTTTTGTAAATTTAGATCCCAAGTATACAAATTCTTTCACCTCTTCCACTTGTTCCCCATCTATCAAAATATTGCCATTCATCATAGATTCATCTCGTTCAAAAAGCATAACTTTCGTTTTGTTTACATTCACTTTCATTCCTTTCCCTTTCAAAGCTTCATTCATAATATTTAGCATCTCCTGAAGCTCGTTAGCGGATGACGCAAGTATTACTTGATCATCAGCGTAGAGTAAACATTTGATGAGTAATTCATTCATTATTAACCCATACATACTTTCTTTTAAATCTATCAAACATTTATCCATGAATAGGTTGAACAGCCATGGTGACGCAACACATCCCTGTCGAACACCTCTTTCGACAGGAAACCACTCCGTGTACACCCCGTTTATTCTGACACAAGTACTAGAACCCTCATAGAGAGACTTCAATGCTTGAATCAGACAACCGCTCATCCCATACGTTGATAACGTTGACCACAGCTCACTACTCGATTAATTTGCTCCTAAGAATTCAAGAGTTCCGTTACTTTGTGATGGATCCCATGATAACAATCTAACCAAACAACCCTTGAAGTTTATCCTTTCCAATAAAAACAGAATTATCAAAATCGGTTGGAATGATCTTGAGTTATTCGTCTATTTGTCGAGCACATGCTTAATCCAAATTAAAACACTTATCCGGTTTTCTCATGGATTCCACCATCACTGGATTTAAAAAAAGAGAGCCTACGACAAGCACCTTTCATATAAAAAAATCATCAAGATCGCTTCTCCTAGTCGAAAGTTATGAGGTAACAAACATAAAAAAAATACAGACGAATTGATAACCTCCTCCTTTTTTTGAAGTCGGTTAAAAATAGGATACTCTACTGATTTTATTGTGGGCTCTTCTAGAAGGGCGCGAAGAAACCTTTGTAACTTTAGATTGTAAGTCGTTATTTAATATCATTATCAGGCACACATTAAAATAATATATGATATGATGATTCAAAAGTGTTGTAAAAGTTTAATTGAATAAAGAGTTTATAAAAGACTGTAACATATTTCAATATGTCATTCAAAACAAAACAAAATTAAACATTTCTTAGATATCCAAATACTCTTTATTTAATTGGGGTCTATATTTATAGTAAAGAATGAATTCTTAAAGTAATTGTAAATATGAAAAATGACACTCGTTTCTACTTTACTCTATCACAGTTATTTGTTTAAATCTATATATTAATACGTGAAATAAAAACTTTACCTTTGTTCTTATGAATATTTCACGGAAGAAGTATGAAATTTCCCACACTTATAGTTTATATATAGAAGGAGGGCACAATGATAGTTTATTTTTATAAAATAACGCAAAAAAATACATTGAATCAATAAAAAACACATTACACACACGCATATAGATTATATACAAGTATCGGTGGCATTAATGTCAAACGTAAAGAGGTTACATTAAAAAGTTTGTATTGTCTAAAACACTAAGGAGGTTGCATTAGAAAAGTTAAATGTGAATATTTGTTAACCCTTGTATATAGCCCTGTAAATATCTTTGTAAATTTATTAAATGTAATAGAATTAAGTTGTACATTTTTTGTAAAAAAAGTAGTCGTCTGTGTTTTTTACATTGTGTTCACCCTATTCTTATCTTTTTTAAATTTTTAGTAGTAGTGGTTATTATAAAAAAAACTGTCAACTATTTGTAAATTTGATATATTTATTGTATTTCATATAATAATTAACGACTGTAATTAATTTAATTTATTAAATAAATGAAACTATATATACACAATACATCAGTTACATAGGAGGATAAAATATAAAAAAAAATTACAAATAAAATTAATTATATCAAATAATAACTCGCATCCACATTATCAAAATTTTGCTTTGGAATGTCAAAAACCGTACAATCTCCTACGTGCCTTCTTCAACTCACATGACACTGGCGAAGTTGCATTTGCCTTGTGACACTTGAAAGCCAATAAGAAGAAGAAGAAAAAGAAAAGTTACCATGGCGGTTAAGCTTACTTAAAATTCCCGACATTTTATGATACTTTTTTAATTATTTTCTTTCATATGAACTTTCTCCTGGCTATAACGAACAGAAGAGCAAAATAATTATCGAAATAGGACCACTAGTGTGTGATGCCGAGACATAGGGAAATATGGACGTATTTTTATTTAAATAGATTAATCCAATGACTTTTTTGAATATACTCTTTGATAATAGAACCTTATTAATGTTAAAACTTAAAGTTTACATTAATTGTGTTCGAATTTCAACCACTTTACGACACCAATAATTTTAATTGTGGATAGTATGGGAAATATACGTACTCCTTCTGAGAGCACTCTGGAAGTTAATTTATTTCACGAAAATAATTATTATTACTCCTATGAATACCTAAGGAATTTCTGAAAAGGTTTTTTGTACATAAATACTGATATAAAAGACATTACAGAACTATTTTCCTGGTATTAAAAACCTTATAAAAAACATTCCAAGCTTTGATACTACTCATTAAGGAATAAGCTGTTATTGTATTAAATTATACACAAAATCTTTCAAATAATACGTATATCTATACTTATATAAATTGAAATTAATATACAAGAGTACTTATTTAAAAAAGGCTGCCATAAGTAACAAAAAATACGTAAATACAGATTGATCCACTTTTTATGTTTTATACGATGAACTGGACGTTAATAAGAGTAATTCTATTATGGGATATTATTTCCTATCTTTACGCTCTATTTTCTTGTCAGTAACATGTCTGAAGCATTGCTTGTCGTATTTGATATCCTATGTTTGTTCTATATATGAAAATAAATCAAATAGGGCAATAATACCGCAATATTTGATGTGAATACGTCTT
Source organism: Elymnias hypermnestra (assembly GCA_015832385.1). Lineage (NCBI taxonomy): Eukaryota > Metazoa > Arthropoda > Insecta > Lepidoptera > Nymphalidae > Elymnias > Elymnias hypermnestra. Next base: position 769,828 of record JACTOM010000909.1, on the reverse strand, counting down.
TAAAATCGCATCCATAGTGAGGATGTTACAAAAACATGGGCATACAGTTTGGTGTTGTAACTACATATCTATCACATTCATCCTAAATTCAATTATACAACTGGATGTATGATCCAGAGGGTGCTTCGTCGGATAAGCTGTCTGTTTACTAAATTAAGCAAGCTTACTACCGCTCTACACTGTCCTCTCCGCGAAATTCCTCTTATCCCAAATACCAAAGTTTCCTATCTAACTCCCATACCGATAAATGGCGGTATCTCTATTCCACGCTGATCTAAATGGCAGAGGCCGATAACGGGCAGCAGGGTTATCGGTGCGAGAGGATCCAAGAGACGCTGCCAAGCGTGGTGATTACTGGCACAACCACCAAAATGAACACCTTACAGCAACGGCCCCCAGTCCCCGTTTATTCCTAGCTCTAGATAGCTCAAGGATTAAAGAATTTATTAACCTAAGTAATCGTTTGAACGCCCGGCAGTGGTTTTTTTGTAACGCAGTTTTCTGTCGGAGCCTGGTTAACGGTCAAATGACGCTAAATTGGCTCTTGGGACTTAAATCTTCATGAAGGACTACCAAATGTTGCGATTTTTATGTTTGCTAATAATTAAACTATACAATGGTATCTTTTTTTATGAAATTGAGATTTTGGTTTAGCGTCATGTTGCGCTACACTTTAAGATAGTGAAAAAAGTCCGTCTTGTATTTATAGGCATATCTAAATTTAAAACTTACCTCAAGGGTTTTCATTGTTATTCATATCACTTAGATAATCAAAAACATAAATAAACACTCACAGTTTATAAAACACCACAAAAAAACTTAATGCGACACACGCACCTTTGGTAACGGCCACTTTGTAACAGATTTATTTTTTTGTTTCTTTTTCTATTGTGTGGTATTATTTCGAAGCATATTGTGTTACGGCAGTTATTAAGAAGCGATAATATACATTATGACTTAAAAAAAAAATAGATGCCTATATTACCGATTGCCCGAGTTGAGACAGTACTATGTATCATGTCAACTAGTAGTAGACATGGGCGGTCATTCTGCTGCGTATCGTTATTTCACTTGTTTCATCGTCTTGGTGAAGCTACGAGGTTCATTTAAGCTTCAATCGTCAAAATCTATCGATTAATACATTAGCGTAAAATTGTTATCGTGTGTATATAATGTCGGACTATTACCCGTCACGCAACGCCGTGTCCATAAGACAACTAGACCCAATTTTCTTTTTGCTAACATTACCATCTTAGTAAATAAGTAAGTACCAGCCCATTAACGTCCCACTGCTGGGCACAGGCCTCCTCACTCCAAGGAGCGAGGGTTNCTCAATATTGGTTTTTGAATTGGCCCGACCCGGGACTCGAACCCAGGACCTCATGTCTGTAGTCAAACATGCTAACCACTAGACCATTGAGGCAGTTTTACCATCTTATTTTATGGTAAATGATGATAGAACTTAAGATGGTAATGCGCTAAATAAACCTTTAATCCTACGCAGTATTGTACCAATTTTATGGTATATACCAATTGAAGTAGAAACACCTCTTTGAATTAGGAAAAAGGCTTTTCTTATTTCAAAGGGAAGCCTAGAAACAGCCTCCTGGCCTCCAACATATCCAGATATACACAAAAATAATAACACCAACAAGTAATACATAAAATAGATACATGATAGCACAAACAATGTTAGTATCTTTTTTTTATCTCTTTATTTAAGGAGCTTAGTCACTATGCGACTATGTCGCTCCGTAAGGTAAACAATCATATAAAACGCTCACTTATTATCTATCTACGCTTAAAATAATTTTTAACTAATCTATATATAATCTTTGATTCATTACTGTACGGAAATGCCAATAAAGTAATGAATTCCCCTATATCTAACTTATAACCTAGTTGCACAGCACAATCAATTCTTAAAGCTTCGTTCCGCACACACTCCATCACCACGTGGTAAATATCCTCAATTACCCCACAAGTGGAGCAATTAGGAGTTTCCGATTTTTTGATTAAATATGCGTATTTATTTGATGGAATGTGACCAGAACGAAGCCTTAACGCTATCCTTAAGTCCATCCGATTAATTTTACACCTTTCAAACCAACAAAATTTCAGCGGCTGCGATTGCATAGTCCTATACCAAATGCCTTTCTCTCTCGACCGCTTATCAAAGTACTCGGCCCAAAGAGAAAAGCAATCGGTTTTGACTTGCATAAATATATCTGAAAAAACTGGATCCAATAGCATAATCTCGCCATCAATACAGGCTTCTTTAGCTAGATCGTCGACCGTCTCATTTCCAATAACACCCACATGAGATGGCATCCATTGTAAATACACAGTTTTGGAACCAGAAGTATAAGATAACAACTGTTCCAAAATTCTATAGGCTATCGGTGTGCCTCGAAAAGTCGAGCTACATCGAGCCAAATGTTAGTATCTTACTTCCAAATCAATGCAACTACTTCAAATATAAACAATGTAAGTTATTATAAAACATATCCTATTTTTGATATCAATTCAAACGATTTTCATGTCATAACACTGTCTTTGAGAAATATCCCTTGACAAATTATATTTAGTCACTACGAATTATAAATTTAACTATAAAACGATGTCGGAATAATTTTACAGCACTTTTATCCATATGAGAATAGTATGGAAATTACACACGTTTCTAACATTGAACGTACATAATTAAGTGTATTACTGCTTCTTGTCTTCGAGTCATACTGCTTTGTTAGCAGAGGTCCCGGGTTCAATCCTCGATAGGAAATAGAGATTTGTGTTCCGCTACGATGCTGTGTAGAAACCATAAGAGGTAAATTGTCTCTTACCATATTAGCGAGCTTTCATCTAAGACTGTATCATCACTTACCATCAGGTGTGATCACAATCTAATACTAAAAAGTAAAAAGTAAGTAGCAGCCCATTAACGTTCCACTGCTGGGCATAGGCCTCCTCACTCATACGAGAGAGGGTTTTTAGAGCATAGACCCACCACGCTGCTCCACTGTGGATTGGCAGGCATAGTACACAAGTGTACACTCTATTCCTTCACTCTCATAGTCCGACGTGATGGCAATTCGACACGACCGGAGAGTGATCAGGCGCAGGACCGACGGCTTAACGTGCTCTCCGAGGCACGGGGGTGGATCACACCGCCAACTTCCCAACTTCGGGCAAATATTGAGAGAATCTTAATGGAAAACTCAATATTGATTTTTGAATTGGCCCAACCTGGGACTCGAACCCAGGACCTCATGTCTGTAGTCAAACATACTAACCACTAGACCAATGAGGCAGTCAAAGGAGAGTGGATGCAGGGAATATGGTAAATGGTGCCTTGCACGCCTCTATGAATAGCCAGATGTCTCGAAGGGCCAGACTGGCTGAGCATGCAGGAGTGTTGGTTCGGCAGAATAAGCATAAAAGTACAATAAATGCGAGAGAGGTGAGAGCGTTGAGAAATATGAGTGGATTAAAACTGAGTGACAGAGTAAAAAATAGTGTGATAAGAGAACGTTGTGGTATAAAAGAAGATGTAGTGACTAAAATTGAGAAAGGTATGCTTAAATGGTTTGGGCACGTAGAGTGAATGAATGAAAGGGGACTGACAAAATGGATTTATGAGTTAAGGTGAATGGGAAAGCCGGAAGGGGAAGACTAATGCAAGCGTTCCTAGACCAAATCCAGAACATTTTAAACAAGGGCCTGGTCAAGAGTACTCCTATGGGAATGATACGTGATGCTTTGTGTGTAAAATTGGCAAGACACTAGGTGTACGAGTATTTCGTTTGCCTTTGAGCGTTCGTAAGCTCTAAGAGTCAGGCCTTTTAAATAATGTTATAATAAGCTTTATATAAAAGAATCTTCTTTCGCTAATTACTTTAGACTACTTCGGGATTTCCACTTGCAATTTGCTTAAGATATGATATCAATTTAAGCTATTTTTTCTCAAGTTTTCTTAGAGCACGTAGAGTTCCTAGTACACATTAAATCATAACAAAGAAAACTTTACAAAATTTCGACGAATGATCATACAAATATCATTTAAGGGTAGAAGAATCACGACTAGTCTATATTCTATTGTGTCAACTCATAGTAAATCGGCAGATGATGATAGGACGATAAATTATCATTATATTCTCAATTTGCGAATAGAAGCCTGTAAAATAAGCTTTTTTGTATTTGTCACGATTCCTTCAAAACGATGATGCATCTGTCTTGCTCTATCCATAATATACTGGCCTTTTGACGTTCATTACTAAAACAAGATTGGTTAAAGTATTTCCTATCATAAAAATAAATGGCTTACACTCTTCTCCAGCATTGGCATGCGACAAAAAATTAATCTGTATTCCTTATTCACTCGAAGTACGCTAGACCTCTCACACTCCTCCATACTGTACCTTTGATCAAGGTGCTGTTTTATTTATTAGTTATTAAACTATAGGTGATAAGAAACAAGTATTTCATTACTTTTTATAAGAAAAAACTATTAGCGGTATGAAATAAAATAAAACTGGAATAGTTTTCAAGTAAGCTCAAGTAACGTTCTTGGTTAAAGCGTCGCACTGCGGTGTTCAGACCAAGTTCGGGGATAAAACAAGCAAAAGGTATACACCGATTAACACTACTCATTTCGATGGATGTTACACAAGGTCATAAGTATTCTGCGGCGAATTAAACAGAAAGTGAACCTTTGACAAACGTTAAGGTAAGAGAAGACGCAAAACTAAAGCATGTGCTGAGGCAAGTCAGATACGAGCTCCTACAACTCATATTTATGGGAACAGTTGCTGATAAGAGAAGTGTTGGCCGCAGAAACAAAGCTGTGAAAGCTCTTATATTGGGCAAACGAAGTGATCCATAGCAACGTACAACCACACACAAAAATCTGCGATCTAGGAGAATATCCTGCAGCAAGGAACTCAACACTGGATAGCACTTCATAGCCCAAAACTTCTTTTCACGAACCACCACTACATGTCGAGACTAGTTCGCGAGGTGAAATTAAAAAGTATCTAAATTTCAATTGAGAAGATGGTTTTAAACTGAACTGGGGGATACTTGAAATCCAGTGGTGAAGTTATGCCAAATGAACAAACGACGCAATTTTTCGAAATTAAAATTTTGTGAGTGTAGTATGCGAAAAATGGATGTGGATCCGGTGAAAAATGTAATGATTAGACGTAGGATAGACAGTTACTGCCCCTGACAACCGCTTACAGTAGTTAAATCGTGATCACAATCCATGAAACTGGGTCGATATATCGACGAAATTCTAAAAACGCCATTTTGGTTTGTCGTGGCTAAATCGTGGCTAGTGGACAGGCATAAGAAACGTCGCTGAACTTTTCCGCCTCGTTAAGGATAGAGAGGGATACGCGAAGCTGACTGCAATCTTCGCCAGACGGCAAGATAAGAAGAAGAATTGACAGTAACAATTACATCAAATAGATTACAAAGGACTTCACCATCCGGGAATCCTGAAGTTGCTAAACTTCTGGCTATCACACGAACAAAGAGACTTAAAAGAACTACACTTTCTGTGAAAGTGCAAAAAGACAAAGAGTGATTCTCAAAAGTCTAGACCGTATATTACGGACTTTATGTCTGATAGTAGCAATATACACATCTAGTGATATTAATAGTCACATGTATATTTGTAGTGTGGATATAGGTTATGCTTAAGAAATTATTTTGAAATAAAGTGTGAAAAAAGAAATGATAATGAGACTAGGCTTAGTTTTTAAAGTAGTCGATCATTGCAATCAGTTTTTTTATCTGTCTCCTTTTTCCCTGGAACAAGAAAACGATTGGGCGTTATAGCCGATATCGATAAAAATTCGTGGATTAAAGCGATATGTTGCTGTATCCGGTATATTAATTCACCTCGAGGCAATTAACTCATATTTATTTTGTCCTTATAACCATTAAATTCGTGAGCTTCCAATTTTAAAGCTTAATAATATACTTGGAAATGAGATTACCAGATCAAGATGATAGCAAAATATATACTAAATTATATGTCATAGATTTGAATACATTAATAATTACAAGTGGACCGAAACTTTGATAGGAACTTTACTCTGATTGCACATTTAAGGTAATTTTATAATGAATGTCAGGAAATGAGAAATGACAGTAAAACTAAATATAAACTTGTATAAATATGTAATCAACCAAATCGTATAAGAGATTAAAGATTTTTTGATTTAATTTGTCAATCTTGTTGAATATCAAACCTGTCTGATGAATTTCTTAAATCAATATGGACTGATGATTGTTTGATTTAAACGTCATCTAACGGAGAGTAGGTCGTGTTTGTTGAAAATTAACAGATAAGCAAAATTTTCTGTTTTAAATCCTGAGTTATTTCCATTATACATAAAAAATTGAATGTATACATATTATTTGTACTACACGGTACTATCCCCTGGCATATTCCCTGTCCTGGGTCAGCCTATTTTGTTATTAAAATGAAATTATTAAAACGTTTTTTAACGTGAGCAAAAAAAATGGCAAAAAAATTATTGTGATTTTTCAGTGTGCCATAAATTGGCATGAAGTTAATTGTGGTTTTTTAAACTGTGCAATAAATTGGCAAGAAGGTTGTCGTTATTTCTAAAGTGTGGAAAAATCAATTGGCATGAAGTTAATTGTGAATTTTGAAAATATGCAATAAGTTGGAATGATGTTCATTGTGACTTTTCAAAGTGCGCAATAAATTGGCAAGAAGGTTATTGTGATTTCTAAAATGTGGAAAAATCAATTTACATGAAGTTAATTGTGATTTTTCAAAATGTACAATAAATTGGCTTGAAGTTAATTGTGACTTTTCAAAGTGCACAATAAATTGGCAAGTAGGTTATCGAGATTAGTAAAGTGTGCAAAAATAAGTTGGCACCAAGTTTACTGGGATTTTTCAAAATGTACAATTAATTGGCATGAAGTTATTTGTGACTTTTCAAAGTGCGCAATAAATTGGCAAGTAGGTTATCGTGATTTCTAAAGTGTGGAAAATTAAATTGGCATGAAGTTAATTGTGATTTTTCAAAATGTACAATAAATTGGCCTGAAGTTAATTGTGGGATTTCAAACTATGCAATAAGTTGGAATGATGTTCATTGTGACTTTTCGAAGTGCGCAATAAATTGGCAAGTAGGTTATCGAGATTAGTATAGTGTGCAAAAACAAGTTGGCACCAAGTTTACTGTGATTTTTCAAAATGTACAATAAATTGGCCTGAAGTTAATTGTGACTTTTCAAAGTGCGCAATAAATTGGCAAGTAGGTTATCGGGATTAGTAAAGTGTGCAAAAACAAGTTGGCACCAAGTTTACTGTGATTTTTCAAAATGTACAATAAATTAGAAGTCAATACTTTGTACTTCATTAACAGTTTCTACATCACCAAAGTAATAGGCGTATCCAGAAGACCTTCTAGTGAGGTCACTTTGTAAATATAGATTATTTATTAAAAGAATGCTACCTAGTTGAAAAATAATACTATAACTAGATAAAAAGGGTGGCAGTGAATAAACTTGAGGATACACGACTGGGTTTTTGTGGTTCTCAGAAACAATATTTAACTATACGAAATTGCTGTAAAAGCTTAATAAAATAAAGAATGTTTGATATCATTAGAATGGCAAGTTTGTTTATATTAAAAAACAACATATAAATGAAATTCTAATAAATTATACAAAAGAAATTTCAACGATCGTCTCAAAAGCGTCTAGATCACTCGATACCTTAAACACGGATTACAAGGGACTTTGTCGCAGTGAAAATGAGCTGGTTTTTAAAGGGGATTCAAAAAACGGTGACTGTGATAAGGGTTCAAATGCATGATGAGGGTCCCCAAGATGGGATAATAAGTGCTCAAAGGAGTATGATCGGGAAAATTCGGTTATGAGATTTGGGGGAGAGTGTTTCAAATTTAAATTGTGGGCTTTTATTGCACTCGAGTGCTATTATTGAGGAAAATGTTTTTTTTTATTCACCGTCCACTCGCTTTTGTGTAGCAATTTGTCCTTGTATTGATTTGACGGTATTTTGTGACTGTTTTGGGTTTCGATTGTCAATACTTTAATCGGATTTATAGGTTGTATTTTCATGTTATTTTGATGGTCTTATTGGCGTAAGGTTAGAGAACTAGTCTTTTTTTTTGCGCTGGGAAATGCGTTTACGCACTTACCCTGACCTGGTTCAGGAGTGTGAGACTCAGCTAGGGAGGAGACTTCGCAATACCCACTAAAACCCACCGGAACACTCTCCATCCGTAAGTGAGACACCAGAGGTTCAGCTTGCGCATTCTTGGTGCCCCAGATGAGTCCGACTGAGGATTCATGAGAGTGGGAGCAGGTGCGCAAACAAGCGCCGCCTAGTATCCCGCCTCCTTCGGCGGTGAGAGGGAGCATCTACTGCATTCTCTCTATCTCGCTCGTGGGCCTCCTTTAGCGAGATTACAGTCTTGCAGAAGAGGGCCACTTACGCCCAACATCTTTCACTTGACAGCATTGCGAGAGAACTAGAGCCGCTAGCAGTACCCGGCGTTAAAGTGCAAATTGTGGCTGATCACACCTGATGGTAACTGAAGATTTGCTGTCTCACTGGATAGCGTTTTAGGCGCGATGTTCTTTAGTGAGATGTTTTGGGTGGGAATGACCCTCTTCTATGAGAACATCATCTCTTTTTTCTTCTTCTTTTGTGAGATGGAGGAGGCTGGGTACAATGCAGCGCCTATTAGCGTAAGTCCTTTTGAGAATTTTCTGTCGGATTCATCCGAACACCAGGGATGAATGTGAAAGTTGAACCCCTGGTGCTTCATTCATGGATGAAGAGAGTTTCGCATGTGTTTTAGTGCGTATTGCAAGGCCTTCTTGTTCGTCGAGTCTCACACTTCTGACCCATGATCTGGGACAGTGCATAAAAACATTTCCCAGTGAAAAAAAAGTGAAGATACAGTCTGAGATGAAAGCGCGCTCATCTAGTATGTGGTAATTTACCAATGGTTTCTACGCAGCATCATATTGTAACACAAATATCTTTGCTTGGCGGTACGTCTTTGCTGATAGGACGGTAACTAACCACAGCCGGAACCTCCCACCAGTCCTACGTTTTCTAGAAATGTTCTAGTCGGTCTACTTTTAAGTCAAAATTTTTCTAGTCAATGTACTTGTTCTAGAATTATTCTAGTTAATTTACTTGCAGAATTATCAAGTCAAGACAAATTAAAATCTTCTTGTACAATCTACTTGTTCTAGAATTATTATAGTCAATCTACTTGTTCTATAATTATTAAGTCCAGACAAATTAGTATCTTTTTATACTTGTTCTAGAAACATTCTAGTCGGTCTACTTTTTCTAAAATTATCAAGTCCAGACAAATTAGAAACTTCTTGTACAATTTAATTGTTCTATTATTATTTTAGTCAATCTACTTGTTATAGAAATATTAAGTCCAGTCAAAGTAGAATCTTCTTGTACAATCTACGTGTTCTAGAAATGTTCTAGCCAGTCTACTTGTTCTAGAATTATCAAGGCCAGACAAATTAGAATCTTCTTTTGTGATCTACTTCTTCCAAAATTTTTCTAGTCAATGGATTTGTTCTAGAATTATTCTAGCTTAATTTACTAGTTTTAGAATTATCAATTGCAAAAAATATATAATTTTTTTTTGTGATCTGATTCTTCTAGACTTATTCTATTCAATATTTATATTCCAGAATTAAGAAGTCCAGACAAATTAGAATCTTCTTGTACAATCTACTTGTACTAGAGTTAATCTAGTCAATCTAATTGTTCTAGAATTATTAAGTCCAGATAAATTAGAATTTTCTTGTACAATCTACCTGTTCTAGAAATGTTCTAGTCGGTCTACTTTTTCTAAAATTATCAGGCCCAGACAAATTAGAATCTTCTTGAACAATCTACTTGTACTAGAATCAATCTAATCAATCTGTTTGTTCTGGAATTATTCTAGTCTAATCTACTACTTTTGAGAATTATTAAGTCCAGGCAAGTTTGAATCTTCTTGTACAATCTACTTGGTCTAGAATTATTCTATAACAAATTGACTTAACATCAATATTGTTACAATATTCAAAGGATTAGCCTTATAGTATCATTTTAATTGACGAAGCAATTTACTATCTCGCAATTTCATCTTAGAATATGTCTTCACTTACCATCAGATGAGATTACAGTCAAGCATTAATCTGTCAGCAATAAAAGTAAATCATTACACCAATTAAGACACGTATGCATTATACAGTGTAGCATTAAAATTCCTATAGTCTTTATATAGCGACGGATGTCCTAGAATTAGACGCGTGTCAAGGAATGCTGTTTACCTGAATATTGATTTGAATAAAACGATTATATTAATTAAAATTAAGTAACTGTAATTAGATTTAATCGCAAATGTTTAATTGGGCGTTACCTTAATGTTAATATGGGCGTATTTATGTCTAACGTAAGAGAACGGGGCAAGGAGGAACAGCAATGATGACTCACTTCGTTCTTAACGCGAACAAACTGTAGATGACTTCATCTAATTATCTTGCAAGTTACTACACGAAATAAGGTGACGGGTTCGAGTCCTGGGTTAGGTCAAGTCCAAAATTATTATTGAAGTCTGATTGAAAAGATCTCTGTCTGGTCGGGTCGGATTGCCGTCACATCAGACTATAAGAGTGAAGGAATAGAGAGTCCGTTTGTGTACTATGCCTTCCAATCCGTATCCGTAAAACGGCGCCACCTGAGATCTTGGCGGAATACTAAAACAGAACCGGGCACAGGCATTTTGGACGCGCTGGATAACATTTTTCGCTCTTGTCAATAGTCGCAGACCTACAGCAATGACAGCATAATTAAATTTAGATAGTACTAATGCCTTGCAGATTGTTATCTCCCCGAAGCTCTTTACTGCGCCGTTGGAAGACCTCTTCAAGCTTATGCCCAGTCCGTTCCACTCGAACGGACTGGGCATTAAAATCAATGGCGAGTACATTACTCATCTACGGTTTGCCGATGACGTGGTCATTATGTCAGAGACTCTGGAAGATCTCAATGCAATGCTCGATGACCTCAGCAGAGCTTCTCAACAGGTAGGCCTAAAATAAACATGGATACGACAAAAGTTATGTCCAATATCTATGTTCCGCTCCATCCAGTCAAAATTGTTGACGAGTATACATACCTGGGACACATAATCCAATTTCGAGAAAGAGGTCAACCGCCCAATCCAACTCGTTTGGGCAGCGTTCGGGAAACTCTAGAAGATGGTTTCGTCCAATATCCCTCAGTGCCTGATAACCAAAGTCTTAATGTGTGTTGCCAGTGCTTACCTACGGTTCGGAAAGGATGTCACTGACTATGGACCTCATACGTAAGCTCAGAGTCACTCAGCTTGCGATGGAGAGAACGATCGAATTCCGATCGGGCACATAGTCCGTCGAACCGATGGACGTTGGGGCCTGAAGGTGCTGGAGTGGCGACCCCCCCCCCCCCC
>JACTOM010000909.1:560420-758284 GCA_015832385.1 Elymnias hypermnestra | reverse complement strand
CCCCCCCCCCCCCCAAGGTGGACCGACGATAAAAGGAGGGTCACCGGTAGCCGTTGGAGCCAGACGGCTCAAGATCGGGCCTTGTGAGCATCATTTCGTGAGACCTATGTCCAGTAGTGGACGTCCATCGGTTGAAACGACGAATGCCTCGCACATGTTAATACGACCACATGTACTAATGAATGGTCTAATTCTGTATAGTCAATTGAATTTAGACTATAGTAGTCTAAATTAAAGAAATATGTAATCATAACTAACCTTTAAACTAATTGGGTTAGTACTGTGGCGACTGGTTTGAGATTTTCGACGGACGACTCATTTTTATGGCGTATTTTCGAAGAAAATCACTGTGGGTGGGCTTTATAGGGTACCAATATCAACGATATTTTAATAAACCTTAACGTATTTGATATAAGGTTCAAATTAGATTGATACTAAGCGTATTTCAAAATGGCCTTGCCCCATAGTTAGTTTAGAATTGTTAGCGTTTTATTATAGTAAAATAAAAGTTTTTTAACAGTAGTTTGTGAAGAAATTTTATTGACTAATATGTTTGTCGGTGCGTTGATCTCGTGTGGGAACATCCAGCTCGATAAGAGATAACGTTAATTTGCCGGCAAAGATCAATCAATAGAGTGACATTTTATATGGTAGCGGTTTAAAATAAAAGCCGTGTCGGCAATAAAATATATATTATAGGGCCATTTTTTTATATATACACCGACTCTTTATCAGATTTTACAAGGAGCCAATCGATACTTGAAAGTCGCTTTCGTGTATTAATCAAAGCGGTAGTGGTTTTGTGTAATTAAATTTCGTTTGCGTAAGTAGGTAGTCGATAAATTTAATAGACGCAGGTGTTTAAAATGACTTCATCTTGGAAAATGGAGCAAAACAGAAGCTCTATATAAATCTATACTAATGTTATAAAGCTTGTGTATGTTTGGTCGCGCTAAACTGAGGTATTACTGGTTCTAATTAGGAAATTCCTTTAGTTTTGCATAGATTATTAATCGAGGAAGATTATGAGGTATATAACATCACGTAACTACTAATAGGAGTGGAGTTTTAAAGATAAGTGTTACGGAAACCGGTGTTAAGCTGATGGATTACTTCTTTTGGATGTGCTAATATCAAAGACTATTGGTTCTTATTGAGAAATTCTTTTAGTTTTGGATAGATTATTAATCGAGGAAGATCATGAGGTACATAACACAACGTTATTACCAATAAGAGTGGAGCCTCGATGAAAAATATCACAAAAAGGGGGAAATCTATAATAAAGTCACAATGCTGCAGAGTTCGTTTATTTAAACGCGTCAATTTTACAACGTACTGCTTCTAATTGAAAAGTTCTTTTAGTTTTGGCTAGCCCATTTATTTAGAGAGGCTATAGAATATACTAAATTACATAAAGTATCTTAAGAACAGATAACCAATCGAAAAATGTTGCAAAGACTGGGAAAATCTATGCTAAAGTCACAAAGCTAAAGAGTTCTTTTGTTTAAACGCGTCAAACTTAGAAAGTATTGATTTAAATTCATAAATTCTTTTATTTTTGTATAGCCTAATTATCAAAGAAGGCTATAGACTATATAAAATTAGATTACGATAATTAAGAGCAGAGCATCAAAGAAAAATGTTACAAAACCGGGGATTCTCTTTGGCAGCTTCCATTGTTAGACTGTTAAAGTTATACAATAATCATGTATGAAGGAATTGTTCCTTTTAAATAGTTCTAAAATAAAGTCTAAGGTAGTATATATCTATCTTTTAAGGTTGACATATCAAATTTGTTCTTTTCCTAAAGATGCGCGATCGAAAATTGACTCAATTATAAAACTAAGTTTTTCTGGATGTGCCAAACTTGTTTCCATTTATATAATTAAAATTTTAATGAAGGATTTCATAGTCCTTTTTATATTTAAGAAATAATGTTTGGTGGAGTGATTTGATTTTTATCTTTCACTACTCAGCCGTCATAAAAATTCAAGATATATTTTATATTTCTCTCGGTTCAATAGCCGATTGTAAACACGTATTCGTAATTTGTCAGCTCATAAACAAAATCGGATTGTATAAATATGAATAAATATTGATATTAGTTATTAATCTATATATATAAAAGCAACTCTTTTTTCCTTGTTATCGATAAACTTGAAAACTACTAGGACCGATCGGCATGAGACCATGACCATTCGACGCGAAATTGTAGAAGGTTTTAAGTCATTCATTTTTTGAATTCCATCAACCCTTTACCTTTTTTTCCAAATTTATGTGGATAGTCATTTGTTTCTGCTACGAAGCGCACAAAGACTGGCAAAATGTCTAACGTCACTTCAATGCTTATAAACGCGTTTCCACACACCCTCCCACGCATTCAGCCACGCACTCCCACACACCTACCCACGCATCCACCCACGCACTCCCACGCATCCACCCAGGCATCCATCCACGCACTCCCACGCGTCTACCCACGCCTCCACAAGGTGGTGACATGAATTATTAGGCCGTTGTCTATAGCAACGGTTTTGTTAATTCATTTCTAGGTTATGTAAATATGGCATTCATTTATGCTACTATCTTTTGTTTAAAATTTATTCATCTTTCATAGGTTATGTAAAGATGTCATTATTTACGCTATCTTTTGTTTCAAAACGAAAAAGATTTTGTGTGTCATTTAATCGATTGTGCTTTGTTTAGTATTTGTAAAACTGAACGAAGTATGTCGGGTCTGCCAGTATTATATAATATGGCTTGTATTTTCTTATTAGTGTCGTTTAAGAAGAGCCTGTCATTCTGGCACAGGTTTATCTGTTGAAATTTATAATGAAGTCCAGTAACCAGGTAATGATATCAGATAATATAATAATTCACTTATATATAATATAGTAGCTCCAGCGGCTACCGGCAATCCTCCTTATATCATCGATCCACCTTGTGGGGGGTCTTCCTACACTGCGTCAGTGCGGGGTCGCCATTCCAGCACCTTCTGGCCCCAACGTCCATCGGTTCGTCGGACTATGTGCCCCGCCCAGTGCCACTTCAGGTTCGCGTTTCGTAGGGCTCGGTGACTTTGGTTCTGCTACGGATCTCCTCATTTCTGATTTGATCGCGTAGAAAAATTCCGAGCATAACGCTCTCCATCGCACGCTGAGTGACTCTGAGCTTCCGAAAGAGGCCCATAGTCAGCGACCACGTTTCCGATCCGTAGGTAAGCACTGCCAACACGCACTGTTCTAAGACTTTAGTCTTCAGACTTTGGGGGATATTGGACGAAAAAGCCTTCCGGAATTTCCGAAACACTGCCCAACCGAGTTGGCTTCGGCAGTTGACCTCTTACTCGAAATTTGACTTACCTAGCTGGACTATGTGTCCCAGGTATGTGTATTCGTCAACAATTTCGAGTGTGGAGTTCTCAACGATGACTAAGATAAGGCTTAGGTATCTTTAATTTCCCTACATTTTTCTTTCACTCTACAGAGCTTGGTCACAAAAAACGATGATTTATCTTTCATTTCTCAACGTTTACTTTTACTCTACAAAGTTTGGTCATAATTAGAAGTGATTTATTATCCATTTCTCTACGTTTTACTTTTACTCTACATTGGTTATGCGTAAATAAGGATGACATATTTTCATTTCTCTACATTTTTTCTTGACTCTATAAAGTTTAAACGTAAATAAGGATGACGTATCTTTCATTTTATTTATGTTTTTGCTTTACTTTAAAGAGTTTGGTCATAAATTAGAATAAGATATCTTATTTGTCTACGTTTTTCTTGACTGTATAGAGATTGGTCGTAATAAATAATGATTTATCTTTCATTTCTCTACGTCTTTCCTTCACTCTACATAGTTTGGTCACAAAAAAGAATGACATATCTTTCATTTCTCTTCATTTTGCTCGACTCTACAGACTTTAGGCGTAAATAAGGATGACATATCTATCATTTCTCTACACTTTTCCTTTAACAAACAAAGTTTGGCCATAAATAAGAATTATCTTTCTAAGGATGACATATCTTTCATTTCTCTAAATTTTCCCTTGATTCTACAGAGTTTATGCGTAAATAAGGATGACATATCTTTCATTTCTCTAAATTTTCCCTTGACACTACAAAGTTTTTGCGTAAATAAGGATGACATATCTTTCATTTCTCTAAATTTTCCCTTGACTCTACAGACTTTATGCGTAAATAAGGATGACATATCTCTCAATTCTCTAAATTTTCCCTTGGCTCTACAGAATTTATGCTTAAATAGTGATGACATATCTTTCATTCTCTAAACTTTCCCTTGACTCTACAGAGTTTATGCGTAAATAAGGATGACATATCTCTCAATTCTCTAAATTTTCCTTTGGCTCTACAGAATTTATGCTTAAATAGGGACGACATATCTTTCATTCTCTAAATTTCCCTTGGCTCTAAAAAGTTTATTCGTAAATAAAGATGACATATATTTCATATCTCTTCATTTTTCCTTGACTCTAGCGTAGGAGTTTAGGGGTGAATAAGGATGACATAATCTTTAATTTCTCTACATTTATCCTCGACTCTACAGAGTTGGACATAAATAAGGACCTCGTATCTTTCTTTTCTCTACATGTTTTTTACTCAATATAGTTTAGTCATAAATAAGTAGAGTTCATTTATAGAGATTGTGCCTAAATATAGATGAAAGACCTGTTTTCAATTTCCTATTCTATATCTCATATATACATACACTTAAAAGTCTATAAATGCGTTCTGTACGCATCGGTACCCGTGTGAAGACCTCTCGAGACCTAGGGGATCTAAGGGGGCCAACTTCTAAGTGAATACATACATAAACATCTACAGACGGTTCTTATGAGACTCCCAAAGTAGTTACGGAGTATTCAATCCCTATTTTATAATATAAAATCAGTACAATTCATTGTAAAATATAAATTTTTGTACGGAGTTTTAAAGTTTATATGTTCCTTCTTAAAGACGTGTATTCTTTTTCGGAAAGTCATTGGTTGGAAAGATTAATAAAAAATCTAAGCATCACTAGTAAAGTTGAATAATTCTGCATATATTTAAAATAATAGATAGATAGACTAGCTGTTCTCTTAGGTGCTACCCGAAAAAACCCCTATATTGTGGGAATATGGGGAAATCTATACTTAGTGATTGTCTATGCATGTCAGAAGTGAAAATTCTTTGGCAAAGTAATTTTTAAGTCTTGGTTCTGTATAAACAAATGTAAAACTTTAGATTTCCGAGACTTAGAGGGAGGGGAAAAGGAGGATGTGTTAAGAAGTTAATTGTCATTAAAATATTAAAAGTTTTGAAAATTAATACAAATACATACATACATAGTATCACGCTACATTCCCATAGGGGTAGGCAGAGACCATGTCCTTTCACTTGCCACGATCCTTGCATATCACCTTCGCTTCTTTCATTCTCATTAAAACTTTCATACAAGCTCGTCGGTTAAGAGTACTCTTTACCTGGCCCTTAGTTAAAATGTCCTGGATTTGGTCCAGGCTCGTTCGCCTTAGTCTTCCCCTTCCTGCTTTCGCATTGACTCTTGACTCATAAATGCTTTTTGTCAGTCTCCTTTCATTCATTCTATCTACGTGCCCAAACTTTCGAAGCATACCTTTCTCAATTTTAGTCACTACATCTTCTTTTATACCACAACGTTCTATCACACTATTTCCTAACTTATCACTTCATTTCAATCCACTCATACTTCTTAACGTTCTCATCTCTACCGCATTTATTTTACTTATATGATTCTTCTGCCATACCCAACTATGGTACCAACACTCCTGCTTGCACAGCCAGTCTGGCCCTTTGAGACACAATCTGGCTATTCAGAAAGGTGTGCAGAGCATTATTTACCATATTACATGCATTTACTCTCCTTTCAATATCACTTTCACATGATCCATCTTTTGTAAATTTAGATTCCAAGTATATAAATTCCTNGCCTCGGTCTTCCCCTTCCAACTTTCGCATTCACTCTTGACTCATAAATCCTTTTTGTCAGTCTCCTTTCATTCATTCTCTCTACGTGCCCAAACCATCTAAGCATACCTTTCTCAATTTTAGTCACTACATCTTCTTTTATACCACAACGTTCTATCACACTATTTCCTAACTTGTCACTTAGTTTCAATCAGCTCATACTTCTTAATGCTCTCATCTCTACCACATTTATTTTACTTTTGTGATTCTTCTGCCATACCCAACTATGGTACCAACACTCTTGCTTGCACAGCCAGTCTGGCCCTTTAAGACACCATCTGGCTATTCATAAAGGCATGCAGAGCATTATTTACCATATTCCCTGCATTTACTCTCCTTTCAATATCACTTTCACATGTTTCATCTTTTGTAAATTTAGATCCCAAGTATACAAATTCTTTCATCTCTTCCACTTGTTCCTCATCTATCAAAATATTGCCATTCATCATAGATTCATCTCTTTTAAAAAGCATAACTTTCGTTTTGTTTACATTCACTGTCATTCCTTTCCCTTTCATAGCTTTATTCATAATATTTAGCATCTCCTGAAGCTCATTAGCAGTAGTAGAGTAAACATTTATCCACGAATTGGTTGAACAGCCATGGTGACGAAACACATCCCTGTCGAACACCTCTTTCGACAGGAAACCACTCCGTGTACGCTCCGTTTATTCTGACACAAGCACTAGAACCCTCATAGAGAGACTTCAATGCTTGAATCAGACTACCTGTCATCCCATACGAAGATAACGTTGACCACAGCTCATTCCTCACCACTCGATCATAATGCCACGTGTTATTTGTAAATATTAAATCCACCTATCCTTCAAACGAATTACCTTAATAATCGCTGCACAACTTCGCACGCGTTTCATCCGTAACAATTTTATCCTCATGCGCCTAAAGAAGATTCACTTCAATATCTAAGAGCTTTCTCCTTCTCTTCTTATGTATAACTTGATTATTATTATCAACACGATAAAAAGAACTTGAGGTAATTTATAATATGTATTGGCGTTCGTAACTATTTGTAGTTTAAATTGAAAATCTATATATATGAATCAATTGCTGTTCGTTATATATGTAAATATGAAAAAAAAATGCTATGATTTTTTCATTTTCGCTTGAAACTAATACTATCTGTTTCACAAATGATGTTAAGAAATTAATTTAATTTAAAAGTCGTTCAGAAATCGAATTATGTTTAAAAGAATACTTTGGTTTTTTAATTTGTTTTTGACATTTGACATTGACAACCAACGATTTCTGATCGCAACTATAATATTTGACGGACTTTGGCGGGAATCTGGGCGTAAAGGTCGCGTTCATATGTTTACGAATTATTTTTGATCCGGTTAAGTTTTGAACTTTTTTTTAACTTGAAACATTCTGCAGTTATCAGCTAGTAAAAAATAACTAAATCGTGTGATTAGTGATTGACTGATTTATGAAGTAGGGGTTTTCACAATTTTTCGTGTTAATCATTCTATTATTCGTTTTTTTAATACTCTATTCTTCTTTCATGGGCTTACGATCTCTTATGGTTGCCTTGAGGATATTGCTTCAAGAGATAAAGCCTTTGTACACAGCCTCATTGATCTAGTGGTTAGCATCTACAGACATGAGGTCCTGGGTCAGTATTTGCCCTGTGATGTGTTGTTGTCGGTGTGCTCTCCACGAGTGTCGGATTGCCGTCACATCTCACTATGAGAGTTAATGAATAGAAAGTACACTTGTGTTAGCCCAAACACTTGTGTAATAAGCCAGCAAACCCGCAGTGGAGGACCGTGGTGGGTCTATGCTTTAAAATCCTCTCTTCTAAGCTTTTATGCACCTCTGCCACCACTTAAACCCAACAACACCCTCGTCAAAGTGGAGGAATAGAAAGTGCGCTTGTGTACTATACCCGCTAACCTGCTGTGGAGCAACGTGGTGGGTCTATGCTTTAAAAACTCCCTCTCATATAAGTGCAGAGGCGTGTAACCAGCAGTGGGACGTTAACGAGCTGCTACTTAACTTTTACACGTTTTTTATACTATATATGTCTGCAATAAGATTAAATAAGTAAATAAAATAAATGTCGTTACTCATATTTATTTGAATAAAGTAATGAAAGAGTTGGAAGCTAACGCCATCTGCCAGAGAGTGGCAAATAGATTGAGATTTAAAAATCAATGATCAATGCCTCTCCACACAAAGTTTATTTGTCATAAGCTTGATAAAATGATCGATATCATAGTCTCTCTTTTGTCAAATTACTCTCAAGCCTTGGGGTTGTTTATTCAGACAATATCCACAATAGAATGTTTACTATTTCACATTAAATTCTTTGAGGATTTGATACTTTTATACCTATCTGTTTAAGTTATCTTAGGAGGCACAGATTCAGACGCAAAAGTGGTTTTATCTAAAATCTAAAGATCAAGACCTCCTTTATGTGCTAAAAACCCACAAAATACATATTCAGATATCATTATACTCCTTGAAGAGAAGTATTTCGTAATTGTCAGCACCAACCACTGTTTTATAAATGTGTGAAAATGTAGTGAATTATAAAATAGGGTCAAAAGAGTTATTTTAGTTATATAGACCAATTTACGTCATCTACAGTTTGTTCGCGTTTAGAATGCAGTGAGTCATCATTGTTGGTCCGCCTTGCCCCGCTCTGCGCGGACAAACTGTAGTAAAATCTAAATATGTCCATAATATGTCGATACCAATTAAAGTTACTTAATTTTAATTAATATAATCGTTGTATTGAAATTTACCTTGTTTTTTATAAATACTTAACGAATATCTACTCAAAAGTTATTCCTAACGAAAATTTTCTTTAACAACTGCCTCATTGGTCTAGTGGTTAGCATGTTCGACTACAGACATGAGGTCCTGGGTTCGAGTCCCGGGTCGGGCCATTTCGAAATCGATATTGAGTTTTCTATTAAGATTTTCTCAATATTTGCCCGAAGTTGGGAAGTTGGCGGTGTGATCCACCCCCGTGCCTCGGAGAGCACGTTAAGCCGTCGGTCCTGCGCCCGATCTCTCTCCGGTTGTGTCGGATTACCATCACATCGGACTATGAGAGTGAAGGAATAGAGAGTGCACTTGTGTACTATGCCCGCCAATCCGCAGTGGAACAGCGTGGTAGATCTATGCTTTAATAACCCTATCTCATTTGAGTGAGGAGGCCTGTGCCCAGCAGTGGGACGTTAATGGGTTGCTACTTACTTTTACTTACTTTTATTTTCTTTAACTATTAACCCTCTGTGTGTTTGTAGCCATATATATGTGAAAAACTGGCTCAAAACTTAAAGGATCTTCCACTACTATGGTTATAAGACTGATGATTTTATCCGAAAAAAGTATATTTCCATCTCATTAAATACATACATAAATGTGCTTTTTTATTTTCTTTTAGATAGGAAATAGTGAGACTGTATTCAATACTAATACTGTTATTTGTCACTAAAATAATTGATGAAAAATATTTGTGTTTTTGTAACGTTTTCACACAAAAACTACAGGACCGATTTCAAAAATGTTTTCGCCATTAGAAAGCCATATTTTCACCGAGTGACTTAAGCTATAATACTTTCCCAAAAAAAATAGATATCCCTAATAAAAATGCATTAATTTAACCCAAAGTGGGAAAAAATTTGTCACAAAAAATCTGTTATCGAGTGCACTGCGGAAACCATTGATGATAGAACAAAATAATGTTTTACAATATTGTAGAACGTATTAATATCTACAAAAAAGTCTATATGTCCAACTACTTTAGTTATGCCACTATAACTACTTTTTACATTTTAAAAGTTAATCAACTGTTGGCAATAATCAAACCGCATTACTCATACCTCTGTATTAATCTTCCTATTACATTATGTTTTATATATCTGTCCTCAGTATCTACGCGAGTGAAACCGCGTGGCATTGCCAGTCAAGTATAAAAAACGTAAAGACAGGTATTGAAAAAGAGTTTAGAAGCGATTCAAGTTCGCCGCCGCCTTACTTTCAAATTAGACGTCGAAGACTTCATGTGAAAAAAAAAAATATTCGATACAAATATTGCACACGACGTCCACAGACAAGTAAAAATAAAATTTATTTCTCTGAAGAGCACGCGAGTCCGACTCCGTTGCGCACAACCAGAAAAAAAAACAACTGACGTAGCGAGAAAGAGATAGAAACACACCATATTTCGCATATATTAGAGCGAGACGACAGTACCATGGGCGGACCGTGATCGATTTTGGTCTCCAATTAATGTTCAGTGAGCTTCCAAGTAGGAGGGGCTCTTACGATCCAAACTAATAGGGATCGAGAGAAATGATCTATAGATCATTGCGCGGTCGCAACGCGTATTCAGTATTGTTATCTTTAATATCGTGGATTTTATTTTATTACCTTTGATAGCTGAATACATTTTTAATGTATGGATGCGTTCAAAATGGTACCGATTTTTTGGGCTATAAATGTTATACGTCATATAACGAAAATCATTCAAGTATTATAATTGTATTAATCTTCGACGCTTTTAGTATTTTAACGACAATTAAATTCCTAACACATCTCCCTTTTTCCCTCCCTCTAAGGTCTCGGAAATCTAATTTTAGATTTGCATACCTATAAATCAAAACAATTCACTAAATATTGTAATACATTTCATAATTCTAATATAATATGTTTAGGCATTTATATTAATAGTGGAAACTCGATTGATTATTGTTAATTTAGTTGCGTTATTGTTTATTTTTCCCAAATAATATCAAAATTATATTCAAAACACATAAATTATATTTATCTAGATACTATTGCTTACTCTATGTATTCTAATCGAACATTAGTTGTAATAACATTAATATATGTGTCTGGAAATAAATAACTTATCCTTATTTTAAGATTTATTTTAACATTGTAACCTTACTTTAATATTTATGAGTTTATAGTGAGGAGAGATTGATAATAGTAAACAGTTTTTTCTATTAAAAGGTATTGCTAAATATGATCTATATTAATTGATAAAGTAAGGCTTTTAAAGTAGTTGACTAGTCAAATATCGTTACCTCTTGATGAAAATATTAAAGAACGATTTAGAATCTTCAGGCTCTATCCCGAGATAAACCCTTAAAAAACTCAGTCGTAAAAGAAGGACACCTCCTTCTTTTATGTCCTTACAACATTTAAATGAAAGTGATCCACGGTTTTCAATCGTGTAAGTAATCAAGTCCACCTTTTTTCGCTTTAACCTTGTAAGCTCGTAAAAGCTCATAACGAGAAGAGATAGATAAGAGATTTAATTTGTTAAAAGTTTTCTAAATCCTGCAAATTAAACATGCAGCAGATTGTTCAAATCCCACCATTAGGCTTGATTGT
Organism: Elymnias hypermnestra; assembly: GCA_015832385.1. Lineage (NCBI taxonomy): Eukaryota > Metazoa > Arthropoda > Insecta > Lepidoptera > Nymphalidae > Elymnias > Elymnias hypermnestra. The sequence goes on along the minus strand of JACTOM010000909.1, from coordinate 746,906 downwards.
TTGAAAATAAAATTAAAGTTGGAAACTTGAATATATCCTTAAATTACTCCCAGGATATCTAAGTTATATATGATATTACAAACAGAATAAGGTTATACTAGTGAACATGTTGTAATAATCTTACATTTTCGTGTCAAAACGATTATATTTTATTCTATATTTTTATACAATTTTTAGAAGGTCGTCGTCGTCGTCGTCGCTTCAACCGATGGACGTCCACTACTGGACATAGGTCTCACATAATGACGTCCACAAGGCCCGATCTTGCGCCGCCTGGCTCCAGCAGCTACCGGCGACCCTCTTTATCTTGTGGGGGGTCTGCCTACACTGCGCCGTCCGGTGCGGAGTCGCCACTCCAGTCCCCAACGTCCATCGGTCCTTCGGACTATGTGCACGCCCATTGCCACTTCAGGTTCTCGATTTGTAGGACTATGTCGGTGACTCTGGTTCTACTACGGATCTCTTCATTTCTGATTCAATCACGTAGAGAAACTCTGAGCATAGCCCTCTCCATCGCACGCTGAGTGACTCTGAGCTTCCGCATGACGCCCATAGTCAGCGACCACGTCTCAGAATCTATCTTCCAGTTACAAGATCTTTTCGTCGGTCCTCAAAGTGCGTGTTGTATGTTACCAGGTCAAGTCGTCGGGGTTGACAGCGGAATCTCTTCCGTAGAAGGTATTTCATAAATAATATTTAAAACATAAGATTGTGAATAAATGTTCAAAGTAATCATAATAATCTAATAATATAGGCGATATAAGTAACTAAGTAGCAAGTCCAGTCGAAAGAGGTGTGCGACAGGGATGTGTTGCGTCACCATGGCTGTTCAACCTATTCATGGATAAATGTTTGACAGTTTTAAAAGAAAGTATGTATGGGTTAACAATGAATGAATTACTCATCAAATGTTTACTTTACGCTGATGATCAAGTAATACTTGCGTCATCCGCTAATGAGCTACAGGAGATGGTAAATGTTATGAATAAAGCTTTGAAAAGGAAAGAAATGAAAGTGAATCTAAACAAAACGAAAGGAACAAGTGGAAGACGTGAAAGAATTTGTATAATTGTGATCTAAATTTACAAAAGATGGAATATGTGAAAATGATATTGAAAAGAGAGTGAATGTAGGGAATATGGTAAATCATGCTCTGCACGGCTTTATGAATAGCCAGATGGTAACTTAAAGGGCCAGACTGGCTGTGCATACAAGAGTGTTCGTACGAACACTTATGTATGGTAGTGAAAGTTGGGTATGACAGAAGAATCACAAAAGTAAAATAAATGCGGTAAAGATGAGAGCGTTGAGAAGCATGAGTGGATTAAAACTGCGTGACAGAGTAAGAAATAGTGTGATAAGAGAACGTTGTGGTATAAAAGAAGATGTAGTGACTAAAATTGAGAATGGTATGCCTAGATGGTTTGGGCATGTAGGGGAAGACCGAGGCGAACGTTCCTGGACCAAATCCAGGACATTTTAAATAAGAGCCAGGTAAAGAGTATAGTAAATCGACGACTTTGTGTGAAAGTGGAAGGACGTGGTCTCTGTATGTAGGTAAGTAGTAGGTAAAGAATATAAGTGTAGAAACTAATTTTCTTAAAAAATATGGTTTTATCATATCATACCTACATTTTTATATGTAAGTTTTATATCGCGTCATTTCGTCGACGAAAAGTGTATTTTTTGTGATAAATTCTATTCATAGCACGTACATAAACAGTTTCCCCGAACCTGAAATCGTGTAGCGATGAAATTAAATGCAATCTTGATCTTGGAAATTAAATTATTTCTTTCTGTCGTGCGAATTGTATTTCATACTATACTAGCTTTCCTTACGGAGTTGTGAACTGGCGATTCGATGGAAATTTGTGTTAAACTGCTTACAATAGGTAACAAACTAATTACTGTCAAAATTCTGTTACTTATCGACTGTTAAATACTTATAAGAAACACTCTAACTCCATCTATATGTCTACGCCAAAAAAATAGGTTTAATCTGTAATTGGCATAAGATTTATTCATTTGTTTTTGCTTTGCATAATCATTATCAGTTGTGATACTGTTTATAAATAAACAATTATGTAAAGGATGGAGTAACACTGTCCATTCAAATTCAAATTTATTACGCTTTTTAAAGTATCGTATCTTCCATCATATTTTCATATGTATGACTAACGTTGATGTTAAAGAACGACTTTGAATCTACTTGTGAGGGTATCTATGCGCTCTGTTCTGAAGAGACATACATACATACATAGCATCACGCCTCATTCCCATAGGGGTAGGCAGAGACAACATCCTTCCACTTGCCACGATCCTTGCATATCTCCTTCGCTTCTTTCAATCTCATTAAATCTTTCATACAAGTTCGTCGGTTTAGAGTACTCTTGACCTGGCCGTTATTTAAAATGTCCTGGATTTGGTCCAGGAACGTTCGCCTCGGTCTTCCCCTTCCAACTTTCGCATTCACTCTTGACTCATAAATCCTTTTTGTCAGTCTCCTTTCATTCATTCTCTCTACATGCCCAAACCATCTAAGCATACCTTTTTCAATTTTAGTCACTACGTCTTCTTTTATACCACAACGTTCTCTTATCACACTATTTCTCACTCTGTCACTCAGTTTTAATCCATAAATTGATTTGGGTTACCCTTTTTATGATCACGATGCATAAAAACAATGAACCTTCTAAATAGCAGCCAAATAGCGTCCCTCTGCTGCGTACATCCCTCCGCATTCAAAGGAGAGAGGGTTTCAGAGCACCAACCATCACTCTGCTCTACTGCGTGTTGGCAAGCTACACATACCCTAGAATTACTCCCAGTATATGTAGGGAAACCTAATATTTTCCTTCACCGAATATCACAACGATTGAAAAGAAACTTAAATATGCTTGCTGAGTATTCGAAGCTGCGTTTTCTATTAACGAAAATATAAACGTCTCACCACAATGCCATCTTCGCTTTTAGGTACCACAGGTATTTTAAATTATTTTCACTTCAATAGTATATTTAAGAGAAAACGAGTCAGTTGAGACAAAGATTTATCGGAATTATAAAAGTACTAGCAGACCTGACAGACTTCGTTCTGTCAATAAGAATGTGGCAGCTTTCAGTTTTACAAATACTAAACAAAACACAATCGATGAAATGACACACAGAATCTTTTTTGTTTTGAAACAAAAGATAGCGTAAAGAAATGACATCTTTACATGACCTATGAAAGATGAATAATTTTTAAACAAAAGAAAGTAGCATAAATGAATGCCATATTTACATAACCTAGAAATGAATTAACAAAACCGTAGACAACGGTCTAATATGATGCGTGGGTGTGCGTGTTTGGATGCGTGGGAGTGTGTGGGTTGATGTGTGGGAGTGCGTGGGTGGATGTGTGGGAGTGCGTGGGTGAATGCGTGGGAGGGGGTGTGGAAACGCGTTTATAAGCATTGACGTGACGTTAGACGTTTTTCCGGCCATTGTCCGCTCGTACCAGAAACAATACTGTCCACATAAATTTGAAAAAAAAAAGGGAAAAGGGTTGAAAAAAATGGTAAATCCTAATAAGAGTCTATTTATATAAGTTCCGGAGCTTAAACGCACCTCGGTGCAAGATAACGGATTAATACTCACTCACAATTATTTGATATGCTACGTTTTAACACATGAACCACATTATTCGAATAGCTTTATTCGTTATATTGTAAAGAGAACTTCATACTATTACTAAAAATATATATATGCTTGATTCCTAAATATATTCGAGTCCTTTTTTTGGGCAAATATGTAAAAACAGAGCCAAGTTAAAGTAGCATGGGAATAATTGTTGAAACATTACCCCAGAACATGCAATGTAATGTACCTATCGCACCCTTTAGGTGAGTGAATTATTTTTAATATTAACGAAACCTAGGATATCTAAAAGGCCATATACGTAGGCTTATACTACCATTTCATCACCAAATTATCTATTAAAAATTGGATCCCTTAAGAGATTAGACATCAGGGAATATACGAGTAGAGGATGATTATGTATTATTAATGTTTCTTTTGCATTGAGCAAAATAGGAAACCGTATTAACGTTGACTAATTAAAGTAAAATGTAGATCTTTGTGTCCTAAATATTATATAAATTATTTATAGCAATAAAAAAGATTGTTAAATTTTTATAAATCCGGCTTGAAGGACCATGTAAAGGGGGGCATTAACCGCTTTATGGCTAAGCCTTTGTTCATGTAAACTTGGTGTACTCGTATGTGGAAGTTAGTTATTTAAAAAACTAGTATATACTAAATGATTCTTTTCACAACTGCACTGAATATGTTAAGTATAAATGTACTCTAAAACTATTTATTTTAATGGTTATATTAACTGTTGTGATAAGAGAACGTTGTAGTATAAAAGAAGACGTAGTGACTAAATTGAGAAAGGTATGCTTAGATGGTTTGGGCATGTAGAGAGAATGAATGAAAGGAGACTGACAAAAAGGATTTATGAGTCAAGAGTGAATGCGAAAGTTGGAAGGGGAAGACCAAGGCAAACGTTCCTGACCAAATCCAGGACATTTTAAATAACGGCCAGGTCAAGAGTACTCTAAACCGACGAACTTGTATGAAAGGTTTAATGAGAATGAAATAAGCGAAGGAGATATGCAAGGATCGTGGCAAGTGGAAGGATGTTGTCTCTGCCTACCCCGAAGGGAATGAGGCGTGATGCTATGTATGTTTATTAACTGGTAATTGGGTAAGGGAAACGTGAGTACCTTGTTGGTATTATTATACATAAATAAATATAAAGATGTTGACGAAAATTTGACTTATACGTCATTCTTATAATTGAACCACGATACTATATATTTAAGCTACTTTAAAATTGTACACAATAACTATATAATTTGTAAAACGTCTCGAAAAAATTGGCCACGTAGTTAAGCAAGCTCTGTCGCTTCCAGACAAGAAGAGGGAAAGAGGAAGACCGCATGCCACTTGGTGGACAACCGTGTCCAAAGATTTGGGCCGGGCTGATATACCTCTACATAAAACCCGAGACAGGAGCTTTTGGGTCGTAAAAAAGAGGAGGGCCGTCGTCAAATAATTGGGATAAGGCAAGAGGGAAGAAGAATCGATCTTCAAATAGAAATATCAATAGAAGAATAGAAGTGATAATTAAACTAACTAGCGGTCGCCTAGTGCTCAAAATTTGACTATAATGAATTTCAATTATAACTTTGGACAATATTAAAAATCTACTGTCAAAGATTACATTCAAAAGAGATATTACAATGATCTATTTATATAAAAATGAGTCGGGGAAAGGTCGTATAAAAGAAAAAAATTTACAAAGTTGCGTAGAACATCATCAATTTTAAGAAAACCTAACCACCATAATAAAGTTTCTAAAGCAACCTCCTTTGTGCTTTTGACAATATAAACTTTTTTAATGCAACCTCATTGCGTTTGACATAATTGTCAGCGATTGACAGATATATTCTATATGAGTGTGTATTTGTGTTTTATTTATTTAATGTATTTTTTGTGCATATTTTCTTAAAAATACTATCGCAGTGAACTCCTTTTCTATATAAACTATAAGTGTGGGAAATGTTATACTGCGTCCGCGCAATTTTCATAAAAAGTGGTAAGTTTTTACTTCGCGTATCTTCACTGGAATTAGAAAACGTACAATTTATTGTAAGTTTCTGTAAAATAAGTATACTAATTGGATTATTGTTGAAACAACATTCCCCCACCAATCCAAAACTGTGCCACAAAGTATACTTTTAAGGATCACTTGAATCTTTATATGTTAAAAAATAAACAAAAAGAAGCAGAGAATTATCATTCTGAATATTTTCCTCTATCGTCGTTGTCGTCGTCGTCGTCGTCGCTTCAACCGATAGACGTCCACTGCTGGACATAGGTCTCACGAAATGATACCCACAAGGCCCGATCTTGCGCCGCCTGGCTCCAGCGGCTACCGGCGACCCACTTTATGTCATCGGTCCACCTTGTGGAGGGTCTACCTACACTGCGCCACCCGGTGCGGGGTCGCAACTCCAGCGCCTTCGGGCCCCAACGTCCATCGGCCCGTTGGACTATGTGCCCCGCCCATTGCCACTTCAGGTTCGCGATTCGTAAGGCTTTGTCGGTGACTTTAGTTCTGCTACGGATCTCCTCATTTCTGATTTGATCACGTAGAGAAACTCCAAGCATAGCCCTTTCCATCGCACGCTGAGTGACTCTGAACTTTCGTATAAGGCCCATAGTCAGCGACCACGTTTCGGAACCGTAGGTCATCACTGGAAACACGCACTGTTCGAAGAGCTTTGTCTTCAGGCACTTAGGGATATTGGGCGAAAAGAGATGCCGTAATTTCCCGAACGCTGCCCAACCAAGTTGGATTGGGCGGTTAACCTCTTTGTCGAAATTTGTCTAGCTGGACTATGTGTCCCAGGTATGTGTATTCATCAACAATTTCGAGAGCTGAGTTCTCAACGATGACTGAGTGGAGCGGAACATGGATATTGGACACAACTTTCGTCTTATCCGTAATAGTTTCCTCTATAGTAGCAGCAAATGTAGACCGAGTTATTTTATTTATTATAATATTATTAATGTACTTATTTTAATTTTATCATTAGTCTATCATATCTTTTCATTTATATCTACCAATTTATCATATTTTTTTTATTGAGTATTGAATTAAAAATTATTGTTCCTTTTTATTGAGACTGGATTGATTTTAGTATATATTCAATGTTTCTTTTTTTTACCGTTTGTTATCACTTTGTTTTTTTGGGGTGTGAACCCTTTCCAGGTGGTGTTACAGACAGTCATGTTACAAAGGTAGATTAACGGATACTGTTTGTAACACCATTACAGGATAAATGTTTCTATATTTCTTTCTTCTAATTTCTGACTGAAAGCATCGTCTTATCAAAACTAATTTTACGTTTTTGTAGTCGCTGTTACAAACTACTTTATTTATGGAATAGTATATCAATGTTGTAGTTTATTAGACTTTAACAAATATAAGTAAAACCGTGTGAGCTGCTACCTGTGTCTATTGAATGGTACTCAAACGTTGCCCGCATGCCGAGGGCACTTCCTCTGATTCATTGACTGAAACTTTATATTTGACGAGCTCTGGGGTCTGTCACACTGAATATTTACTTACAACTATCAATTCAGAAGCATTCATCTGTATATTGAATTCAAACAATATAGTTAAGGCCTTCAATAGTTAATATATAACTGAATCACCTTTGGCGGTTTAATGGTGTTAGCGATCATTATTTGTAGATTGCTATTAAATTCCTATATTATGCTGAGGTCTTAGTAATTATATCAGTGAAACGTGCACTCATTATATCCGGTTTAACGCTGTTCCGGAAATTCTCAAATTTATTAAACTCAAACTCAAATTTTTGTTTCAAATTTGTCATTTTAGGTTTCAATAAATTATTTGTATTAATGTCTTCCTTTTCCCCTCCCTCTACATCTCGAAAATCGAGTTTGTGTAAATTGGTATCGGGAAGTGAACAATATAATCCGAGTTAATTAATAAAGTGTTTAATTGCACCAACATTACCCACCAACGCCCACAGTATAAGAAATTAAATTATGGATCCCATTAATGACGATGTCGGCATAGAACCCTACGCCCTCATGATTTACGCTTCCTTCTCTCTTATTCTCCGACATATATAATAATAATGTTCAAAGCTATAATTTAATTAAATTACGGTCGAATTTCGACCACTAGACTACCAATATGACTAAAACCGAAAATATCGTGGGATGTAAAAACAAACGGTATCGATTACCTCTTGTAACCATTTTTTGCGCTGGCAACAATGATTTTCAAATTTGGAACGTCGACATCTGCTGTCACTCAATAGCCGCGTATTGTCGCCGTACCTTTTTAAATTTCCAATTGACAATGGCGTTCGGAAATCGAGGGTGCTTCATGGCGGACACGAATGTAAACCTTATTCCTATGACGGTATTAATTATCCTGTATTTATGTACGGGAAGTACAGCTCGATATTTAGTTGGATTAAAACTGAGTAGACATACGACTTAAAGAAATATTTTTGAAGTGAAACTTTAGGGTAAAACTTTTACGGATGAAACGCTCGATTAGCGTCACGAAGATGTGCAGCGTTTTTTTACGCTAATTAGTTTGAAGGTTAGGTACTTTAAATACAAACAACATGTGGCAATTTTTTAAATCATTAATTATATTATTAATTTGAAAACACCCTTATATCGTCATTTGAGATTTCTATAAATGATTTGTATTAATTTTCGACACTTTTAATATTATAATGACAATTAAATTCGAAGTATTAGATTTGTATAAATATAAACAAGACTTAAAAACTAGTCAAAAAAGTTTAGCTTCTGACACGTGTACATTGTAATGGTTACAAATGAACGAATGAATGATTTATTTTCTCAACGTAAAGCAATTTTCAAGGTAAGTGATGATTAGTTATCATCGTCAAATATAGTTTTAGATTTAAAGATACAATATTTTATTTATCTACTAGCAGACCCGACAGACTAGGTTCTGTCAAAAAGATTTGGAATGTGACAAATTTTTAGATTTTTGAACGAAATTACAGCAGTACTAAATATCTATAGATCTTACATTTTTGTGACTATCAATTTGGTCGGGTTGTGACTATTCAATTGATTTTGAACCTTGTGCTGCGGTAATAAAGTGCAAATTGACTCTTTTCCGTTAGGAACACATCTACATTGTTTAGACAACAGCGAGTACTTGTAATTTAATATGAACTTTATACAATAGCAATAAAGGTTAAATTGACTCTACATTTTAGTTTGAAAACGTTTGTATGGGAAACAGAAAATACTGTTTTTAAGGGGTTTCCCCTGCAATTATTCGAACTTTTCTCGCGGTAAAAAGCATCCTTGGACTTCAACGAACATTTTTAAAAAAGAATTGTTAAAATTGAACCAGGCGTTGTCGAGTTATGCGCTTACCAATTTTGCAATTCATTTTTATATTATAGAAGATCGCTAAACAGTGATTTAACCTTCAAAATGGAAGGGCTTCGCCTTCGCCACGCGCGATGGTGTACAGTCCTTACTAAAGCGTAATAAATTGTTTGATCTATTACCTATCCACTGATGTAATTGAATTTCGGATAGAGGTGATAGATATGTAGCAACAACACCAAAATACCTTCCTATGGATGCATTTTTAAGGAGGTATTCATGTTAAAACAAGTGTTGCAGATGTTGTAGGCTTATATGCAGATATTGGTTATTTCCTGTTAACCAGGTTGAAATACATGGACAATCATCTTGTGCCTCACTTTAAGATGACGAGAATTCTCTGAATTTAATATTCTGGCTTGCTAAGAAGTTATTCTATGGGTATAACAGCATAACATTCCGCCAAGTAAAAAGTGCGTTACGATATTGCTTGGAATCAATAAGAAACATTACACCATTTTAATTTTGGACTGTATCATGTATCATGTATCTTTACTTAAGAGTTATAAGTTCTTTGATCTTTTAGCTATCCAGTGGTGTAATTGGAATTTGGATGGAGGTGATAGATATGTAGCTACAACACCAAACTGTATCCTCTGATTTTGTTATCATTCGTTATTTTTACTTGCCTCCATAAACATATACATTTGAAAATACATTACACTAGAAATCATAGACGTATTAAGGGTTATTAAAAATGTCATTAAATGGTGTCAAATATAAAATATTAATAATTAGACGCATGTCTGTGCAGACCTTGCGAGTTAACGCTTTATTTTCGGGCAGGGTTTTGTAAGCCCGTGTTGAATTTCTTGCCCAAAGTGGCGATGGCGGTTAATTTTTCAGATGTATCAAATGACAAACCACACTGCTCATATTACAAATTTCATTAATATATTCATATATTACATAACTGTTGTATATATCGGATTTGTGACAAAACAATGTGGTAATATATTCAAATATTCATTTTGTGAGTAGCCAGATGGTGTCTCAAAGGCCCAGACTGGCTGGGCATGGAAGAAGAAGCATAAAAGTAGAGATGAGTGCGTTGAGACGTATGAGTGGGTTGAAATTGAGTGACAAAGTAAGAAATAGTGTGATAAGATAACGTTGTGGTATAAAAGAAGATGTAGTGATTAAAATTGAGAAAGGTNTAATAGACGCATGCTTCTCAACGCTCTCATCTCTACCGCATTTATTTTAAAAAGGATTTATGAGTCAAGAGTGACTGGGAAAGGTGAAAAGGGAAGACCAAGGCGAACATTCCTGGGTTAAATCTAGGACATCTTAAATAAGGGCCAGGTCAAGAGTACTATAAAGGCGTGCAGAGCACCATTTACCATATTCCCTGCATTCACTCTCCTTTCAATATCACTTTCACATGTTCCATCTTTTGTAAATTTAGATCCCAAGTATACAAATTCTTTCACCTCTTCCACTTGTTCCCCATCTATCAAAATATTGCCATTCATCATAGATTCATCTCGTTCAAAAAGCATAACTTTCGTTTTGTTTACGTTCACTTTCATTCCTTTCCTTTTCAAAGCTTCATTCATAATATTTAACATCTCCTGTAGCTCATTAGCTGATGTCACAAGTATTACTTGATCATCAGCGTAGAGTAAACATTTGATGAGTAATTCATTCATTCTTTACCCAGACATACTTTCTTTTAAATCTGTCAAATAGTTATCCATGAATAGGTTGAACAACCATGGTGACGCAACACATCCCTGTCGAACACCTCTTTCGTCAGGAAACCACTCCGTGTACGCCCCGTTTATTCTGAAACAAGCACTAGAACCCGCAAGACAGAGACTTTAATGCTTGAATTCTCATTCTCACTTCGATAAAATCGGAATAATACACCAATGAATTGAATTGGTCAATTAATTGCTCAATTAATTAGTTGTTATACTTTCATGTTTGAACTAAATAGTTGCAACATCATCAAAGCAACATAAACTGTAATAGAATCGTTTTAGTTAAACAACTTTATGCAGGAACGCAAATTTGAATCCAGTGCTTATTAAATTGTTCGTTATAAAATCCAGATTAATCTAGTCTTTTAAATGTTTATTACTGAGATAATATATATTTCAAAACTGTACGTCAGCTTTCGAATTAAGTTGATTCAATAATTCAGTTATTGAAGTGAATCTTCTTTAGGCGTATGAGGGTAATTTTTTTTACGAATGAAACGCATGATTAGCATCACGACGAGTGCAGCGTTTTTTATGCAAATTCGTTAGGAGGTTACGCAGTTTTAATATTTACAAATAACATGTGGCATTCTAATTTCTCCTTCTTCATTTAATATACTATTTTTCATAAAACAGAAATATATCTAATAATGATAAAAAACACGTAGCATTTTTATTTACAATTCGTCATTTGAGATCTTAATGACATTTTAATGAAAATTAAATTCCAAACATATCTTCCTTTTTATCTTCCCCTAAGTCTTGGAAATCTAAAGTTTTCTATTTGTATAAATATAAACAAGACATAAAAATTAGTTTGTCAAAGAAGTTTCACTTCTGACATGTGTACTCTGTACGCACGCACAAATAATTTGATTTAATGAGTATTGCTAAATTAGAATCTAAAACTTAAAATGGCTGGAACCCAGGGCCGTAAAATGTTTATTTCATTAACTTTCTTGCACAGATACACAAACTGATTTTTGACATACGATGTTTAACAAAGGCTGTCTTATTACAATAAGCAATATATTCCAGACAATATATTGTTAAAAGGAACTAAAAACAATTGTACTCTTCTGGACACATCTATTGGCCCACCTTAGAGTTTAGGTGGGGTGGGTTCGATGGGCTCGCGTTAGTTTGGGGCCATTAGCTGGCTTGTGAGGTACCATATTGCGTTCTTTTAACCTTCTCCGAACTGTTCGAGCGCTCACAGATACTCCGTGGAAGTCGCGAAGCTGGTTTTGTATCTCAATGGAGGTAAGGTGACAATTTCACAAGCTGGTCGTCACGATGAATCGATCCTACCTTTCAGTTATGACCCGAGATCGTGGCCTTCCTTGGCGACGAACAAAGCCGCCAGTCTCTAGGTACCGCGAATAAACATTTCGGACCGCAGATCGACTTAAATTAAGCTGAACACTCACATTTCGTTGGCTGTGTCCCGCCTGGATAAGTGCCACAGCTTGGGCGGCGACTTCAGGCGAAGTATCCATCGATTATTGATAGAACCTTACCTTAATGGTAAGAATAAGTAATGTTTGTTGCAAAACCAATTTTAGCCAGGACCAAACGAAGCTGAAAATGCAAGGTGGGCCAATAGATGTGTCTAGAAGTATATTTGTTAGCTCGTTTCATTGTATATTATGCTCAGTCTTGACAAATATGTATTCTAAAGGATAATATATATTTGAATAATTTTACGAGCAAATAAATACATAAAAACAAGAAGGTCGTTCGTCGATTAAAGCTACCTATAAATCTTTTTTACGGGCATTTTGCTAATGATGAATATAAATAATTTGCGGACTGGTTTATTGCAAATACTTTTTCAGTTTGAATACTACAAAAAAGAAATAGGTGTGTGCTTAAGACCACATGATATAAATGAAAATTTCATTATAAATGCCACAGTAATTCCAAAACTACTGAACTGATTTAGATGAAATTTCGTACATAGATAGTCTAAAGCCTAAGGAAGGATATAGGCTTTTTTATAATGCCAAAAAAGTATTATTAAGGATGGAAATTTCCTCATTTTTAGAGCTAGAAGATTGAATCTTTTCTTAAACTGTTGATACGGTATACATAAATATCACATTCTACCTCTGTAAAAGTTTTACCCCCAATGTGTAAAATAAACTTATCCTTACTAATATTATAAATGCAAAAGAAAATCTATTTGTCTGTCTTCACGCCAAAACTACTGAGCCGATTTAAATTTGTTACAAATATAGTTTAAAGCCTAAAAGAGGACATAGGCTCTATGCAGTGAAAAACTACAAATAACTTATTAAAGTGTTTATATGTATTTGTCTTACAATATGGACAATTTCGTCTGTGTCAAATAAGAGAACATATTTAATTAACCGTATTCAGAGGATATACGAGTAGTGACCTAACCTTAAAAGATAGATATATGCACTTGATAGTATATATAAAATAATTTATGATATATTTCAAATAGAATAATATTTTAAATAAAGGATACGGTTCGTCATTTGACTAAATCGTATTCTTAGAAAGAATGACCTTCACAATATCGTTCCCATTGGTGAATTACATACATACATAAACATTGTAAATGATGCCAATTTGGAATATGATGGATGGGTTAGAATTACTTAAAGTAAGTAAGTAAGTAGCAGCCCATTAACGTCCCACTGCTGGGCACAGGCCAGGGAGCGAGGGTTTTTAGAGCATAGACCCACCACGCTGCTCCACTGCGGATTGGCAGGCTTAGTACACAAGTGCACTCTCTATTCCTTCACTCTCATAGTTCGATGTGACGGGAATCCGACACTTGCGGAGAGAGATCAGGCGCAGGACCGACGGCTTAACGTGCTCTCCGAGCCACGGGGGTGGATCACACCGCCAACTTCCCAACTTCGGGCAAATATTGAGAAAATGTTAAATAGAAAACTCAATATTGATTTTGGCCCGACCCGGGACTCGAACCCAGGACCTCATGCCTGTAGTCGAACATGCTAACCCCTAGACCAATGAGGCAGATCTTAGCGTGATGATATATAATAGTCCTCGATAAATGGGCTATATAACACTGAAAGCATTTTTGAAATCGGACCAGTAGTTTCTGAGATAAGCACCATCAAACAAACCCTTCAGTTTTATAATATTGGTAAAGGCTTTAAAATATAGCATTACATAGACGAGTGTGACGACTCAGCCTCAATCAATACACACACCAAATTCGAAACAGGCCAAAAAGGCTTTTACTACAAAAAAAACTTTCTTAACTCTCCTACAACTGAAATGACAGTGTTGTGCAATTCAGATATGGGTTACGCCTTTTACTGTGTTTTTAAAAACTCTGACCTTTAAATTATCATGGTCTTTATGATTCTTTCAAAACTTAACCCTAATATTTATGTCATTTCTTCATTAACAATCACTTGGTAATAGTTTCGACAGCTTTTGGGTATATTTTAAGATGTAAGCTCTTATTTTGGTTTCTATTTATTTTAATTGTAATCAAAAGTTTACAATTGTTGCTTGCGTGTTTCCTGAAACAGATATATCTCCAAAACTGTTTACCCTGGGAATATATTGTCCTATAGCGACAATCGATAAGGATTTGTAAATAAAATGTTTTACTACAAGATATTTTTTTGGCGTTGGAGTAATGTTATTACTTGCTTCACTGAATGACTTTTCAATCTAGTATTATTTAAAATTTTGTTATATATCAGTGCTGAAATAGCACTGAGCTCTCTCTCAAGGTTTCGTATGTGGAAAAGACACACAGGAGGCTTTAACAATACCAATTTTGAACTTTCCTTGTTTTTGTTGTCGGTAAAACAGCATGGTGGTAAAGCAGCTACTTTCTTATCTACAACAACATGAATAATAATAATTATAAGTACAATAATTTATATATTATACAATAATTATAAGTACAATATAGTAATACATCTGTTCTGTGATTTCGGGGATCCATCCAGTTTTTCTTCGGTTGTCTTAGATGGTGTTTCCCTTTGAGTCTGCTCAGATTTTCATTACCTCGGCTCTATCTTCCAAAACGACGGCGGCATTGACCGAGATGTTACTAGCAGGATAAATGCAGGTTGGATGAAGTGGAGGCAGGTCTCGGGAACAATTTGCGATGCCAGAATGCCCCTTAAACTAAAGGGGAAGATTTATAAGACGATCGTAAGACCTGTCATCCTGTATGGATCAGAGTGCTGGGCCACCAAAGGGGAGAATGAAAGGAAATTGCATGCAGCGGAGATGCGAATGTTGAGATGGATGTGTGGAGTGACAAAATTGGATAAGATTAAGAATGAGTATATTAGAGGAAGTGTGAAAGTAGCACCAGTGACCGAGAAGTTAAGGAGTGGAAGGTTAGCCTGGTATGGACATGTAATGAGAAGGGAGGATAGCCATGTATGTAAGAGGGTCCTAAATATGATGGTAAGCGGCAGGGCCGGGAGAGGGCGACCAAAAAAAGTGTGGATGAATTGTGTGAAAGAGGATATGTGTATTAAGGGTGTGAATGAAGAGTGAAGTGGCGAAAGGAAACATGCTGTGCCAACCCCACTTAGTGGGATAAGGGCAAGAAAACAAACAAACAAACAAGTACAAAATTACTATTATAATAATCGGTAAACTTACCTTTAGAGAACATATTAAACGCAACACCACCGATTTCAAAAGAACAGCAGTATTATAAGTATATATAATGCGTTGAGGCGTAGCATACTAGAATATGCAGTCTCAGTATGGAAACCGCACTATAAGACACATATTGCAAGGATAGAGCGATTAAATATAATGCTTGCCCAAATAGAGCAAATTATTTAACACGTCTTACACATTTCAACATTCAGACACTAGAAAAGCATAGACTAGTCGCTGATTTAATGACCCTTCACAAAATTATTCACAACACTCTATTTCCAGACTTGTTGGATCAAATCAACATTAACGTCCCCAGATGTCCCCCAAGAAATGCCATAAAAAATCTTTTATTCCACATGCCTTCAAATCAAACTTAGCCAAATTTTGCCCTTTAAACAGGCTAGCCAATACGCACAATAATTTAAACGACATTGACATTGACATTTTTCACGATTAAGAAGACATTATATTTATCCAAATGATTCCGTCCAATACTTAAATAACTAATATTTTTATTTTGATTTTGATTGTGTTCTTGGTTTCTTTTGCTCCTGGGTTCGAGTTCCGGGTCCGGCCAATTCAGAAATGGATATTGAGTATTCTATTAAGATATCAATATTTGCCTGAAGTTGGGAAGTTGGCGGTGTGATCCACCCCCGTGCCTCGGAGAGCACGTTAAGCCGTCGGTCCTGCGCCCGATCTCTCTCCGGTTGTGTCGGATTACCGTCACATCGGACTATGAGAGTGAAGGAATAGAGAGTGCACTTGTGTACTATGCCTGCCAATCCGCAGTGGAGCAGCGTGGTGAGTCTATGCTCTAAAAAACCCTCTCTCATATGAGTGAGGAGGCCTGTGCCCAGCAGTGGGACGTTAAGTGGGCTGCTACTTACTTACTTTTACTTTTACTTTGATTTTGTAATTTTCATTGAATAATTTTTAAATAATGCTTACTGTTTATAAATGTTGTATACACCTGTAAAAGGAGCATTGTGTCGGCCTCATACTTATATTAATATTCATATTGTTGTTGTCATAATGGTCTGTCGGTGTGTCTATTAAATAAATAATGATAATTATTAAATCAGGAAACATACTTATCTACTCAACAATACAAGCTCTAATTAAAGCTTTATTCTATTACTAGCGGAACCCGCGACTTCGTCTGTGTGGAATTATTTTTCGGTAGCATTTTCATTCATATTGTTTTACCATACGTAACCCCGCAACCCCTCTAGCTGATAGAATTTCGTAAAATCTGTTCTTAGCTGACCTTTACGCGGCAAAAGGAAAATACCTACAAAATTTCAAGTCTCTACGCCTTATGCTTCCAGAGATATCGCGTTGAGTCAATAGATACCTGGATATCTCTTATATATATACAAGCTGAACCCGCGACTTAGTCTGCGTTGAATGTTTTTTTTCATAGGTTTAATGGGTAGCAATTTCAATCAATTTTGTAAAATCCATTCTTAGCTGATCTCTACTCATCAAAAGGAATATTCCTACCAAAATTGAGATATAGATGTTTAATATATTACCCAATAAATTCTTGTGTGTACATATGGACTAAATATTAGAATAATAGCGAGAAATTTTAGTAGGAAGAATATTATGCAAAGGAAAATAAAGTTTAGGACAGGAAAAAAGAATATTTTCTACAGACACTTTATCTGACGTTTAAATTTAATTGATTTCGAAAGGAAAGGACTAATTTCAAATTTTGACAGAAAAAAATAGTTTCAATGGGAAAGTGAAATTGTCGTTTTTATTATATTCCAAGCATGGTTTTCATATTTACTCAGCCTTTAAACGTTTCCTGGACTTCCACGAATAAACAATTCTCGAGTTTTTGCGAAACAAACGAACAGGAATCGATTTATATATATCGGTATTGTGCGAATTGACGTTTCTTTACATTTTTCTCTTACAGAAGCATGAAGTCGTTATTTATATAAGTATTGTTCTTCTATTTAATATAAAGGTGATTTCTATGTCATCGGTCTTCCCTTAAATGTTATGCTTTTATATATTACTTTATGAAACCCCAGATTTCATAGAAGAAAACTTCCATATCTTCGAAGAATTTCTATGGTATGTGTATCTTGCCTGCCCACATTGATATTTACTAATCTTTTAAACCTTCCTGGACTTCCACGAATAATTCAAAACCAAAACTGGACAGTAGTTTTCGAATTTAGCGAGACTAACGAACTGCAATTGACTTTTATATATATATAGATTTACGGGTAGATATATACCACGGAATATGTTGGAATTATAATTAAAAATATAGACTATTTATTTTAAATTGTGTCAACGTCTGTTATACGTTATTAATCATTGCAGTTAACCATTTAGTCTCTTTCGCCACTTACCCTCAGGTGAAATCACAGCCAATTGCTACCTTGCAAGTCATAAAAAAATCCTTTAACAGCAACTGATTAAGATATTTCTGTTATGATATTTAATTAATTAAATGTACCCATTATATTAAACACCAGTATTTTTGAATTGATCGATTAAATGCTGTTTTCTTGGAACTGAAATGTACATGAAAAAGAACCTTTTAAATATCGAAATCTCATTTCGTTCGTACTATAAAGAACCTTGGGGATTTGTAAAGGAATTTAAACTGTATGCTATTGTTATAAGGTTTGATTCTGATTGTGTTTCAATTAATAATTTACACACCTCTTTTGGTACTTTAATGTCATTAATTGACAAGCAACAAGCTTAATTACAATGGCATCAGTCTGTGCAATGATTTTCGAAACTAAAAAACTTAATTTACTTTTTGTATCACCTTTGTACGCAATTTTCCAAGGAAATTACAGTTACCTACGTGAAATCGGGGTATACCTAAGGGAATTATGGTCATAAATATATGAAGTATCTATATATAAGAATAACAAGTACGTACTTGTTAATTTTTGATGATGTCTTCAAAAGACGTGGATAAATGGACATATCTTACGTAAAAAGAGTCACCACGCATTTTAGGCATTTTAAAGTTTTTGTAGCTTCATTTCATTAAGTTTTTTTCATTATTATTGGTCATATATGAAATAAATTTAGTACAAAAAAATAATCTACCTTTTTTATACGCAGAGGCCATCGAAATATATCTCATATTTTATTCTAACACATAATATGAGCCAAAGGTTTTTGTTTTTTCTTATTATCTATCAATTTATTTTTTATAATTATTGTTAAAATTAAAGAGCTGCAGAATTTTAAACCAAATTTTAAATTGCACTTATTTTTAGTTTATACTTAAGGCACTATTTAATTATACATTAAATGCAACCATTTAAGTAGCGTTACGAATACACTTCTAATTTGCGGGTAAAAATGCATTATCAAAAGGGGTGCCTATTTTTTACCAACTTTGCTGGCTTTAGAGGTTAGACCCTTCAAGCTGGTACATTCTGGTGTCAACCGCGTAGTATCAGATCCTATGGAAATCTGGGGAAAGCCTTTTTAAATGTGCGTCTTCATCTTAAAAGAAATCAATCGGACAAATACTTCTGGAGGTCTATTAATAAGTTGGTGAGTGATAGCCGTGTTGAGATCTTTAAAAACATGCCGAATTAACCACCGGTAGATACACGTGTTGAAGTGTTTGTACGAAAACGCCACCAAGTCAGTTCGTATACAGGACCAAAGCACAGAGTCTATCCAACTGTAGTTTGGAGTGCGACAGGGAGATGTTATCTCCCCGAAGCTCTTTATTGCGGCGCTGGAAGACCCCTTCAGGCTTATGGAGTGGAACGGACTGGGCATCAACATCAATGGCGAGTACATCACTCATCTACGGTTTGCCGACGACGTGGTCATTATAGCATAGACTTTGGACGATCTCAATGCCATGCCCGATGACCTCAGCAGAGCTTCTCAACAGGTGGGCCTAAAATTGAACATGGATAAGAAGAAAGTTATGTCCAATATCCATGTTCCGCCCCACCCAGTCATCGTTGAGAACTCGACCCTCGAAATTATTAACGAATACACATATCTGGGACACATAGTCCAGTTAGGTAGGTCCAATTACGAGAAAGAGGTCAACCGCCGAATCCAAATCGGTTGAGCAGTGTTCGGGAAATTCCTGAAAGCTTTTTCGTCCAATATCCCTCAGTGTCTGAAGACAGTCTTCAAACAGTGCGTGTTGCCAGTTCTTACCTACGGATCGGAAACATGGTCGCTGAGTATGGGCCTCATTCGAAACCTCAGAGTCACTCATAGTGCGATGGAGAGGGCTATGCTCGGAGTTTCACTACTCGATCAAAATGTGATCAGATATGAGGAAATCCGTAGCAGAATCAAAGTCACCAACATAGCCTTACGAATCACGAACCTGAAGTGGCAATGGGTGGGGCACATAGTCCGACGAACCGATGGACGTTGGGGCCGGATGGTGCTGGAATGGTGACCCCGCACCGGACGACGCAGTGTAGGAAGACCCCCTAAAAGGTGGACCGACGATATAAGGAGGGTCGTGGAAAGCTGCTGTAGCCAGGCGGCGCAAGATCGGGCCTTGTGGGCATCATTTCGTGAGACCTATGTCCAGCAGTGGACGTCCATCGGTTGAAGCGACGACGACAACAACGAGTGATAGTCTTTCGTTTACACATCTCCATCCTGTATGATTATGCGGAAACCCGTTTTTAGTGAGAGTCTACTCGTACGTTGTAAAAGAACAATGTATGCTTAATTGTAAGTCAATCGGGCGGGTAGTTTTTAAGATTTCGTTCTAAGTTGACGAGTGGAAAAAACAAAACACAGTATCTCCCAAATATATTTTAATTATAGAGTTCAGAGTTAAACATACCAAATGATTTTTATGTGGAGAGTTGTAAAAAACCTGAAAAAAAAAACATCGAAAAAACGAATTCTCACATGTCCAACAACAACCGCAACTGTCAAAATATTCTAATCGATTATCTATTACGGAGGGAAAGAACCGGTGAAAATTGTTTAAAAAAATATGCAACAATAGGGAAGGAAGTTGCACCGCAAGACGTTAAAATTACTGAGGCACATCCCTAATTATACTGCGCGGTTGTAATTTGCGGCGAGACTCTTTTAAAGGCGCCATTCATTAACAATAAAAATCAAAATACTTCTTAATTCAAATAAGCTTTACAAGCCCTTATGATTCTTTAAGCCTGTCCGTTGGTAATGAGTCCAACAAATAATAATACCTAATCATTTTAGTAACAAATTAAATGAAATACAAATACAAATCCGCGTAAATATACGATCTTGTGGAAGTGGATAGTCTTCGGACTAATGATTTATTTTCGTTAACATTAAAGTTATATTTCACTTACTTTAATTTCATCCTTGCAGATTATTAGAAACACACTTACATTCATAATCTAATTAAAATACAGATTTTGCTTTACAATAACTAATACATAAATTAATTCGTAACTTACATTTACAAGAGATTTATTTCGACTTTGACTGGAGTTCGACTTCGGGTACATAATTTTCTTTAGGGTGACATTTTTAAATCCAATTTCTTAATAAAATATCATTCAATAGGATAAGGATGCATTGGTGTAGTGCATTGGTCTAGTGGTTAGCATGTTCGACTACAGAGATGAGGGCCCGACCCGGGACTCGAACCCAGGACGGGTTTGAGTCCCGGGTCGGGTCAGTTCAAAAATGGATATTGAGTTTTCTATTAAGATTTTCTCAATATTTGCCCGAAGTTGGGAAGTTGGCGGTGTGATTCACCCCCGTGCCTCGGAGAGCACGTTAAGCCGTCGGTCCTGCGCCTGATCTCTCTCCGGCTGTGATGGATTACCGTCACATCGGACTATGAGACTGAAGGAATAGAGAGTGCACTTGTGTACTATGCCTGCCAATCCGCAGTGGAGCAGGTGGGTCTATGCTCGAAAAACCCTCTCTCATATGAGTGAGGAGGCCCCTGCCCAGCAGTGGGACGTTAATGGGCTGCTACTTACTTACTACTTTTTTAGGATAAGTATTAATATAGTAGTATGAATAATATGGTTGGATTATTGTCAGCAATTTTTTAACTTTTAAAATGTAAAAAGTAGTTATAGTGCCATAAGTATAGTAGTAGGACATGTGGTATCACAGACTTTTTTGAAGATATTAATACGTTCTATAATATTGTAGAACATTTTTTGTTCTATCATCAATAGTTTCCGCAGCGCACGCTATAACAGATTTTTGTTTCACACCTTGGGTTACATTATTGCATTTTTCTAAGGGATGCCTATTTTTTCTTGAAAAAATGATATGCAGCTTTCATAAAACGTACCAAATATTCTTACATACATACAAAAACACAATACTGTTTATATCTATTGTGCTATCTTCCAAAGGTTCAGAAGTGATCCTACCGAGAAGAAACTCAGCAGTTTCTCTTTTATCAACCATTTTTTCATTAATGGTATTTTACACCAATAAATTCTAAAATAGATGACGTAATCTCCCTCTGGTTTAACATTTTGCTGACGTTAAAAAAAATGCTAATTAAACATATAACTTAATTTTACTATAAGTTTTTATTGTTGGACTTCTAGCAAAAGATACACATCTTTTGATCGAGGCACTTCTGTTGTGAGTGTTTTCATTCTAAAAACATAGATCCTAGACCAATCGATGAAGCATTTTTTCTGATTTAAATGATACAAAAAATCTTATTTCGTTTTTTTTTTTCAGGCTTATAGCATATATGATTTCCTACGTCGATATGGTAATAGATTCAAATAATAGCATTAGTTTAGCTTTTCTATTTCTTGAAGTGTATTTATTTACTACTATTGAACAGTCAACAGTTGTTACATTAATATTCATACATCGCTGGAAACTTTCAATTAAAGTTAATTTCAATGGCAGGCTATCACAACATGCAATAATTATTATTTATAGATTCATAGTAAATTACTATTATAAAATGTCAGGAAAAAAATATATAAATTACGATAAAAGTTATAGAAAGGTAATTTTATAATTGATTGTGGGATCTTATTGTAAGTGTGAATAGGCAATGATTTTGAAGTTTTTGTGGCCTTAGAAGTGCTATCAGCAGATAATGTTTACTTTGATTATTATAAATTTATGAGTCAAGAGTGAATGCGAAAGTTGGAATGGGAAGACCAAGGCGAACGTTCCTGGACCAAATCCAGGACATTTTAAATAACGGCCAGATCAAGAGTACTGTAAACCGACGAACTTGTATAAAAGGTTTAATGAGAATGAAAGAAGCGAAGGAGATATGCAAGGATCGTGGCAAGTGGAAGGATGATGTCTCTGCCTACCCCTATGGGAATGAGGCGTGATGCTATGTATGCATGTATTGATTATTATGTTAGTTAACCATAACCGTTTATCGTCACTAGGTCACCAACTGATTACAGATATCGTATGATGACGCAATGCAAATTGAACCCAGGATATTTATTAGCGAAGCGAGTAGTAAACTTAAACTAGCACCATTGCGTCAGCGAGCCTATCAAAAAGTCTTTATTAAATATATTAGGGACTATATGACTTGCGACTGCAAGAAAAGTGTTAGTGTATGGGACCCTTGAACCGATATCCGCCCGCGGACAGTGTGTGGTACCTTTAACAAGGGTTATTTTTAAAGTCGAAATCACCACCTCCATTGTGACGGCGGCCAACAGCAAATCAAATAATATCAACTAGCTACTTAAGTCTTTGTTGTGTTACTCGTTAAAAAGCCGCTCTTTTGTAATGGGAGCGAATTAATAGCACATAAATTATCGGTTAGGTACTCGCGTTTACCATTTGTGGCGTGTATAATTATTGTGGCTAGATCCCGTTATGGCCCAATGCTTAAAATAGCGCAACCGAATCTTAAGCAGTTATTTGTCACACTTGTTAATCACATGAGATTGGCCATTCGGGCAGGAAATATTACAGTGCAAAAATGTATATGACGTTTGTAGATGTTATAGATAAGACGGCAAAAACTCGTTAAAGACACGTGCATGAGCCGAGGCTGCACTAGGGGTGCTATAAAGAGAGTCGAGATCGCGGGTTCGGCACGAATTTTAAGCCATCAGGGCGTGGACCGTTGTCTTTGTGATAACCAGTACTGCTAAAATAAATTGACCAGACTTCTGCCTTTGTTATCTAGGCAAATTCACTCATCTCAACCGATGGACGTCCACTGCTGGACATAGGTCTCACGAAATGATGCCCACTGCAGCAGCTACCGGTGACCCTCCTTATGCCGTGGGTCCACCTTGTGGGAGGTCTGCCTACACTGCGCATTCCTGTGCAGGGTCGCCATTCTAGCACCTTTGAATCCCAACGTCCATCGGTTCGTCGGACTATGCGCCCCACCCATTGCCGCTTCAGCTTCGTGATTCTTATGGCTATATCGGTGACTCTGGATCTTCTACGGATCTCCTCATTTCTGATTTGATCGCGTAGAGAAACTCCATCGCACGCTGTGTGACTTTGAGTTTTCGAATGAGGCCCATAGTCAGCGAACACGTTTCCGATCCGTAGCTGATCACTGGCAACACGCATTGTTCGAAGAAATTGATCTTCTGGCACCGAGGGATATTGGACAAAAAAAACTTAACTTATTATCATTTATTAATTATATTGTGTAGTTGATTATCGATATTCCAGTTTATTATAGTTTAAATAATTAAGTAATATATTTCTTCTCTTATTATCAATTTGTCTTTCTGATGTCCGGCCCCATATACGTAAACACAAGTGCACTCACTACTGTTCTGTTAGTTTCCTCAATTTGACTAACCAGGGCTCGAACTTGGGATATCTGCTAGCAAAAGGAGTAACGCGTCAGCTAGGTCATCCAACTTACTGGCTGCTAACCAATCTTACCTTGTTTTGAGCCTTAGACCACTCATACTAACTACACGCATAAAAGACTGCCTCATTGGTCTAGTAACTCAATTCAAATATTGATGTTGAGTTTTCTGTTAAGATTCTTAGTATTTGCATTAAAGGTGTGTAGTTGACGGGGTGATCCACCCCTGATGAATTTAGCAAATTGTATTTTCTAATTTGTCCGAGTCTGGTCTATTGGGAGACTCTGACAAATTAGAAAATACAATTAATTAATTACCATGGCTAATTACCATCCTACCAGCAAAAACGTACCGCCAAGAAAAGAGTTTTGTGTTTCAGTACGATGCAGTATAGAAACTATAGGAGGTATATCCTCTCTTACCAGATTAGCGCTCTTCCATCTTGGACTGTATCATCACTTACTGTTTGCGCCATCTGTGGCGCGGAGACTGCGGCCGGACTCCTGGCCTGGACTATGTCCCTTGTCAAAAAGGAACTTTTGTCGCCTGTAACGTTGCCCGCCGCTCTTTACCGAGTTTTTCTGATTTTAGTTGATAAAGTGTATATATTACGCGATTATTCACATCTGTCACTGTAATCGCGGAAATTGCGGACCCCTTGCGTTTTTAAATTGGTGTTGCCCGGGTCGCTTTCAAAGTTCGACCGAAAAGCCCGCGGTCCGAGTGAGGTTAAATTATGCTAAGTATCTTCCGTCGAAACCTTTGTACGAGTGCCTGTAAACCGCCTAGCAGTGGAATCGAAGAGTGTGAAGATCAGGGTCGCCGAGGGAAGGCTCCGCGTCGTCTTTCCATATCACGTACACACATAACGTGCCTAGCTTGATCCGGACCCCGTCGCCGCAGAGGAGATCGGCTAACGAGGTAGGCACCAGATTAAGCTGTTCGACCCCAGGTGGAATTCGCTATACCAAAACCTCCTCTCGGCTTCGTGGAAGGAATCTGTCATGATCAAGAAGGAGAGAGCTGAGCGAGAAAGCGGGAAAGAGCCACCATTTCCCGGAGACCCTGTTGACACAGACATGACATATCCCTGATAGTGTGACCTTGGAGTCGCGAACGGTCACAAAAGCGGTTGTGGCCGTTTTCTTAGCACTCATACGACTCCAGGAAGACGACAGGTTAAGGTGGTCTTAATGTGCCGTAGCAACACCTATTGCCAGCAAGAGGTATCGCCTAATAGGAAAAGCACAATGTGGCGGGCGCCCCGGCGAATTTTCCGGAGAACCCGGGACTTATATACTACTCCGTTATACGTAGAGGTAGGCGACCGGGGGGGTTTTAGTGGTAACTACCACATAACCCGATTTATCCCCCTGAAAAAGTCGGGTATCTTATACAGATTTCCCCCTCGAAAAAAAAACCTCTTCCTACCGTCGAATGTGCTTAGGCATACTACATCAGCTAATGGGACCCTGTTTGTAGGTCTGGACAGCGCCTGGACATTTAGTATCAGGTGAGATCGCAGTCAAGCGCTAAACTGTCTGCAATAAAATATTACTATGACATTTTATAATAATAATAATAAGCACCTCTGACAGGGAGGCCGTATGGAAGGGGAAGGAAATGCATGGACGTTTTTTCCAGGCTTTACACGAGCCTCACGTAAACCGGAAAGCCTCCGTGCAATGGCTGCGCTTCGGGGACCTCTTTGGGGAAACCGAAGGATTTGTCTGTGCGATACAGGATCATGTGGTCAAGACGAGGAACTATCGAAAATACATTCTGAAGGATGGCACTCACGACATATGTCGAGCTTGTCGCCATCCCAGCGAGTCACTCAGACATGTGCTTTCGGGATGTTCCGCGCTTGCCAACACTGAGTATCTCCACAGACATAATCAAGCGGCCAAAATCCTTCATCAAGAGCTCGCCCTGATGTACGGTCCGTCCGGTGAGTGTNAGGTGCCGAACGGCTAGTAGGGAACTCTCACCTACCTCGAGTCCAGGCGCCCCTCTCCTCGAAGGCGTCGACTCCGGCAGGTGTCTGTTCACGTGAATGTGTGTACTGTAAAGTGTAGTTGTGGGATGTACAGAGTATGTAACCTGCCAAAGCGTCGCGGATGTCCGTGATCGGCGACGCTGGTTTACTCTTCCGTTCCCTGGCTCCAATGAAGGGAAGTCTATTGCGTCCAACGCGTCGAGGATATCATCTATTCCCCCGAACCAAAAGACGCGTGGGATCCCGCACTTCCTTCCGCACAAAAACTCAAAATCTCGCGATGGCCCTAGACCGCGGCCGTCCTCAAAGCGCTTCCGAGTTGAACCCTTTTTCAAAGGATTCTTACCCCACAGATAAGAGATCTCGACAGACTATATCGCGCCATGCACAGAGCAACGATAACATCGTGCGCGAACACTGAGTATCTCCACAGACATAATCAAGCAGCCAAAATTCTTCATCAAGAGCTCGCCCTGATGTACGGTCTTCTTGATGAGAGACTGCCGTATTATAGGTACCAGCCGGTTTCTCAGCCTGTAGCCCTGACCCCCGGCCGTTTGGTCTCCCTGCCGGGGTGTATCCTCCGCCCGTTATATTTATTTATGTAATTGTTTATGTAGGTATATGTATTATTTCATATTTTTGTATATAAGTAATTATTAAAAATTTAATTATATATAATAATAAATACATATATTCTTTCGTAAACGGGCGTGAGTGTGAAAGTGGAATAATAATAATAATCATTTATTTTCAGAAAACTTAAAACGTTCCCATTTTTTTGTTAGTTACATTTGAAATAAAATAAGACTATGTTAATTAATCGTTAGTAGGTGACTCTTAAATCTATGTTAGTTAATATAATTAATAAATTTACAAACTAAGGCTAACTGCCAGTGTGCCTTAATGACACTATCTTGTCTGTCAGCCATTATCCTCAGAGTGGTGTTAGGACTACTCTCCACTCTGTATTTGATTGAGGCAATCCTTTTCCTCATGATTGCGTAGAAATCGTCGACTCGATTCCCCGCAAACATGCCCGACGCGCTACAGTGCCGAGGCAGTCCCAACACCATTCTAAAGATGTTGTTATATTGGACTCGGAGCGCATTAAGTGATCTTTGGGTATAGTTGACCCATAAGCTGCACGTATAAAATGTTTGGCAAAATGCTTTGAAAAGTGTAATCTTTGTTATGTGTGAAATGTATGTAATTTGTTTGTTTTCCCGATGGGCCATATGTGTGTCCAGTTTATTGTTTATAAATTGCGTGTAAAGCACATAAAAGGGTGAGTTCATGAAGCTCACGACACATCGTGCAGTGCATGGCTACACGGCGGCCGGCGCGTTTGTGCTATGTTTGTTATGTTGCGCTACGGCGAGAGTCGCGTATAAATAATGGAGCACGCCGGCACAACGCGCCTCGCTGCGGCCTAGGCGCCGCGCTCCGAACAACACATACGTCGAGACGCCATTAAACATTTTTAAAACGCTTTTATAAGCTTGGACTGTATGTATGTAACTGAGTAATGGAATCCTTGAGCGCCATTTTCGCAAATCCACGCTCACACACATACGCATTCCAATAGTCTTAAAAATTGTGCTATTCACTTCAAATAGAATGTACATACATGTCAAAGAAAAGCGTTGATCAACACAGTTTAAACTTCTGCAGGTTCATCGTTCCCATTTGTTTTTATTGCATATTGTGAGATGGTCCAAATAAAACAATTTAATTTTTTTTATTTTTAGCTGTCTCCAGAAGTCTAATTAATTCTAAATCTTTGCATACGTATAAAGTGCCATTGACAATGCAATAATTCGTTAACAATTTCCCATTATCCTCGTTAGGGCCGCCAGGATTAATATATTCTTTTCATAGATCTTCTATGAGGGAATGAAAGCGATAGAGCAGACTTTATCGAAAGAGTCTTTTTGAAAGTGGTTGTATTTCCACATTGTTTATTCAAACAGCTTTACTTCATCACTGGTGCAAAAGAACGAGTAATTGATAAGTCGAGTAAAGCTGTTTTAGATTATTATCATTGAGTAAACTTGTACAATTGGATTAAATTGACTAATTGATAAATCGTACTAAAAAATAAATAATATGTAATGTACGTAAGAGACCTGTCTTATGGTAACTGAAAATTTCATCTACATATCCTTTGGATGGCTATACTATGTGTGTGTGTGCGCGTACGCGTATGTATATGTTTATGAAAGTTAGAATGTGTATGCGTCCGCTACTGAAAGGCTGTGTGTGCGTACACGAATGTTAACAGTTGAATATTTCCTCAGTCTCCTCATAGCTCAAAGTGTAAAGAAATTTAGATAGATTATTTTTAGACTTATATAATATCAGTTTATAATACTTTTATGTTTAAGTTATAAATAGAATCATTTAATTCAGAGTGAAAAGCGTGGGGTGATTCCATCTTAGCTTGTATCATATCTTGCTTATTAACCTATCAGCAATAAAAAAATGCAATTTTTTGAATTTTCCCTATGAGGTATACAAACCAGTACTTCTGTTTGTTGGAAGAAACTACAGCGAAGGGTGACTCTACGTGTGTCGCTGTGCCGCGGCTTGGGTGGCGCCCGCCGCCCGCCGCTATAAAATTCGGACAGCGGCGCGGAATCCCACAGATTCCAACTTAATATTAATTGACGATCGACTCACTCACCACCCCCGGCCACGATAAATATCCACTACAACATTTCCACTTGAATATTTTCACGGTGGCCCTGTCTTAACTAACTCAAATGTGAAGGCATTAACTCATACTTCTACAATTATGGATTAAAAACTTAATGTCTTCTAACTTATTCGAAGACGCGGGAAGGAATATCCCGTTTCAGAAATACGTAACAATACATCTGCTGCCAACACCAGAACATTAAAAGTAAACAATAAAAAATGTTAAAACTAAGTAATCTAAACTAATACTATAAAGGGGAAACATTTTTGTGTTTGTATGTATGTTTGTTACGTTATCACACAAAAACTGCTGGACTGATTTCGAAATTTTTTTCACCATTAGAAAGCTACATTTTCACTTAGCGACATATGCTATATTACTTTCGCAAAAAAAATAGGAATCCCTAATAAAAATGCATTTAAGTAACCCAATGTGTGAAAAAGTTAGTCACATAAAATCTGTCATCGCGTGCGCTGCGAAAACTATTAAAGATAGAACAAAAAATGTTCTACAATGTATAACATAGTAGAACATTTTTTATAGAACGCATTAATGTTTATAAAAAAGTCCTTGATGCCATATATCTAGCTACTGTAGTTATACCACTATAACTACTTCTTGCAATTTAAAAGTTAATAAAAGTGCCGACAATATTAATACCATATTAATCACAGCTTTGTATATATCTTTATCCTATTAATTATAATATTTTATTAAAGACCGTTTCAATACCTGTAAAACACTATTTTAATAATTAAAACCGGACACTCCATTCAAAAGATATAACGAATTTAAAAATGTCAATCTAACGAAAATAATATATCCCGAGTCGAAATCCAGAACGTCAAATGTTGTGTATAGAGAAGTTCTGAGGCAATAAAAGATTACAAATAAATATTTTCATTAATATTATATAAAAAAGAGTTGCATTTTGAATATATTCGTTGTAAAGTAAAATCTGTATAGTGATTAGATTACGAATGTACTGCAAAAACTTGCGTACATGAGCTATGGTTTAATTTACATACATACATAGCATCACGCCTCATTCCCAAAGGGGTAGGCAGAAACAACAACTTGCTAGGATCCTTGCATATCACCTTCGCTTCTTTCATTCTCATATAACCTTTCATACAAGTTCGTCGGTTTAGAGTACTCTTGACTTGGCCCTTAATCAAAATGTCCTGGATTTGGTCCAGGAACGTTCGCCTTGGTCTTCCCCTTCCAACTTTCGCATTCACTCTTGACTTATAAATCCTTTTTGTCAGTCTCCTTTCATTCATTCTCTCTACATGCCCAAACCATCTAAGCATACCTTTCTCAATTTTAGTCACTACGTCTTCTTTTATACCACAACGTTCTCTTATCACACTATTTCTTACTCTGTCACTCAGTTTTAATCCACTCATGCTTCTCAACGCTCTCATCTCTACCGCATTTATTTTACTTTTGTGATTCTTCTGCCATACCCAACTTTCACTACCATACATAAGTGTTGGCACCAACACTCCAGCATGCACTGCCAGTCTAGCCCTTTGAGACACCATCTGGCTATTCATAAAAGCATGCAGAGCACCATTTACCATATTCCCTGCATTCACTCTCCTTTCGATATCACTTTCACATGTTCCATCTTTTGTAAATTTAGATCCCAAGTATACAAATTCTTTCACCTCTTCCACTTGTTCCCCATCTATCAAAATATTGCCATTCATCATAGATTCATCTCGTTCAAAAAGCATAACTTTCGTTTTGTTTACATTCACTTTCATTCCTTTCCCTTTCAAAGCTTCATTCATAATATTTAGCATCTCCTGAAGCTCGTTAGCGGATGACGCAAGTATTACTTGATCATCAGCGTAGAGTAAACATTTGATGAGTAATTCATTCATTCTTAACCCATACATACTTTCTTTTAAATCTGTCAAACATTTATCCATGAAAAGGTTGAACAGCCATGGTGACGCAACACATCCCTGTCGAACACCTCTTTCGACAGGAAACCACTCCGTGTACGCTCCGTTTATTCTGACACAGGCACTAGAACCCTCATAGAGAGACTTCAATGCTTGGATCAGACAACCGCTCACCCCATACGTAGATAACGTTGACCACAGCTCATTCCTCACCACTCGATCATAGGCCTTTTCTAAATCTACGAACGCGCAATAAACTTTTTGGTGTTTAGCCAAACATTTTTCAGTTATGCACCGTAAAGAAAAGACCTGATCCGTACATCCCATTCCTCTTCTAAATCCCGCTTGCACGTCCCATATTTTCCCATCAGTTTCATTAATCACCCTTTCAATTAATATCTTTGCATACAATTTGCCGACGACACTAAGAAGGCTGATACCGCGGTAATTTTTGCACTCCTGCTGTGACCCTTTTCCTTTATATAGAGGGACAATTACGGCCTTGCTCCAATCTCTTATCTCTTGACCTTTCTCCCAGCATATATTGAAAAGGCAGTACAGCTGAGCTACCACAATACGGCCAGCCTTCAGCATCTCGACTAACTTGGTTTAATTTACTTTAAATATATTATATTTTTACATATTATATTTAAGTTACTGGCGCTGTTCTGCCAGTAGTAAAAAAATAATTGCGTATTCTTTTCTAGAGTTCTTCGTATTCTTGTATTTGGAGTCGGTGCTATAGGTGTCAGCGGCGCCGGAATTGCCAAGTGCCACGCGAAGGGAAACACCTACCTTATACTCCGAATATAAGAATACGAATAACTGTAAAAAAGAATACGCAATTAATTTGTTTACTTTTTAAAGGATATTAATATTTGTAACAAGTTTGTTTTGAAGGCGGTTCTTTTTTTGTTAAAATTTTTCTTTATTATCCTAACGAAATTTGTTATTTAACGTGAAGCAGATGAAAATGCGCGAGTCATATAGCATCAAGATAAACCGTATTATCCTTTGGAGGATTGTTTCTTTAAAAAAAACGTCACTAGTCAATTATCCTAATTTACATTCACGCTTGTTTGCATCACAAAACTACCCGCAAACAATATAATCAACGGTACGTAAAATAACGGTAGCTTTTCAAAGTATAAAAGAGGAGAACCGACAAAGGATATTGCGGTGCAATATTTGAATTCACGCATCCTTGACTATTGCCGAATCGTTACAATTTATTTTAGTGCATAACTGTAATCTCACCTGATGATAATTGATGATTTAGTCTAAGCTGGAAGCACACTAGGCTCATAAGAGCAACCCAAACCTTACCTAAGTTTACCATCACTTATCATCAGATCATATCAAAAATCCAACATTCTGTATCAATGATATGTTTTTAAACATCGTTTGTTATAAATTGGTCTGTAATTGGACTATCATTGGTCTAGTGGTTAGCATGTTCGACTACAGACATGAGGGTTCGAGTCCCGGGACGGGCCAATTCAAAAATCAATATTGAGTTTACTATTAAAATTAACTCAATATTTGCCCGGAGTTGGGAAGTTTGCAATGTGATCCACCGCCGTTCCTCGGAGAGCACGTTAAGCTGTCGGTCCTGCGCCTGATCTCTCTCCAGTCGTGTCGGATTCCCGTCACATCGGACTATGAGAGTGAAGGAATAGAGAGTGCACTTGTGTACTAAGCCTGCCAATCCGCAGTGGAGCAGCGTGGTGGGTCTATGCTCTAAAAACCCTGACACCTTGTAGTGAGGAGGCCTGTACCCAGCAGTGGGACGTTTATGGACTGCTACTTACTTTTTACTTTTTTGTTATAAATTACATACTCTTTTTAAATTAAAACGAACTTTTATATAAAGTACACATGTCAGAAGTGAAACTTCTTTGGCAAACTAATTTTTCAGTATTGTTTTTTGTTATACAAATCTAAAACTTTAGATTACCAAGACTTAGAGGGAGGGAAAAGGGAAGATATGTCAGGAATTAAACGGATTTCATTGTCATTACAATATTAAATGTGTCTGAAAATTAATCCCAAATAATAAAGTAAAAAACACGTGATATTATGAAGTGAAATCATCAAATAGTTTAAAGTAAAGTAAGTAGCAGCCCATTAACGTCCCAGTGTTGGGCACAGGCCTCCTCACTCCGAGGAGCGAGGGTTTTTAGAGCATAGACCCACCACGCTGCTCCACTGCGGATTGGCAGGCATAGTACACAAGTGTGCACTCTCTATTCCTTCACTCTCATAGTCCGATGTGACGGGAATCCGACACGACCGGAGAGAGATCAGGCGCAGGACCGACGGCTTAATAGAAAACTCAATATTGATTTTGAATTAGCCCGACCCAGGACTCGAACCCATAACCTCATGTCTGTAGTCGAATATGTTAACCACTAGACCAATGAGGTAGTCTCAAATTGTTTACTTTCCATTAATTTACTGCAATTAACTAAACTTTCAAGTTATAGTAAGATTTTCCAAATAATTTTATTATAACAAAGGATATGAATTTACTATAAGTTATGTCTTCTGGAGGATTAGAAACGAAAAAGAAGTTAAAAGTGCGTGTGTAAAAAGTACACATATCAGGCAAACTTTGGCAAAAAAACTAAGTCTTGTTTACATTTATACAATTCTAATATTTTTGAGGTTTAGAGGGAGGGAAAAGGGAAGATATGTCAGGAATTTAAATGGACTACCTTTTTTTTCACGGGGGGGAAATCTTCTAAAGATACCCGGCCTCTTGGGGGAAAGGCCAGGTTATGTAGGATTATACCCACTAAAACCCCCTCGGTGGCCCTCCACGGCACATGCAAGGTGGCTCCAGGATGTCCGTAGGAACCTTCGTCTGGTGCCGCCACTGTGCGATGACATACACATCCCGTGGTCTGACTGCAGTGTAGCTTAAGGCCACGTAAGCTACATTCCTATCGTAACCAATGAGGTTAATCCGAGGTGCGATTATTGTTAGTTGAAAACTTTAAATGGACTACCTAACCTTCAAGAGAATTGGTATAAAAACGCTGCACATCTTTGTGACTCTAACCACGCCTGTCATCCGGAAAAATAAAGAAGTTTCACTTCAAAAATTACAAAAACGTCAAAACCTTTATACGTAGACGCTATAGCTATAAAGATATTATCGGTTCAATACCAAATTTAACAATTTAAGCGCCATGCTTCGTACAATGAAAGAGTTACCGACATAGGCTTAAAAATCAAATCAAATTAACCCAACTTTTCTTTGGCTCGGTTTCAATGTAAACCGACTACCGCTCAAAATACATTTTGTTTGTAACCGATAGGCGATGTAAAAAAGTAACCTAATTTAAAAAAAATGCTCATAGATCCCATGTCAGGCATGTTTTCTAATCGTAACAATGTAATACGATCTACAGACGGACGAGGTTGATAGGGAAATTAAAAAAAAAGTTATAAGTTCATCGACGCGTAAATTCGACAGCTTGCGGCGGTGGAAAAGAAAGGCGGGCTTCGTTTAAAATATTACGTTCCCAATCCGAATGTCTGTCAATAATCAGAATCGATTAATATTTATTAGACGTTTTTATTATACGAGTTTTCTGTAAGTAAATTTAATTTTGTAGCTTATTTATAATATAGAATACACTGGTCGTCGTTGTCGTCGCTTCAACCGATGGACGTCCACTGCTGGACATAGGTCTGAGGTAATAATGTTCACATGGCCCGATTTTCCGCCGCCTGGCTGCAGCGGCTACCGGCGACCCTTTTTATATCGTCGGTCCACCTTGTGTTGAGTCGCCACTCCAGCACCTTCAGGCCCCAACGTCCATGGGTCCATCGGACTATGTGCCCCGCCCATTGCCACTTCAGATTTACGATTTGTTGGGTTATTGTCAGTGATTTTGATTCTGCTACGGATCTCTGCATTTCTGATTTGATCACGTAGAGAAACTCCGAGCATAGCCGTACGGCATCAGTACTATCTATGGGTCAGCTCAGAGTCACTCAGCGTGCGATGGAGAGGGCTATGCTCGGAGTTTATCTACGTGATCGAATCAGAAATGAAGAGATCCATAGTAGAACCAAAGTCACAGATATAGTCCTACGAATCACGAACCTGAAGTGGCAATGGGTGTGGCACGTAGTCCGAAGGGCCGATGGACGTTGGTAACTGAAGGTGCTGGAGTGGCGACCCCGAACCGGATGGCGCAGTGTAGGCAGACCCCCCACAAAATGGACCGATGATATAAAGAGGCAGGAATGCTGAAGCCAGGCAGCGCAATATCGGGCCTTGTGGACGTTATTGCGTGAGACCTATGTCCAGCAGTGGACGTCCATCGGTTGAAGCGACGACGACGACGTCATCAGTGGCAAAACACACTGTTCGATGAACTTTCTCTTCAGGCACTGAGGGATATTGGGCGAAAATATCTGCCGTAGTTTCCCGAACGCTGCCCAAATGAGTTGGATTCGACGGTTGATCTCCTCCTCGAAATTGGACCTGGACAATGTACCCAGGTATGATAACTAGGTGGAGCGGAACATGAATATTGGACATAATTTCGTCTTATCCATGTTCATTTTTAGGCCTACCTGTTGAGAAGCTCTGCTGAGGTCATCGAGCGTTGCATTGAGATCTTCCAGAGTCTCTGCCATAATGACCACGTCTTCGGCAAACCGTAGATGTGTGTATGAATACACTGGTACATTGATTTGATTTTTATTTATGCACCAAAAACAATTAAATAGTACTAAGATATTGCCAGTGACGTAACTATAGGGTTGGCAAAATGCCATGGGCCCCTGGCCCAAAAAGGCCAAAAGAAGTATAACTTCAAAAAATCTTATCAAATACTTAAATGTTGAATATAGCTAACTTTAGGGTGTCTGTTTTTAAAGTTATACTTCTAACACGCCAAAGGGATTAGATCGCGCAATGGTGCTGCTGGTGTCCCACTTTAGGATGACGTGGGACCGCTGAGTTTTAGTGGGTATACTGTCTTTTCAGTGAGTCCCACACTCCCGAGGCTTTGGTCGGGGTGCGTTAAAGTATTTCCCAGCAAGAAAAAAAGCATATTAAACAAGTTTATGGTCTAACACACGTGCACTTTCATATTGAGATGTGACGGCAATTCGACACGAATGGATAGAGATCTGGTGCAGGACTAACGGCTTAACGTGCTTTCCGAGGCACGGGGGTGGAACTCACCGCCAACAACACAACACAGGGCTAATACATACCCGGGACTCAAACTTAGGACCTCATTTCTGTAACCGAACAACTAGACCAATGAGGCGGTTTTGGTTCAAGTAAAGCCAGCAAAAAGACTGTCTTATCGCGATTTCTACTAAGCGAATTTTTGTTAAAGAAAGATATAAGTGGAGTCCAAATAATAATACATAAATGTATACTTATAAAAGGGTACATAGAATTAATTGAAATTATAAGTTTGAACATTATTAAGGTTATCAAGTTTCTTACCAAAGACTATTCTCAAAAAAAAGTTGCAATAATCTATTTATATAAAAATGAGTCCCTATTTCCACATGTGCACGACTGGACCAATTGTGAAAATTCTTTCGTTGTATTTATTTCAGTCAGGGGGTTTCTGTGAAAGAAAAAATTAACAAAGTTACGTAGAATATCAGAAAAATTAAGTAAACTTAATAACTATAATGACTTTTTATTGTAACCTCCTTAGTGGTTTTGACAATATAAACTTTTTTGATGTAACCTTACGGCGTTTGACATAATTGTCAGCGATTGACAGATATACATTCTATATGTATGTGAATGTGTGATGGGATTTTTATTGTATTTTTTATGCATAATTATAAAAAAATATTATTATTGTGCACTCCATCTCTATATAAACTATAAATTTGCGAAATTTCATACTCCTCCGTCTGAACAATTTTCGTAAAAGAAAGTACAAAGTTTTTACTTCACGTATTAGTGTATAGATACTCTATGGTCATATTACTGTATTATAATAAAATATTCGTTACTATAAAATTCACATAAGAGTTTTGACGATAAAAGATTTGATTTTATTTGTTAAAAATTAATAAAACTTACTACCAGCGATAATATTATCTGTTTATGAAATTGTAGACTGGTTTCTTATCCAGGACAAGCTACTCTGTCAAAATGTCAATTATATTAAACAATTTTTTTATAAAACTGTATAAAGAAAGAGCGTTATTCTACATTAACAATGCAACGGCTATAGACGAACTATGTTTAAACTTGTAATCCCGAATCCACCAATAGTAAGTTTGAGTATACGGAACAGAAACTAGGTGTTAAATTTAACACCTTCATCTACAATTAAAAAGGAACTTTATTGTTATTTCGTTAAAGACTATTTTACAGCAAGACATATGATACAATAGAGTAAAATATACAAGGAAATATCTACTTTACGGTGAGGTCTTAAGGTTGATTTAATAATTCAAGAGTTATGAATAGCAATACGCTTATAGGCGTCAATTTTCACACCTATTATCAGCATTGCGTTTTAGACTCTATTGACTAGAAATAAAGCATTAATTGTATTGGTTTATGTAGATATTATGTAGCCTTTTACTATTTTAGGTTGGAGGTGTCGTATTTCTCGCCTCTGGTGTGAAGGGTCATAATCCTGAGACCTGATTGGTGGGTCCGAACTACAGGCTGGTGTTGATTAATAGAGATCTCGGTCTATGTATTGGTCATAACTTATTTGGTTATACATTAGGTTTTCAGGAAAATATACCGGAAAATTGTGCTTTCACACTATTATTTCCACTAAATAGACAAAAATAATGTTTTTTTCTTGTATAGGAATTACGCCAACTGTCAAAATTTTGAAACCGCGTCATTACTCTGTGCAGTAATGTCGCCATTTTAAAGTTTCAAACACAATGCTGTTTAACACAACACTAGGCATTCTATCACTGGTCCTAATTATAAAT
Organism: Elymnias hypermnestra; assembly: GCA_015832385.1. Taxonomy (NCBI): domain Eukaryota; kingdom Metazoa; phylum Arthropoda; class Insecta; order Lepidoptera; family Nymphalidae; genus Elymnias; species Elymnias hypermnestra. The sequence continues at coordinate 709,167 of JACTOM010000909.1, read as the reverse complement.
TTTAGGACCGAATAAAAGTTATATTTCGCTATCCACCATTTACGAAGTAATAGAAAAGTGAGTGAAATATGATGTCTATTCTTCTTTCTAGTGTTCTTTTGTGAGTTCCAATCGGGGCCAATTATTTCGCCAGTGACACGTAGAATGATATGTCTATGGCACAATAGAATTACTCCAACTATCAAATGTTTGAAAACCGCGTTTCATTACTCTGTGCAATTATGGCGCCATTTTATAGTATATACCAAAATATAATTACGGGAGGGATGCTATTTGACAAAACAACTTCAATAAATTATCCCGGTCCTAATTATTAGTTTTAAACCCGAATACTATTTCGCTTACTGCCAGTTCGTTAAGAAGTATAAGGAAAGTGAATCAATGCTTTTGCTATCTTTCGTGTTACGGTTTTGGATACCGAGTTTTTAACATAAATACAACTTCGTTTTTGTTTTCCATTATAATTACATATCTAGCTATAATTAATTTCTACTAGGTAATTCAAACTGCCTCATTGGTCTAGTGGTTAGCATGTTCGACTACTGACATGAGGTCCTGGGTGCGAGTCCCGAGTCGGGCCAATTCAAAAATCAATATTGAGTTTTCTATTAAGATTTTCTCAATATTTACCCGAAGTTGGGAAGTTGGCGGTGTGATCCACCCCCGTGCCTCGGAGAGCACGTTAAGCCGTCGGTCCTGCGCCTGATGTCTCTCCGGTCGTGTCGGATTCCCGTCAAATCGAACTATGAGAGTGAAGGAATAGAGAGTGCACTTGTGTACTATGCCTACCAATCCGCAGTGGAGCAGCGTGGTGGGTCTATGCTCTAAAAACCCTCGCTCCTCGGAGTGAGGAGGCCTGTGCCTAGTAGTGGGACGTTAATGGGCTGCTAATTACTTACTTTACTTACTTTAATTGAAATGTATGTACCATTTAGTTGATACAAGTATATACACAATAATGACATTTAAAATTCGACGCACCAACATGGTCAGCCATTTTAATGCAGATACAAAATATTTAGAATAAAGTATCTATGTTCAATATTCAGTACTTATACATGGACGTTAAAGAATGTAAAAATTACCAATAAAATATTAGGTTGAGGAAACGAAACAGGGAAATTGTGCTTTCCATCTATTATTAAGGAAAAACGAATGAAAATATCTTCTCATTTCTATGTTTTGTTATCATTTTATATACGAGTAGGTGTAATCTATATATCTTTGGCTCTAGCTTTGAATACAAGGTTTTTGCAAACGTTTGTTTTTTTTCTATTTTCTTATAAAATCAACATTATTAAAAAATAAATAAATAAGCTTAACCATCCCATAAAGAGATATAAAAAACAATAAATCAAAATGTGAAATAATATTGAGAGTTTTTGTGATACATTTCTTATTAAAGTGAAACATTTTTCGCACGTATCATGTCGTATTACAACAACAAAAAGGCTAATATGGCGGCGGTCGTGGCGCTCATCAGCTGACCCTGTGGCACTAACATTCTCATTCATTTTTGCAAATGGTAATAAGTTTTGATGAACATTTCAATTGTTTTGTGTTTGTAAGATAAGTAACAGCTCATTAATGTCCCACTGCTGGATATAGACCTCCTCATTCATAACTGAGAGGGTTTTTAGAACTCCACTGCGTTTCGGGCAGGCCTTGGATACAAATATATGCGTCAACACAACTCCACTCTCTATTCCTTCACTCTCATAGCCTAATGTGAGGGCAATAGGATACAACGGGGGAAAGATCAGGCGCAGGAGCGATGGCTTAAAATGCTCTCCTAGGCACGACGGTGGAGCACACAGTCAACCTCACAACTTCGGGCAAATACTAAGAATTTCTCAACAGAAAACTCAAGGATCATCAGGACTTCAAGTCTATAGCCGAAGAAGCTGACCACAAAACCAATGAGGCAGTCTTTATGTTTCTACATTGTACAAAATATATATTCTAAATGATATTATGTGTCTTATACATGTATGTATTTATCGCGCCTTCACGACAAATCTACAGAACCAATTTAATTGAGATTTGATAGACAGATATTCTAAAGGTTCTGAAAAGATTTAGGCTACTTTTAAATGCAAAAAAATAATTGTAAGGCATGGAAAATTCGACGTTTTTAGAGATGGAACCTCGAAACTTCTTTATTAGAAGGTTGATTCCATATAACATTCAAAGTTTCTAAAGGCGAAAGCTCAAGGGTGTAATATAACAATCCTTATCCTTACTAATACTGTTAATGTGAAATTTTATACACAAATAGTCTAGAGTCTCAGAAAAGATCTCATTCTCATCTCATTACTATAATTGTATGTGTCTTATTTATATAATAATTAGTCAAAATTATTAAAAATACTCCCCAAAACATTATTCCATGTGGAAACAGTCGCAGGCACAGCTGATAGGTTAATTATTCATAAGAAAAAGTGTATTTGTGACAGTAAACTGATCGCAGCATCATCTCGTCTTCAGGCAGTAAGTGCCGCCATCTTAGATAAAGGTGAACGTGACCGTTGAATAAATAAAACGTGACATTCCCCCACTCGCTGCAATAAAACAATACCATGTTTATACACAGCTTAAAATGGCACGTGGAAACCAATGTTTTAAGGAGTCCCAGCACTTTATTAGTTAAATCACCTGTTGCTTTAATACTAAAGTCACTCTGGAAAATATCCGAATCCTCTTAGATTTCCTTACTTCCTATATATACTCCTAAAGGCTGACCTTAATTATTAAGAGCAAACAGTGCAAGCTTTGGCAAGTACCTGTGCGGAGTGGCTAGGTGTGAGCCTCCCGAGGTGTGCCACGAGTGTGGCTGCACCATTGACACGACCCAACACACGCTTGAGGCGTGCCCAGCCTGGACTATTCAGCGTGTGCTCGTTATCGGTGTGGATCTCTCACTCCCCACAGTCATTAGAAAGATGGTGAACAGCGAGAGAGCATGGTGTACTACGCTCTCCTTCTGCGGGGATGTCATGCAGCGGAAGGAGATGGCGAAACGGTTGAGGGAGGCGAACGTAACCACTTCGACGGTTCGCAGGAGAAGGCCAAGAAGGAGGCGAGAGGCCTACGATCTCCATCTCCCTCCTTAGTGGTAAAAGCTCTATCTTCCGAAGAGGTTTTAAACAACGCTTTGTTTATTAATCAAATCACTTTAATTATTTATCACTTTACTAATTTCAAACAGTCACTATCGAAAACCATCACTGAACTGACTCGTGTATCTTTATCAGGGTTTTTATCTTCCCCGTTGTGGGGGTGAAACATCGGTAAAGATACACGAAAAGAACGAAAGAGCACGAATGCAGTAAACTAATAATTGTACTACTTCCGCTTTAACAATACATCTCCCAATAAATTAATAATTGCTAACAGTGGAAGAGAGGTTTCGCGAGGTGGTTAGTGGCTTACCAGGTGCTCCAGGCATTCCACTTTCGGAGCAAGTTTTGGTCATTGACCGAGTTGGGCCTAAACAGGTTCAGCGATGTTGCAAATGTCTATCTGTCAGTCGCGTCCTCGTGACCCCATCTCCGAGTGATGTAGGAGCACCGCAGGGTTTTAGCCGATGTGAGTCCGACATACCCTGGAACATCCTCCCGAGTATTCCACGTATTCACGAGGATTTCCCAGCGTTAAAACCTGTTTACTACGTATACATATAAGAAAACTTGTAGTCTTCAGTCTAAACTAATATTATAAAGAGGACACATTTGTGTTTATGTATGTATGTTTGTAACGATTTGACACAAAGACTACTGGAGCGATTTCAAAAATTTTTTCACCATTAGAAAGCTGCATTTTCTCTGAGTGACATTGGTTATATTATTTTCTCAAATAGGGATCCCTGATAAAAATGCCTTAATGTATCTCAAAGTGTGAAACAAAAAATCTATTATCGCGTTCGCTGTGATAACTATTGAAGATAGAACAAAAAAATGTTCTACAATATTATAGAACGTATTGATATCTATAAAAAAGTCCGTAATGCCATATGTCCAACTACTGTATTGTAATGTTATGATACTATAACTACTTTTTTACATTTTAAAAGTTAATAATAGTGCCGACAATAATCAAACCATATTATTCATACCTCTGTATTAATCTTTATCCTATTAAATGATATGTTATTAAAGACCGTTTCAATAATTGTAAAATACTTTTTAAATTATTAAAATCGGATATTCCATTTAAAAGATATAACGTATTTAAAAATGTCATAGTTAGGCCTGTGGCTGGTGAGTTAGCTCATATTCCAAGGATACCAATGACACCCACCGATATACTTATACTGTTTTTTTAAGCTTAAAATATCTGGAGCGATTTAGAAAATTCTTTCATTTCCTCCTTGAAATCAAGAATTTTTAATACCTGTTGAGTATTTTTAAATTTACTAATTTCGGACATTTGACAATATTTCGAATTTAAAAATGTATTAGTTAGATATATATTCGTTCTAAAGTTATAATAGGACACATCAAAGTCCATTTGCGTTAAAAATGCAGTGAGTTATTATTGCAAATGCAGTAATTTGATTGGTTAGGAAACGGGGCAAGGCGGGCCAACATTGCTGACTCACTGCATTCTTTACGCGATCGAACTGTAGAGATGTCACAAGTTTATATAATAGTCTTATTTTCAATTGCGTTAGACATGACGATTACTTTCTAATAAGAAAAATTCTTATACTGTTCTTAAATTAAGCTTTAATAGTTTATTCTTTTATTTGCAAAGAAAATACTAAAAATGTGAGATATTTCTAATGGCTTTACGTAGATATACGAATCGACCTTGTCCACAAAGCAATGTAAGGATTCTTTAATTAATCTATGTTAGTGAGTGTGATAGTGAGAAACCTGTATACAATGCGTATATATAACTAAACCTACGATGGAAACGTAACACGCAACAACCGGTAGAATTTTTGAAGTGAAACTTCTTTAGGCGAATATTTCAATAAATTATTTGTATTAATTTTCGACACTTTTAATATTTTAATGACAATTAAATTCCTTACATAATAATTCCTAATTCTCGGAAATTTAAAGTTTTAGATTTGTATAAATATAAACAATCCTCAAAAATTAGTTTGCCAAAGAAGTTTCACTTCTGACATGTATACCTTATACTCACGCACTTTTTTGTTGGTGACAGGTTAGTGCTTGACTGTGATCTATACCTGATGGCGAGATGGAAGCGCGATAATCTGGTAAGAGTACAGGAACAGAAATCTCTTTGCCTTTCAGGACTTCTTCGCTGGTAGGGTTGTAACTTACCACGGCCGAAGCCTCCAGTCCATACTCAAACCAATTAGAAAGTGCAATTTCCTAAAATCGTATTACCGATGATTGAACCCGGAACCTCTGCTGGCAAAGCCAGTACTCTCACCACTGGGCAATATTATCCAACATTTAAGAGTTCGAATTTAATAATTCGTTAATCATGTTTCTGTACGTTGTCATGATCATGTCATGATACTTTGTTATTATATTGTTTTTTATTGTAATTATACCGGATACATCAAGTGCAAACTGCGTGCTATAAATAGGCTGGTTCACAGTTGATGAGAGTCACTCTGTTGCGAGTCATGCTATTGCGATGTAGTCATTTGCAATCTCGGAATGCAAATGACTACATTAAAAGTATCGAAATATTTAAAGTATCGAAAATTAATACAACTAATTTATTGAAATCTCAATTGACGAATGTAAATAACAATGCCACATGTCTTTTGTCAACATAAGAATTAAGAATTTAATGTGAAAAAAAATAATTGTTATTAAATTTAAACGAATAATATCAGTTACATACAAGGATATAAAAAAATAACAAATAAAATTAATTAAATCAAATAATAAGCCGGATCCAAATTGCTGTCCAGAGGATGTGTTCCTAAAATACTGGCAACATTACCTCTTTGGATAGCTAAGCTGATCCTTTGCCCGAGGTAAGCGCCAGCTTTGAGGTCACTTGTGGAATCCAGTAACCGCTTAGAAAGATGTTTAAAAAATATTTTTGCTTCAGAGCCCCACGGTCCCAATGTTTCCACGACAAATGGCAGAAATATGTGATCTCGTGTAATGGAACCATATTTCTGCAATTTTTTAATTTCGGTGTCAGTCGCCCCAATACCAGGCAACGTTGAAGATAATTTTAATTGTGAAGGTGCCATGGTATCAAAATAAGTCGCATCCCATACCAGGCACCTTCCATTCTTCCATGGAATTAAAGTAATTCCGTCAGGTCTCTTGCCAACGCTACGTACACCGTTCGGCTCTAATTGAGCCGGTACGTTATTAATTGTTATTTGTCCATATTAAAACTACCTAACCTTCGACCGAATTAGCATATCTTCGTGGCGCAAATCACGCGTTTGATCCGTAAAAATATTACCCTCATGCGCCTAAAGAAGTTTCACTTCAAAAAGTTATATTTATGTAATAATTAAATGAGTTTATACAAGTAAATGAGCATTTATGTCGTCAGTAATTGCGTCCGCCGACTTATATCATTAGATATTAACCTAAAGCCTTGCTAAAATAATATTTTAAGGGTCTGTTTTACGGGTTCCAGTGTTGTATAAACATGTATACATACGTAATGCTCAAGTATCCACGCCGGTGTCCAGTAAGGCGATTAAGCCACCCTGCTATCGATCCCCTTGCGCCTTCTCAGCCGCCCTAACTTGCCTTTTGGGGTCTGCGAGAATTTGAGACGGCTACTTTTCCAATTGAACAGTTATATCTTAACCTTAAAATATTTCTTTATTTGTTACGTGCTGGTTATTCCTCTCTATGTCTCAAACACCAAATTTGGTTACCATAAAACAGGTTATAGTACTAACCGTAAAAGATGTTAGACGAAACGCAAAATAAATAACCTAGACCTAGTAAAGCCTTGTTTTTTAATTAAAGTTTACCATACTATTATTAATCTATAAGATCACATCAGTAAGTTGTATTCTACCTTTCATTTTATACACTAGAATAAAAGAAATTGTAAAATAGTTATGGGAATGTTTAGGGTAAGAATGAATGAATTACTCATCAAATGTTTACTCTACTCTGATGAGCAAGTAATACTTGCATCATGTGGTAATAAGCTATAGGAGATGATAAATATTATGAATGAAGCTTTGAAAAGTAAAGGAATGAAAGTGAATGAAAACAAGACTGAGCTGAATTTATGGTGAACGGCAATATATTGATAGATGGGGAACAAGGCGAAGAGGTGAAAGAATTTGTAAACTTGGGATATAAATTTACAAAAGATGGAACATGTGACAGTGATATTGAAAGGAGAATGAATGCAGGGATTATGATAAATGGTGCTCTGCACGCCTTTATGAATAGCCAGATGGTGTTTCAAAGGGCCAGACTGGCTGTGCATGGAGGAGTGTTGGTGCCAAGACCTTTGTACGGTAGTGAAAGTTGGGATAAGAGTGTTGAGAAGTATGAATAGATTGAAACTGAGTGACAAAGTAAGAAACAGTGTGATAAGAGAACGTTGTGGTTTAAAAGAAGATATAGTGACTAAAATTGAGAAAGGTATGCTTAGATGGTTTGGGCATGTAGAATGAATGAAAGGCGACTGACAAAAAGGATTTATGAGTCATGAGTGAATGCGAAAGTTGGAAGAGGAAGACCAAGGCGAACATTCCTGGACCAAATCCATGACATTTTAGATAAAAGCCAAGTTAAGAGTACTCTAAACCGATGAACTTGTACGAGAGCTTTAATGAGAATGAAAGAAGCGAAGGAGATATTCAAGGATCTTGGCAAGTGGAAGAACTTGTTCTCTGCCTACCCCTATGGGAATGAGGCGTGATGCTATATATATGTGGTATTGCAAAACAACTCAATAACTTCAAACATTTCAGAGCTATCAGTGTTGTCACCCTATCTATAGTCTAACTTTGGAATACATTAATGCATTTTTATTAAAAATCCCTATGCTTTCCTACGACAGAGAAAAGATGTAGGTATAATATGTTGTATTACCAGTGCGAAGGTATTGTATTTCGTACAGTATATTATAAAAAGATCGGTAGTCCATCTCGATCCACACAATAGCCAGTTAATTATGATAATTCACTCATAAAACAGTCCAATGTCCAGCCGGTCCGCTGTGAAATATTACGTTTATAAACACATAAAAATGGATATCGTTGCTCGTAAGCTGTCCGTGATGGCGCAACAATAAATCTAAGTACACAATAAATGTACTATTCTAGCCATTAATGTAAATAAACAAAGTATTTAACTTACTTTTACACTGGCTACCATTTATTTAGGGAGGCAAAAAGTCAATTAACAATTAAACACGTGAATACTGACATTTATTTATATACTCTATATTGTACATTGTACAAAAGCTGACAAAAGTATAAGATAGGAACAAGTAATAAAAAAGTGAACTGTACAAAAAGGCGGTCTTGTCGCTAATGTGTGTTATTCCTTTCAGACAACTTTAAGGAAATTGTGCTATAGTAATCTATACTAATATATGTTTGTTTGAATGCGATAATCTCAGGAACTACTTGTCCGATTTCAATAATTCTTTCATTTTTATATAGCCCATTTTATCTAGAAAGGCTATAGGGTATATATAATTACGCTAGCTCTAATAGGAGTGGTGCTCCAACTAAGAATATTTCAAAATTGGGGTTATTTTTACCCTTTTGAGAGCTTCCGCTGCGAACGCTACGTAAACGGTGAAAGTTAGGGAAATATCATATATGACAGAATTGTTCCCCTTTAAAAGTTCTATAAAAAAGTCATGTAAATCATTTAAGGTTGGCTCACTATAGTCTTCTTTGTGCTTACCAAATTTGTTGCTGCTATGTGTCTTATAAAAAATGAAGAATTAGCTATCTACCAGTGAAATCCCTGCCAATATCGTTCCTGCCATTACAGAACTACAAACAGCCACTAACACATTCGTAAAGACATATATATATATAGTAGTCGTACTCGTGTATAACATTCAACTTCACCTCAGAACATGGCGACTAAATCCTGGTTCGTTTGCATATTTAACTCATTTGGCAAGGATTTCAGGCATAGACTAAACACTATTATCATATAGCGGTTATTAAAGCTGTCGTCTGTGTTTAAAGGATGAAAATTTGAAGTTTCGTATACTTTAGTAGTAGAAGAATCTAGCTGTATCACCTCTCTGATTAAAGCTAGTAATTTGAGAGGCTCAACTAGGGAATTTCCACGTTTTTACAAACGTACAACATATTAGAACCTTTTGTTGATATTTTAAACGTCTATGGATTAGGATATCAACCGTCCACTGAGGATATACTGACACAACGTCGTTTGGTATCGAATCGCCATTCTAGTGCATTACCTCAATTTCCATCCATCGGTTCTTCAAGCTTCGTGGTGGCTTGATTCGTCTACAGATATGGAAACTTAACATTTACTAACTATTGACTTTATAACAAAGTTCAGAATCACGCAGAGATCTCATCGGCAATATAATTCTTTCTATTCTGAATGCCGGTGTAATAGGGTTTACCATCACTGCTTCTTCTGGTACATTGTCGGCGATCTAGCACCTCCTGATACTCATATCCCTTGGTTTTTGGAAGTTTGTGTTACATCCATTGCCACTTCGACTTCACAATTTGACTTTGGTTTTCGGGATCTCCTTATCTCTAATTTGAACATGGAGAGAGTCTTAGATTATGGACTTTATAAGATAAACGACAATCAATATGAGAGCCGATTCAAGTCTAAGTCTGTATATTCTAAATGCGATTATAAAATCGTTGAACACAAGCGTCTATCGGTTCGTCAGCCTATGACCTAAAGCCAATGCAACATCAGCTTTGTATTTCTTTGGTTTTAGTTTTTCTGATTCAATCACAAGGAGAAACTTGGCCTATATTCTGCGCGTTTTAAAAAAGGTCGTGTTAAATTCAAACAAAATTATGTCCACTCGGAATGCGTATGTAGAAGTTGGACATATAAAGACACCATATTTTTCGGTACAGAGTCTCTATTGTAATCCCTTCTCACCTCAGCATGCAAAGATTAAATGTACTTAAGCCTAACATTTCATTGCGACTTTGTCTCTTCCCCAATCCTCATTAGAAAGCTCAAAGTCATGCGGTTAAATTCAAATCTAATTCTGTTCATTATGAATGCCCAGTAGTAATAGTTTCATGGGCATATACAGAAACGTGTTGTCCAGCACGGGGTTCCCATTTCAGGACCTTCTCACGTCAGCATTCAATGGTTATTAGGCCTATATGCCATTGGCACTTAAACCTAACAATTCTTTGAGACCTTGGCTCTTCCCCAATCCTTGTAGTGCAATAATAACATAGATTATATGCTTCATAAGAAAGCTCAAAGTCATGCGGTTAAATTCAAATCTAATTCTGTCCATTTAAAAGTTATATGGGCATATGCAGAAATTGTATTGTCCGGTATGAGGTTACCATTTCAGCACCTTTTAACCTCAATGTTCAATGGTTAATAGGACTATATGCCATTGGCACTTAAGTATAACAACTCTTTGAGGCCTTGGATCTTCCTTATTTCTCGCTGTGCAACCTAACATAGACTATGAGCTTAACAAAAAAGCTCAGAATCATGCGGGCGAATTCAAATCTAATTCCGTCCACTTTACCTGTCCATTTAAAAGTACAGAAATTGTGTTGTACGGTACGGGGTTACCAATTCAGCACCTTTTAACCTCACTGTTCAATGGTTAAGAGGACTATATGCCATTGGCATTTCAACCTAACAATTCCTTGAGACCTTGACTCTCTCCCAATCCTCGTAGTGCAATAAGAACATAGATTATATGATTCATAAGAAATCTCAAAGTTATGCGGTTAAATTCAAATCTAATTCTGTCCACTTTAACTGTCTATTTATAAGTAATATGGACATATACAGAAATTACGTTGTACGGTACGGGGTTATCATTTCAGCACCTTCTCACTTCAGCTGTCAATCGTTATTCGGACTGTATACTATTAAGACTTAAAGTTGACAATATCTTGAGACCTTGGCTCTTCTTAAATTCTCGTAGTGCAACTGAACATAGACAATGAGCTTAATTATAAAGCTCAGCGTCATACGGAGAAATTCTATTCTACTTCTGTCCATTATAAATGTTCTTTTCATAACATTGGCATGTACACAAATTTGTTGTCCGGCACGAGGTTACCACTTCAGCACCTTTTCCCTTCAGTGTTCAATGGCTAATAGGACTATATGCCATTGGCACTTAAGCGTAACAACCTCTTGAGGTCTTGCTTCTTAGGAAGATGGAATTCTCGCACTGCAACTTGGCATATACTATAGGATTTATAAGAATGCTCAGAGTCCAAGTTTTGTCCATTTAAAAGTAACATGGACATATACAGAAATTATGTTGTACCGTACATGGTTACCATTTCAGTACCTTCTCACTTCAGCTGTTAATGGTTATTCGGGCTGTATACTATTAGTACTTAAAGCTAACAATATCTTGAGACCTTGGCTCTTCCTAATTTCTCGTAGTGCAAGTGAACATAGACACTAAGCTTAATAAGAAAGCTCAGAGTCATGCGGGCGAATTCAAATCTAATTCTGTCCATTCTGAATGGCCATGTAACTTAGATCACTATATGTATAGACACACAAACCACAAACGTGCGGAGGAATGTGGGGGAGACTCACCCTCTGTGACGTCCTGTCACTGACAAATGGCCCGGAGGAGAGCTCGACCCGAACACCCTCTTGAGGCTCACGGTGTAGTGCTGAGTTTGCCTTTAATATTTTACACATTATTTTTATAATGTTACTTACATTTCCTATATAAATAAATAAAAACAAACATAGCATCACCTAACAATCATTTCATGAAAAAACATTTTGAAATTTACCTTATATTCTTTTGTATTAAATAATACAAAGATATATCACGTATCCATAAGACTTTGGACGTTTATAACATTAATTCAATATATACAATTAATCTATATTTAATTTAAGGATACAAACAGTTATATTATACAGTAGACAGACGAAACATAAACCAATGAAGATTCCACTAAGAACGTAACATAAACAAAATAGAACTGTAATTAGCAAAAAAGCCAAAATTAAATCATAAAACTAAATGATATCTGCTAGACATCATAGAAAGATTATCTATTTAAATGTATATGTCGGAAAATAAGAGAGAAGGAGAAGAATCATAAAGCATGGGCATAGGGTCCTCCGCCGACATCGTCATTAATGGCATCCATAATTTAATTTCCATACTGTGGGCGTTGGTGGATAATGTTGGTACAATCAAACACTTTATTAATTAACTCAGATTATAATGTTCAATCACTTAATGGTCCCGATATCAATTTACACAAACTCCTTGTATTCCCACTCCTTCGGCGGAGAGGGAGATCATCCACTGCAATCTCCTCGTGGGCTTCCTTCAAAAGAAGGCCACTTCCGCCCACCATCTCTCAATGGAGAGCATCTCGACTACAATGCTCCCAACGAGAGGTTGCCGCCAATCAACGCCACCAGGTGGTGACGCTGATGTCCCCAGGCCGCACAATCTGCCACAGTGTGATGCGCTGAATCGATAACTGCGCCACACTGATGACAAGCGGGTGCCTCGTCCTGGCCAATTTGTTGCAGAAACTTTCCAAAGCAACCATGTCCTATCAGAATTCAATCTGTAGGAAAGCGTCCCGTGCTCCGTGGAAAGCCATTGTTCCAGGTGAAGACGGATCGTCGCCACAGTGGCTATGTCCGCTACTGACGGATCCGAGATTATCTCTCCATTTTTCGACCCCAGACTGGTCGGCCAGGGCTCTGACACTTCGGACCTCGTCGCCATCAGGGCGCAGCCGCTCTATGGCGATACACGACCGCCAAAGCTTCCGCCTGTAGCTCCCACGGGGGATCGCGAGCCAGGAGGCGTGCCTGTCCACTTGCAGATGTTTTTTTATTTCTGCGACAATTCGGTTTTTCGGTTTCGGTTTTTGTTTGATTAGCCGCAGAATATTTAAGACCTCGTTTATCCAGCTACTGGCCGACATCCATCAAAATGTGTAGTGTTAATCGGCGTATCCGTTTTGCGTGTTTTATCCCCTAACTAGATCTGCACATCGCAGTGCGACGCTTTAACCCAGGACGTTACTTGAGCTTACTTGAAAACTATCCCAATTTTATTTATTTCATACCGCAAATGATTTACCGCTTTAGATATTACCAATTCATACCTATACAGATCAGTTATGGGAGCAGTATCTTTCGTGCTTAAGCACATGACTCAGAAATACGACTTTTCTAATATTGACGGTTTGCGAAAGTGTCGGTTTTTGTTCACCTTTAGATTTGACACCTTGTCCGTCCAGATAGTGGCCAACATCCGACGAATTGTCCACATCTCAAATCTGAAATATACATTACTCTTATAAAATTAATCTGTATAATATTTATTCATGGCATACCATACCGTTTGCCGAGTCAGGAGGGTGCTATAATTTCATAGGACGGGCGTCGGTCGTCGCTTATCTCGGGCGCTGGCTGCAGGCGCCGCGAACATCGCCTCTGAATCCCCCTCCTCATTCCACCTCCTCCACCAGCCACCCCCCATGGATATTGGAAATTTTGGTATAGACCGCATACTTTAGCATCGGATCTATCTAAGTCTTTGTCACTGTTTGTGTGCATTTCTTATACGCGTTATCAAAGGCTATCTTAAACTTTACGAATATTAGACTACAGATAGATGTTGAGAGTTATTGATTAATATAGTGGTTACACTTAAAAATACCAAAAATATTGTGCGACTCCGAGTGTATACCGAATCCAAATATAAGAATACGAAGAAGACTATAAAAGAATACGCAATTATTTGTTACTTTTTAGAACATATTAATATATTTGTAAGTTTGTTTTGAAGGCGGTTCTTTCTTTGTTAAAATTTACATGTATTTTTTGATTTTTAGTGAATCTGAAGTAAACTAACAAATTTGTCTCAATATATGTACACCTAAACGCGTTTCTCATATGAGGTAACACCGTTAAAATGAAACAACTTAACAAAGTTAAATTTACATTAATATCGCCACACCAGGAATCGAACCCGAAACCCTTATACCACCGCTTCACACATAATTCACCTTCCAAATATTGCAATAACAGTTATAGATTTTGCCAAAAATCACACTCTTACTGTAAGTCGTTGAGGAGTTCCATTGATCTTCATATTTAACTACGACTAGCACTTGACCATACCGAAGTTACGGTAGGCGACTCAAATATCTGGATAGCTTATAGAAGATTCTGCCGAGTATCGTTGATTTGCTCCTAAGAATTGAAGAGTTCCATCGCTTTGTCATGGATTCCATCATCAGAACCTAAAACATAAAAAAAATACAGACGAATTGATAACCTCCTCCTTTTCTTGAAGTCTGATAAAAATAAAGTTAAATAATATAATTACTCTATGCTAATATAAATGAAATAACTACAACTGGGGAAAAAGTAGCGACCACGTAGGCGTGTATATGAATTGAACTTTCATCTTTAAATTTGTTATGTTTTATAAGGTTTTTATTAAACCTTCATTCTCCAAAAGGATGTTTTTATAGAAACAAAGTAATTTTATTAAAAAAACAAAGATGTTTCCCTAAACTCTGCGCGAGACGTTGAATAATGTAAGGGCAAATTACGTTCAACGTCTACACATCTACCAGTGTCAGTTATTTTGTAGGCGGTTGAAACAACAAGCAAAAGAGAAGGAAAACCGAGGCTCTTTATGATATTTCACTAGAATATAGAAACTCTGAGACCTAGCTATACAAATAAATAAAGTTTGTGTGTCCGGTATGGTATGACCAATCCGCGAAAGAAGATGTCTGAGAATTATCTGTCTGCTCTTCACCATTCAAAACAATCCAGCTGCTCCCGACTACCTTCAAGGAAGGTTCAGTTTCTGCTCAAACGTGCATGAAAGCTGCGATCTGCTGGAAATCTACTACTGACTGTACCTGCTCACCGCACAGGTTTTAAACATGACTCGTTTACAGTCAGTACAGCTCGTCTGCGGAATGAGCTGCCGCAAGAGATAAGAAAAGCCACCAATATATTCATTTAAAGCCCAACTAAAAAGGCATTTTCTTAAGAAGTACATCACTGCTTGAATGACCTCAACTACAACTATTATCGCTTTTTTTTTTTTTTTCAATCAATTATGGTGTTGCTACCACTGCTGTTTATGTTATAGTTTACACCTAGCTTTAATTATTATTAATTTTTGTTTATTTTTTACTTTTTTTTTTTTATTTATCTTATTTTTCTTTATTTCTGTCTATCTCTGTATTCTTTCTTTAACACTGTAATGCACATCTACCAACGACTTTTCTAACACAAGAAGGGTTGGCTGGTAGATAAAGCTTTGTAGCTTTAAGCCCGCCGTTTGCACTATAAATAAATAAATATGTTTTGGGTAACTCTGCTCATATAATAAAAGAAAAATAAACTTGTTATAAATTCTAGTGCGCTACAAATTAGCAACGCAGTTAAGCTTAACTCTTTTCGTTTCAATAAAAAAATCTCCCGACAGACGTTAATAAATTCAAATGCTTTATTAAGATTAGAACTATATTGTAATGTCGACGTCTCAACCAATGGACGTCCACAGCTGGACAAAGGTATCTTTAAATGGATTCCAATGGGCGCTTGTATCCAGCGGTTGCCAGCGACCCGCCTGATGTCATCGGCCCACCTGGTGAGGGGTCTGCCGACGCTGCGTTTTTCCGATGCGAAGCCGACACTCTAGCCTTCGGGCCCCAACGTCCATCGATTCTACGAACTATGTAACCTGCCCATTGCCACTTCAGCTTTGCAATTTGGTAGGATACGTCGTTGACTTTAGTTCTCCTACGGATCTCCTCATTTCTGATTTGATCACGTAGGAAAGCCCCGAGCATAACCCTCTCCATTGCCCGCTGTGTGACTCTGAGATCTCTTACGACTATTGTAATGCTGGTGGTAAAAAAACGAAAACCAACTGAGTTTGTTGTGTATTCTTCTCAGAACAGGGCGCGAAAGAACACTCAAAGCTTTAGATTGTAAGTAATTCTTTAATACCATCAGTCGCACATTGGAATAAATGTGCGGGTAAAACTATATTTGAAGATTCAAAAGTGCTTTAAAAACCTAAGGATATAATAGTTTTTTTATTGAATTGAATTGATATAGGTTCAAAATATGTCCTATAGAAAAGGGATCTTCATTAGATTTACTTTAAGGGTTCTAAAGATTCACTAAAGGAAGAAATTATAACAGTGATAATTGTAGTTTACTGCATTTACATGAAAACTTGTTATACGTGTTGCGTACGGAGGCAGCGAGACTAGTGTGTCGCCGGTTGCGACTAATTCTGATTGGTCAACCGACTGCTATCCCCTCCCTCTCCTTCCTCAGCAGCCGTAATTGCCCTCGCTCCTGCTCGTCACGCCGTATGTACGTGCCGAGTGTAAGAATTGTATAAAAGCCCTCTCCCAGAGTTTGTAAGCACATTTCGCCTTAGACTTCCGATCGGAATGGATCCCACAACCGAGCGACTTCTGAACCGACGACCCAAGTCCAAAAAACTGAACATCCGAACCTGCAAAATCTGAACGAGCCCAGCCTGAACACTGACCACCGAAACCCGAAGACCCGAACTATCAAGATCGAAGCCCTAAGAACACCATACAGTCCACTTAATACCGTACGTAAAGAAACAATACGAACATAAAAATATTGAAGGAAAGAAGTGATGAAACCTCGTATAACATAACACCCTTGTAAATTTATTTAATGGTAACTGTATACCTTTCTAATTACCACATAAAAGATAAGTCGAATTAACAAAGTAGGCTTTTACATAACTTCTGGACCGTCAAATATTGTACGACTGATAATGATATAGAACGACGTAGAATCTAAAGTTACGAGGGTCCTTCGCGTCCTATTCTGAGAAGAGACCTCAACAAACCCGGTCGGGTGTTACTTTTTTTTATTGCCAGTCTAATGTGATTTTAATTTATTATCTTTAGAATAGAGCTTCTATTGTTGCCTCATTGATCTAGTGNCCCTATGGGAATAAGGCGTGATGCTATGTATGTATGTGTA
Source organism: Elymnias hypermnestra (assembly GCA_015832385.1). Taxonomy (NCBI): domain Eukaryota; kingdom Metazoa; phylum Arthropoda; class Insecta; order Lepidoptera; family Nymphalidae; genus Elymnias; species Elymnias hypermnestra. The sequence goes on along the minus strand of JACTOM010000909.1, from coordinate 691,999 downwards.
TGTATTTGCCCTGTGTTGTGTAGTTGGTGGTGTTCTTCACCCCCGTGTCTCAAAGAGCACGTTAAGCCTTCGGTTCCCGTTACTTTGTACTATGAGAGTGAAGAAATAGAGAGTGCACTTGTGTACCTATGCCTGACAACCCGCAGTGGGTCTATCTTCTAAAAAACCCTCTCTCCTATGAGTGAGGAGTCCTGTGCAGATCAATGGGTTGCTGCTTAACACTTCTTTATTAATTGTCACAGTTTTTTATCGTCCAACTAATGCACCAAATTATAGTATGCGACGGCCTCGCTGGCGCAGTGGTGCGAGTATTCGATTGCTAGTTGAGGTCCCGGGTTCGATCCCCGGTAGGACGTATTTAGGAAATTGTATTTTCTAATTTGTCCGGAGTCTGGACTGGTGGGAGGCTTCGGCCGTGGCTAGTTACCACCCTACCAGCAAAAATGTACCGCCAAACAAAGAGATTTGTGTTCCGGTACGATGCTGTGTAGAAACCGTAAGGGGTATATCGCCTCTTAACAGATTAGCGCGCATTCATCTTAGACTGTATCATCACTTACCATCAGGTGAGATCACAGTCAAGCGCTAATCTGTCAACAATAAAAAAAGTATGGTTTTTAGATTATCTTATGAGCTGTAAAAGATATATTCACTTTAATTTGTTTTTTCACATTTTAAATGGATGAGCTAGCGATGAAAGCTCTTAGGAGATTTGGAAAATGTCATCCAATTTATACAAAAACTTGAGAAGTTGTATACCTAAACCTTCCTCATCAATCACTCTCTATTAGTGAAACATTTACATATATATTATAACAGTTTTCATATTTATATAAAATAGAAAAGCTTCTAAAGGGGTGCTTAAGTTTTACTACAAGCTTTTACCGACCTTTACTACTAAGTATATGTATTGTAATATAACTAGATAGTAAAATATTGAAGGTACTCCTAAAATTTGTGTCTACATGAAGTTGTCCATAATATCAGAAAACGCTGATTCGTAACCCATAAAAAACTGGCTAAGACCGTTAGTATCTTGAAGCAATAGCACCGTATACAATGATAGACAAGTTTACACGCGTAACTTCGTCTGTGTACCTACATTATTATAATGCGATTTAAATTTTTTTACTGATTCGTTTTCCAGTGCGACGATTAACGCAAAGACCTCCTCTAGTTTAAACTGTCTTTTGCCGTTCTAGTCCAAAGGGGTATCACTCTCTCTTTTGCACATCGTCACTCCCTGTTTTACACAGTATCATTCTCTGTTTCTCTCAGTATTACACACAGTTATCCAGTGCGACGGTTGACACAAAAGCCTCCTCCAGTGTATTCCACTACAATTTGTCTTCTGCCATTTTAGTCCAAAGGGTTTTCTCAGAGTATCACTCACTCTTTTGCACATTGTCACTCATGATTTTTCAGAGTATCTCTCTATATTTCTCACAGTATCACTCTCTGTTTTGCACAGTATCGCTCACTGTTTTTCACAGTAGCATTCTCTGTTTTTCTCGGTATCACACACGGTTTTTCAGATTTATTTCCCAGTGCGACGGTTGACACAAAGGCCTCCTCCAGGGTATTCCACTCCAAGCTGTCTTCTGCCATTTTAGTCCAAACGGGTTTCTCAGAGTATCACTCACTCTTTTGCACATTGTCACTCATGATTTTTCACAGTATCTCTCTATATTTCTCACAGTATCACTCTCTGTTTCTCTCAGAGAAACGACGATTGAGGCAAAGGCGTCCTCCAGTTTATTCTACTCAAAGCGGTCTTCTGCCGTTCTAGTCCATCGTCTCGTCAAATCTTCTTGCTCATGTGGTCCACTTTCTTTTTAGGTCTAAGTGAGTCCACTCTTTTATTCTTTTTGACCATTTTTATTATTGGTCCCTCATCCCACCACCACTTCAGCCGCTTTGTCTGCACTGGCACGTCCTTGATCTTGGTCACTGAGAAATTGACCTTAACATTTGAAAAGATTTGATTGGTTGGGGGGGGGGGGGCTAGAATGATAACTCACTGCATTCTTACCGAGATTATACTGTAGTCTTTTTCTTTATCTCTGTTGATCGAATTCTATTGACTAACTCCTTAAATATGGCGTATACAAATATTAGAAAACTTGTTGTTCATCCATAAAAATAATAACTTTTTTACGAAAAGTCAATGAACGTCATATAACTTAAGAAATAAAAGAAAAACTGATCCATAGTAATTTAAAAAAGCAAAAGCAGTTTTCGCTACAAAAGTGTTTTGAAAATTCAGCGGAAACTAAACTAAACGACGAGTTGTATATGAATATCTGAAGACGCACTAAATATGAGGATTTTGTCTCTTTATTGGGGTACCCTGAAAGCCACCCGAGTCTAGGCAACGTTATAAAAATAGATCAGATAAATAAAAATATAAAATGAAATATGAAATGAAAGTGGCGCAGGACGCAAGAAATGCTATCCTTTTGTAAGGACAAGGAACGCGTGGAGAGGACGTTATTTTCACATTTATAAAAACTTAAACATTTTCATAGTTTTCTAAATACAGATAAACAGTTGACAATCATTAATACAAAAAAAAATTAATTTACTGATTACATTGACCCATTTATCGAAATAAGTCGTCTTTTTTGAAATCGATTATCAGTATTTATGCATAATGGCCGTCAATATACTTGTCTAGTCGTTTAAAATATACAGATTGTTAAATAAGGTGTTACCCGCGTTATTGCAGACGCCTTTCTTTCCTAAAATTAGAGTAATGTAAGTAACTTATTATAAAATCAGCTATCTGCCAGTGAAAGTCACATCAAAATTGGTACAGACCATAATTATTTTAAAATAAATAAAATAAAAATGCGTGCGTGCAAAGTACACATATCGGAAGTGAAACTTCTTCGACAAACTAATGTTTATATTTAATACTAATGTTTATAATGTTTCCGAGACTTAGAGGGAGTGGAAATTAAGATATGTTATAAATTCAATGAATTTAATTGTCATTAAAATATTACAAGTGTCGACAATGAGTACAAATAATTTATTGGTATCTCAAATGACCAATTATTAATAAAAATGCCACGTGTTTTTTTTTGTCAATATTAGAAGTTATTAATTAAAATTTAGAAAAGAAAAAAAATAGTATTTTATATGACGAGTGGCAAATTGAAATGCCACATGTTATTTGTAAATATGAAAACTATCTAACCTTCAAACGAATTAGGATACGAGTTAAAACTCTGCATATCCTCGTGACGCTAATCACGCGTTTCATCCGTAAAAATTTACTCTCATGCACCTAAAGAAGTTTCACTTCAAAAATTAAAAAAGTTATGTAGAGCATCGCAAATTTTAAGAAAACCTAATCACCATAGTAACGGTGTTTGACATAATTGTCAGCTAATGATAAGTTCTTGTATACTTTTTTTTAAAACATTATCATTATACACTTGATAGTATATATAAAATAATTTATGATATATTTCAAATAAAATAATATTTTAAATAAAGGTTACGGTTCGTCATTTGACTAAATCGTATTCTTAGAAACAATGGCCTTCACAATGTCGTTCCCATTGGTGAATTTGAAAACATTGTAAGTAGCAGCCCATTAACGTCCCACTACTGGGCACAGGCCTCCTCACTCCGAGGAGCGAGGGCTTTTAGAGCATAGACCTACCACGCTGCTCCACTGCGGATTGGCAGGCATAGTACACAAGTGTGCACTCTCTATTCCTTCACTCTCATAGTCCGATGTGACGGGAATCCGACACGACCGGAGAGAGATCAGGCGACTGTGACTTCGAAAACATTGTAAATGATGCCAATTTGCGATATAATTGTTGTAATATTTCAGAAACGATTGCAATTACTTAAATTATATTAAGTGTAACTATGAAAAACTATCAGGGAATGGTAGTTTCTTAATAAATAAGATAATTAAGAAATGTATTTGGCGCCAAACACTCTCATTGGTGTTTGAGTTTTCAGTATGTAATTAACGTTAGCTACGAGTTATTGTGTTTTAAGCTAGTTTTGTCAGTAAAAAGGTCTGCTTTGCGATACAAAGCTAAGTGTATTTCTTTAAATTAAAACTGATGTCTTTTTATTATATCATAATGGTAATTTTGTGCTATTTTTTTATATTTAATGATAATGGATGTTGTTGATATTAAATATAACATGGATAAATAAAAAGTAATACACTATAGAGTTTCTTGCCGGATTCTAGAATAGTAGAATCTTTGACAAATAACTTTGAGTTTACTGGAAGTAAAGAATATTTTAGTTTGGTTATTGACTTTTATTATGAAATCATATTTAATATTTAAGAATTCTCTCTATTCCTGACACTCCTTCTCTACNGCACCGGACGGCGCAGTGTAGGGAGACCCCCCACAAGGTGGACCGACGACATAAAGAGGGTCGCCGGTAGCCGCTGGAGCCAGGCGGCGCAAGATCGGGCCTTGTGGAAGTCATTACGTGAGACCTATGTCCAGCAGTGGACGTCCATCGGTTGAAGCGACGACGACGACGACGATGTGCGCGATAAATGGACGAATAACTCAAGATCACGCCAACCGATTTCGATGAAAGTATATTTACTTCAACGGTTGAAGCGACGACGACGACGACGACGAATCGAATACAGGACCTCATGTCTGTAGTCGAACATGCTAACCACTAGATCAATGAGGCAGTTCATATATATATTATTTGTATATAATGTGTATTAATATACTCTCTACACACCGAGTTCAGCACTTTCCGGAGACTTCAATCCCTTTAAAAAAGTAGTTTTATGTTGGTCCTGTTAAAAGCTCTCTCTCTCTCTCTCTTCTGTTCTTTTTGATGGCATTCCTCAAATTAGGAATGAAAGTTCCACGCTCCAGGACATAACCTTGCCAGGCGAGGCATAAAACTTCTTCGGGATCGGTGATGATGGTTGTTTCGAAGTTTACTGTTTTGTCTCAGGATCAAAATAATGGACCCATATTTCCTTCATTGTTCCGAGACAAAAAGTTTTCAGAATCTTCTTGAAACTTGTCGAACAATATCTTCGAAATGTCAAGTCGATTTTGTTTCTGAGTGTCGGTTAACATTCTCGGTGCTCATTTTGCGGAGACTTTTCTCATATTCAAAGATAGTTTCAATTTAGGTTGAATACTTCCTAATGAAATGCCAATTTCATGAATTAAATATCGGATGGTAACTCTTCGATCGCTCAATACAATTTTCTCGACATTCGCAACATTTTCTTGGGTGACTGACGTCGATGGACGGCGGTGTTTGTCTTCCGTCCTCGTTCTCCCTACTCGAAATTGAGAAGCCCACCTTACAACAGTGGAATACGTCGGAGCAGACTCTCCTAATATTGCCTCCAAACCGCAATGAATCTCTTGCGCCGTTACTTTTTTAAACAGAGGTATTTAATAACGGCTCGCACTTCTTTTTTCTCCATTTTCAAGAAAACATTCCGACACGATGCAAACCAATGAGTATATTCAGAAAACAACAAAAGAGAATCGAAGATTTTTTTTCTGATCTGATCTATGCCTGCCAGTATCTCTTTTTCTTACCAAGGAGTATGTCGTTTTCACTACTTTGATCTCTACTAGTAGTTTCTATACAGCAACTTACCGAAACGCAAATTTCTTTGCTTGTCGGTGCGTCTTTGCTAGTGGGGTGCCAACCAATCACGGCTGAATCCTCCCACGAAGCCAGATTCAGACAATTAGAAAATGCAATTTCTTAAATTCGCCATACTAGGGATCGAACCAGGGACCACTGCTAACAAAGCCGATAGTCGCATCACTTTGCCAACAAGGCCTTTAAAATAGCTCGCATCAGCTGTTTCACTTGTATCGTTCTTTCATATAACAGTACATTTTTTTGGCCTTCTGTGAATTGAAGCCAAGACCTTTGCTTATACTTTACCATTGCGCCAAAAGGCCCTCTTAACTGTAGTTACAAACATATTCTAGTAGGAAAAATAATCTCGGCAACTCTTAACTCACTGACACAACATTAACTCCTTAAGGAAGCGGGTAATTAAGGGGGCCCACTAATAGCTTAACTGTTATAGATAAACGTCGCGGTTTCCTACACATTCGACCTGCTTTATATCGATTAAAAGGCCAAATATCAAATGAAAATCAATTTATTTCTCCAAACTTACATGTCTATAACAAAATAAATATTTCAAGCTTCTATTATTCTGAAAACACTCGTGCCAGAATATAAATGCTACACGGTCAGTTGATTCAAGTCATGGATAACGCCATATTGACCTTGGCTGCTCTGTCGAGCACCTTTCATTTCGACCCTTCTCCGTGACGAAGTGTAATGCAATATGCGATAGATGGACGTAAATATAAGACGCGTTAGAAAAAAGTTTAACTTGAAATAAAAAAGAAACTCAAAATAGGAAAATTCTATTGAGTATATAAAGCTATATATGTTTTATATTATATATGTCGAAGAATAAGGCAGAAGAGAAAGAAGCATAAAGCATGGGCATAGGGTTCTCTGCCGATGTCATCATTAATGGCATCCATAATTCAATTTTCACACTGTGAGCGTTGGTGGGTAATGTTGATGCAATCAACAATTTGTTAATCAACTCAGATTATAATGTTCAATCACTTAATGTTCCCGATATTAATTTACACAAACTCATTTATAATAATAGCTAGGAACGCGACAGTTTCAATAGTCGACCGCTCTGGCGGACCGTCATTCGAGAAATAGAGAGACCCACCGGTTTGTCACTATTAAGTCTTCCCCACGCCGATAGGCAGATGGCGCCAATGTTCCACAGACTATTGCACTCCGACATATATAAATTAGTTTAGTTACAAATTTGTATGTATGTTTATTTTATTGCCTACCTTATTCATAACTTTAAAATTTTTAATCTAGGCTTATCTGGAAGATATCGCTATCTATCGAATAAAACCGCCTATTATTACTTTTATTTCTCTTATATTGAAATTTATTTTATTTTAGATTATAACAAACAAATGTGCAATAAAGTGTTTAAGAAAAACACACTTACCAGAATATCTCACTTTTCTATAGAAGAAATAAAACACACAAATTAATCTTTCATTTTATGTAGTAAAGTAATAATAGAAACAGAAATAATACGAAAACAAAAACAAGTTTTGAATAGATGAGTAAAATTTTTTATAATTTTTTTTTATTCCCTAAAAGCAATCAGAGTTTTAGGCGTTACTTCAACGAGCGTTACGTAGCCAAGCGTAATGGCTCAGTCTCATTCTATACATACTATAAATAGAGACAATATAAAAATATAATAAGTAAACCGTGTTGAGATTAATAACCCATTATTTAATTTAAAGAATCTATTAATCCTGATTAAACACACATTTTTATTAAACATTAAACTCAATACATTAATACTTTCTTAACGCTCCACTAATACACTTAATATCAAAACTACAACTGTCGTACTCTTCAAACAAGCTCCTCCAGCCTGCCAACGCGACGTTATCATTCGCGCCGCTTAAATTTGTCAATACAAAAACTAATATCATGACACAAACATATTGTAACTTGTTCTTTAACGCATTTAATCAAATATTTAAGTATTTGTATCGAGGACTATGATATATAAATTATAACGGTGAATTTAGGTACTTTCCAGTCACATAACGATAATGGCGAACGTAGCAGAAAACTGAATGTCAAAATGTATTTCATTTAATTCGTTCTTTAAATAAACATGGAATCACAGCAACTGTAAAAAATTAATGTACCCTATAAAGTCCATAGCGGGTAAAAATTCGGATGTAAAGATTCGGATCCCAGATCTGCAGTGATGGTAGCTGTGTGCCAGAGATAAAGAGACGCATTGCAAAGGCCAAGAGTGTTATGACACGCCTGTACAAGATCTGGAAGAATCGAGGTATTTCACTGACTACAAAGAGTCGCCTGGTCCGTGCCTTAATCTTCTCTATCTTTATGTATGAAGTTGAAACTTGGACCATAAAGGCAAAGAATAGATGCGTTCGAGATGTGGTGCTGGAGGCGCACGTTAGGAATTCCTTGGACAGCCAAACGCACAAACGTATCTATTCTATCGCAGATCGGAATCAAGGTTAGGCTCTCATCTGTATGTTATCAATGAATTTTGACTTTTTTCGGGCACGTCATGCGGCGAGAGGACTGTTTGGAAAAGCTCATAATCACGGGAAACACAGACGGAAAAAATTCTCGACGCCGTTCCCCGACACGATGGGCTGACCAATTGAGCGAGACCAAACAAACTACTTTTTATAACCTAGCCAAGATGGCCACCACCAGAAGCGGGTGGAAAGCGTGGATCTGTTCGCGATTATGATCTTACCAGGACCACTATCTTCAGTCATGAAGGGGCGATTAGAGAGAGAGAGTGTAAAAATTAACACTTTCAAAATAAAAGTTTGGTCGAACACGGAAGAAACCGGAGCACTTGAAAACTTTCTCGGCAAAACATTAAAGGGAGGAAAAGAGGCGGGTTGAGATGGTAATGACATTGAAAGTTAAGAGATACCTTCAATGAAGCGTTGGAACTCAAAATATTACACTATAAAAACAAATATATTCTGATGCAAAAGTGAAAAAAATATATGTAATCTATATATAAAATGATAGCTAAATAAACAATTCCAATAAAAATAAATTTGTAATGCTATATTTTAGGATAAAGAAAGTTCATCAATCACACAGGATTAAGCATAATTATTTTTAATAGGACATCCCGATCAGTTTTGCATTTGCTTCTACATAGTTTTATGAAATATGACCTAAATATTCTTTTACAACAAACAAGTTGAAGATTGTTGAACTTGAAAAAAAGAGAGAAAGAAAGAGAACAATTGCTGATAAGTGAACTTATTACTTACCCACTCATTAGTCTTTGCTGGACTTGATTCCAGTTGCACATGGATATTGTAAGCTACAAAAACTATATCTAAACAGAGTTAATACTGAGTTTTTATCTCAGTTTCCTCTAAGTGAAATCGATTTTCCGAATTATAGGTAGATTTGCTAAAAACGCAAATATGAATGACGCTTAAAAGTGTACTACTTAAATAAATAATACTTGAAGCTTTATTAGGTTCTATATAATTGAGTTCGAATTATTAAACAAGTGTCAATATAAATGCTACACGGTCAGCTGATGCGAGCCATGGGCCCCGTTGTACGAGGTATTAGGAGACCAATCCCAAAAACGAAGACAGATTATGATACCTTAGATAATTGGACGGAAAAAAATCGATTAAAAAGAATCATATTTTTAAAACGTTTTTTTAGCATTGTTTATGCTCCATCATGTTAGTAAAGATAACTCTTTCTGCTCAGGGTACCAGAGGAGTAGGCTGCAGAACCAGCAGAATTTCGCGAGGAATATGTTCCGCCACGCGGTCAACTCCCCACACACACACCTCCACGGCATTGCCAGCCAGCACCCAAGAGCAGAAAAACACTGGGCGTCCACTGCCTCGCGAGTTTCTGCTCTCATCGCCTCCTGACGTAGGCGTTGATGACGGCGAAGACGACGCACCAACCTACTCGTATCATTGTGGGCAAAATAGACCAAGCGTCAAATTGATGCCTGAGGAAGACGCCCGGGTAAGAAGGCAGTGCCTTGAGGCCCGCACCCCCAACTGCAGTTGAGAAGAACCCAGGAGAGACTGACCCGGGCTGACCCGTAATTTTGTGTTTCAGTGCTGGTTTTTTTAATAAAGTAATATATTTTGTATAAAAGAAAGATATATAAGATAATAAACGATTTATTGATTTTATATTTTTATTTTTTTAAATCAGGAGCCACTTTTTCCGTGCCTTCATCAAAGATCTCATTAGTACTATCATCTGTCTTCGCTTTCGGGTGCGGTCTCTTAACTACCTTGCATTGGCCTCAGTTGAGCTGCTGAGCGCCTTTCACCTTATAACTCTTCAATAACTTTACTATTTTAATTTCACTTCAATACAGCACGCTGTAGTTCAAGACAGTACAACGCTCCGAGTTCAAGTCTCAATAGTTTACAGTAAATACTTACTGTCTGAGTTCATACCATTAGGTTTTATATAAAGTGGCATGGAAGTGCTGCAAGCATCAATGCCATCAGTCAGTCTGCTTTCGCCTTTCAGTAGTAAACTTTGATTATCAGGCTAAGCAGACATGGAAACGGCTTTTTTAAAAATAAATGTTTAATCTTAAATTCTACTCGACTGCATAAAATTATCAACTCATTTAAGGATAACTGTATGCGTTTATGTAATAAACTCCCACAAAACGTTCTAGAGATGTCAATTAATAAATTCAAAGTCTTTGTCAAAAGAAAACAGATCGAAAAATCATATTAAAATAAAATAACTTAGACGATAGAAACGCGTGAGAGTAAACGAATTGCTCTAAATTGAATTGAAATATATTAAACTAATATGATATTGTAATATGATGGTAAAAAAAATAATACAAAACACCCGACTGAGTTTGTTGTGGGCTCTTCGCAGGACAAGCAACCCTCGTACTTTTAAATTTTAAATCGTTCTTTAATACATCATCATAAGTTGCCGGAAAAAAGAATTATATTAATAGCAAAATAATACTCACTGTATCATACAAAACTATCTTTAAAAGAGTAACTGTTGAGTTTCTTGCCAGTTTATTCTTAGCGAATTCAATTTTCTGAACGCCTGTTAGATTTGTTACCAACGGATAGGGTACTGACGATTCAAAAGTGCGTTTTGATCATTCATCATCATTATATCCTTTGAATGGAATCAAGTCCAAACATTTTTATCGCTTAAATAATCTTTTTTGTAATTGGATGCTTTTATGCATATGCTCAAACCTACAAATGCTTTATGAATCTTCCTCACTGTAAAATACGGCATAACAAGTTTGATTAATACCTTGTATTAAATTATTAAAATAAGTAAAAAAATACCTTTACATTATACATACATATATAATCAATACCATTTATTTTTATGCGTATATTGTGTTCCATTTAATCCATGTACATGTAAACAGTTCAAGAAAAAAGCAATTTTTTTAACCGCATTTATCACCTCAATCCCCAAGTCAAGCCTGTGTAAAAAAGTTTTATTTCGAAAAGTATAATATAGTATTATGCTGCCCTGTCTCATTGGTCTAATGATTAGCATGTTCGCTTACATGAAGTCCTGGATCCCTATTTTTTTCACTGGTAAATGCATTTGCGCACCCCTGCCACTAGGGAGGAAGTGTGGGACTCACCGGTAAGGCCAGAATACCCACTAAAACCCAGCGACACCCTCCTCACCCTGAATGTGAAGTGTCGGAGGCTCCCTTGCGCATTCACTCTGAACACTCCCAGATGAATCGACTGAAGATGTTCAAGGAGGAGACAAGAGGCGTTCGTAAAGACGCCACCTGCCACCCAGCCTTCTCCTCTTTAGGGGAGCAGCATCTGCTGCAGCTTCTCGTACTCGTTCCATTGCCTCCTTCAGAGAAATGACGGCTTCGCAGAAGGAGGCAACTGCATTCCATCCTATCTCACTGTCAAGCATGGAAGTCCTGGATCCTAGTTCCAGGTCAAATGAGTAAAAAAATCGATATTGAGTTTTCTATTAAGATTTCCTTAATATTTACCCAAAGCTGGCTAGATGGAGGTATGCCCCACCCCCGTGCCTCGGAGAGCACGTTAAGCCGTTGGTCCTGCACCTGATCTCTATGAGAGTAAAGGAATAGAGAATGCACTTGTGTACTATGCCTGCCAATCAGTAGTGAAGCAAAGTTGTGGGTCTATGCTCTAAAAACCGTCTCTCCTATGATTGAGGATGCTTTTGCCCAGCAGTAGGATGTTAATTGGCTGATACTTATTCAGTATTAAATTGAAAGACGTTCAAAAGTTATAAAGTGCCATCATTCCATCGTATAAAAAATAAAATATAACGACTAATTTAAAGTTCGTAATCCATAGGAGCTTAGCATAAGCGTTAACTACTATCAGTTGAGAGAAATTGTTTTATCTCTTCACCTTACACTTCCTCCTCTACTCCTCCCACTTACTGTAATAATAAATCTTAGCGATTTTAACCTACACTTTTCTGAGTGTTTCTTTCTTTCTGTTAATATAATTGTAAATTATATTTAATTTTTATATTTTGTTCAGTTTTGGCTGCGTCGATTAACCTAAACTAATATTATAAACTTTTTGTATGTATGTTTGTTACTGAAAAACTACTGGACCGATTTCAATTTTTTTTCATCATTTTAAAGCTGCATTTTCACTTATTGACATAAGCTATATTACTTTATAAAAAAAAATGGGATCCCTATTAAAAATACATTAATACAACACAATGCGTGTAAAAATTGCTCACATAAAATCTGTCATCGCATGCGCTGTGGAAACTATTGATGATAGAACATTAAAATGTTCTAGAATATTATAGATCGTATTAATATCTACAAAAAAGTCCAGGATACCGTATGTCCAACTTCTGTAGTTACGCCACTATAACTACTTTTTTGCATTTTAAAAGTTATTAAAAGTGCCGACAATAATCAAACCATATTATTCATACCTCTGAATTAAATCTTATCCTAAAAACATTTTATTAAAGACAGTTTCAATACCTGTAAAACACTATTTAAATTATTAGAATCGGACATTCCATTCAAAGGATATAATGAATTTTAAAATGTCCGATGAAAATAAGTCCGTCTTGGAAGTAAATTTATATATTGCAGTGATGGTGATAAGCACATCGTTTAGAGAAATCGTGGGTTTTTCTAGGTTAGCGCTTGACTATGATCAACATCTGATAGTAAGTGATAATAGAGTCTAAGATGGAAGCGTGCTAATCTGGTAAGAGGTAATTTACCTCTTATTTTCTACACAGCGTCATTTTACATAACTATTGCAGAGGTCCTTGGCCGTTAGTTGTCACTGCATAGTTTTATAAAATGTTACAGTAAATTTAACCTGCTACTTTCTTTAAAGATATCATAAGCAAGTAGCGACATCACGTGGCTATTTTCCAAACAATTTCTCTCCTCACGGGTCAAGAGAGCGTGTTAAAGACGGAGGCTTAAGCATGTGTGCCTAACGTATGTGCCTCTTTCTGCCTTCTGACGTCATGACAAATGTCATAGAGCAGTTAAAAACAGACACTAAATCTTAAATTCCTAATTTTATCCATATCCAAGGCTGCATAGTGAAAAGCGGATACTAAAACTAGATTTCTAGCTTATGTAAATGCATTTCGGTCTTCTGGTGACAAATGACACAGAGTAGATAAGAACAGATACCAAAACATTTATTACATGTATTTATTAGTAAGTTAATATGTTAAATTGTTATTTCTTGATGTGTCATAAAGTATACAAACAAAACAAAACATAAAACTTAAAATCCTTATTTTATCGATTTGGTGTATAATACGCTTTAATTCAAAATCGAAAACGCCACAGAGCATAAAACGGATACTAAAACTTGATTTCCTAATTTTTTCGACTTAGAGCTCGTTAAAGATGGAGGCTTAAGCACCTATAGCTTATGTAAATGCATCTTTCTGTCTTTTGATGACAAATGACACAGAGTAGCTAAAAACAGATAGTAAAACTCGAATTCCTTATTTTATCGATTTGGTGTGTAATATCTTAAATTCAAAATCAAAATCACAACGTATACTAAAACTTGATTTCTCCATTTTTTCGACTTAGAGGACCTTAAAGACTGAGGCTTAAGAACCTATAACTTATGTATATACCTCATTCTGCCTTCTGATGACAAATGGCACAGGGATACTAACTTAAATTCCCAATTTGATCTACTAATAGAATATCAAAGACGGAGGCTTAAGCACATATAACTTATGTATATAGTGACCAAGATCATAAGAATTACCACATTGGACAAACAGTTATTAAATTTGAATTCCAATTTTTTATCGATTTTAAAGAGGAAGGCTTACGTAGATGTAGCTTATATTTATTGTAGCTAAAGTGCACTCTCATTTTTGCTATCTATCCTGATGACAAATGCCACAGAGTAGTTAAAAAGAAGCACTACAATTTTGATTATAATTTTATCGACTTGGAGCGTGTTAAAGACGGAAGCTTAAGCACGTATGTGTTCAAGTATGGCCCTCTTTCTGCTCTCTAACGTCATGACAAATGCTTGCAACTTAAATTCTCTATTTTATCGACTCGGAGCACGTTAAGGATCAGAAATACATCTTTAAGCGTCATGCACTAATAAATAAAATTAACTGTAGTAGGTACAGATATTTAAGTTATAAGTATGATAATTATAACGACCATGAATTACTAAATTAGACAATTGTATGCTTATCTTAAAGCCTCCCTACACTACGTGAAGAAGACTCTCCAATACAACAAACTTTTGCTAATCTCGCTTGGGAACTATTCTTAGATAGCTGCGACCTTCTTCTTCTAGGCATATTGCTATGAAGGTTATTTATTTTAAATCAGAGAAATTAAGAATAAACTAATAGTAATAATAAAAAAGAATTTATTCGAGTTTAAAGAGATAGTTCTGAAAGAGCTTTGACAAGTATTATGAAAAAGAATGATTCCTAATACTAAAGCTCTGAAAACAACTTTTTAAGTGAAGCATAAAAATGTGTTAAAATAAGTCGAAATATTCAATGTCGCTTGCGTCCACTGCGTAAGCTAACCTAGTTAATAATGGCGCACCCCCTTCTCCCGCACTGCCCCTCTCTCGTCGAGTTAGTTACTCGATGCGCTGCGTGGCGGCCGCCGCCGGAATGTATTTTAATTTCGTCATATCTTTTGAATGGAATATCCGATTTCAATAATTCATAAAGTAATTATCAGGTATTGAGACAGTCTTGAATATTAAATTATTTATTTGGATAAAAATTATAAATGGTATGGATAACACGGTCTGATTTTGATCGGCATTTCTATCAATTTGTTAAATGTAAAAAAGTAGTTATAGTGACGTAACTACAATAGTTAGACATATGGTCTCGCAAAGTTATTTGTAGATATTGATATATTCTTTAATATTGTCGAACATTTTTTCGTCCTATCATTAATACTCTTCACAGCGTATGCGATGAAAGACATATTATGGCGAATTTTTTTACCTTCGGGTGGTTTTAATAGGAATTTCTAAAGATTTCTATAGTAATCTAGTAGTAGATTAAAAGTGGTCCAGTACTTTTTGAGTTTATTCGTTACATTATACAAAAATACAAATCTTTCCTCTTTATAATATTAGTGTAGACAATATTACAATTAATATAAACATCTGTGCTACATCTTGTCTGTACACAAAGGAAGGCTAGAGGCTGCTTCATCTCGCATCAGTTACCCCAAATAAATAGGAACGTTCTTAGCGACACGTAGGCACTTTTACGCAAAACAAAGACTTTATTGTACACCTACACATATACCTAGCTTAACACAAAACTACTTATATTAGAACAAGCTGATTCGTACATCTACGTCTTAAAAAAGATATTGTAAGTTACAGCCGTTTAACGTGTTACTGCTGGGAATAGGCCACATAACTTAGTAAGCTTTCAATTGATGGCAGTGTACAATTTTTCGTAATAGTATATTTTCCATCTAGGGCCGAAAGTATGGCATCGCCGCCCGCGTTTTAATAGTGGAAAGCGAGGGGGATAAAAACACAGGTGGCAATGCCATGCTTTCGTTTCGTGGTGCGTATACAATTTTCGATAAAAATGTAAATGATATAAAATAAAGTTAGATTGTTCAACAATATTATAGAATATATCAATATCTACAAAAAACTTCGCGAGACCATATGTCTAACTATTATAGTTACGTCACTATAACTTTTTTACATTTAACAAAATTGATAGAATTGCCGATCAAAATCAGACCGTGTTGTCCATACCATTTATAAATTTTTATCCAAATAAATAATTTCATATTCAAGGCTCTCTCAATACCTGATGATTACTTTTGGAATTATTGAAATCGGATATTTCATTTAAAAGATATCATGCAATTAAAATTAAAATACAGTGGACGCAAGTGACATTGAATATTTCAAGTTTTTTAAGATAAGCATACAATTTTTTTCTAATTTAGTGATTCATGGTCGTTTTAATTATCATCCTATAACTTTAATATCTGTAGCTATTTATGTCTACCCGTGCGAAGCTGGACCAATTTCGATAATTATTTCGCTGTTCTGTTTTGGTCAAAGTCATGAGAAGGTCCTTTTAAAAGAAAAAAATAATAAAACTACGTAGAACATTACAAATTTAACCTACCTATTAATTTTTCTAATGTAACCTCCTTAGTGCTTTTGACAATATAAACTCTTTTAATGTCATTTGACGTCGGACATAATGACGTTTGACATAAATGACAGCGATTGACAGATACACATANGAGAGAGATCAGGCGCAGGACCGACGGCTTAACGTGCTCTCCGAGGCACGGGGGTGAATCACACCGCCAACTTCCCAACCTCGGGCAAATATTGAGAAAATCTTAATAGAAAACTCAATATCGATTTTTGAATTAGCCCGACCCGGGACTCGAACCCAGGACCCCATGTCTGTAGTCGAACATGCTAACCACTAGACCAATGAGGATTCGTACATCTACGTCTTAAAAAAGATAAGTTACAGCGTTTTAACGTGCCACTGCTGGGAATAGGCCACATAACTTAGCAGGCTTTACAAGGCACTGTACAATGTTTCGTAATAGTATATTATGCACCTAGGGCCGAAAGTATGACATCGCCGCCCGCGTTTTAATTGTGAAAGGCGAGGGTGATAAAAACACATGCTTTCGTTTCGTGGTGCGTATACAATTTCAGATAAAAATGTAAATGATTTGAAATAAAGTTAGATATTGAATCAATAGCTCTCATGCTTCTTATTTATTTGTGACAACTTTCAAACACAAACTAAATTATAGACTATAAAAAGTTTATATATGCTGTAGAATCATAGTATATATTATATATATCTTTAGCTTGTATGTATGCTGGCATATTCTTAGCTTTTACATATCTGTGTACTTACACCACATGTTTTATAAAATTCTTCCACTTTCTGGGGTTCCTGAAAGAGATCTCTCCAAAGGGATAAGGTGTCCTATGTATACTAACTTTAATTTCTTATTGCTGTGACTTCTTTTTTGGTGCATAAATAAATAAATATATACACTGTCGACTGCCTCATTGGTCTAGTGGTTAGCATGTTCGACTACAGACATGAGGTCCTGGGTTCGAGTCCCGGGTCGGGCCAATTCAAAAATCAATATTGAGTTTTCTATTAAGATTTTCTCAATATTTGCCCGAAGTTGGGAAGTTGGCGGTGTGATCCACCCCCGTGCCTCGGAGAGCACGTTAAGCCGTCGGTCCTGCGCCCGATCTCTCTCTCCGGTTGTGACGGATTACCGTCACACCGGACTATGAGAGTGAAGGAATAGAGAGTGCACTTGTGTACTATGCCTGCCAATCCGCAGTGGAGCAGCGTGGTGGGTCTATGCTCTGAAAACCCTCTCTCATATGAGTGAGGAGGCCTGTGCCCAGAAGTGGGACGTTAATGGGCTGTTACTTACTTATACACTGTCGCTTTTTTCGTTTGTCTATACATTTCCGTTTGTTACTTAGTAGATTACATCTGTGGACTTCCTTTCCGAAAGTTGACTATTTTATCTGTATTTATTTTAGTTTCGGTTCACGCTTGGCACTATCGGCATATGACTGTAGCAGTCGACCTTTCCAAAACCACCCGGGTCGTTTCGTTTAAGCCAGACATTTTGGTCATTCGATCCGGGTGATACATATGCAATAAAAAAAATTGTAAATAGTGAATCGTAAGAATATATAAGTGAAGAAGTAAATTACAAATTTGGATGACGCAGCAAAATATTTTGACATATAAAATAAGGGTGCATGCGTCGAAAATTTGAGGCCTACGCACTATATTATACGATAAGACCGCCTTTTGTACATTTGCTGTTAACTTAAACCATATTATGTACCGCTGTTTCTTTTAAAGTGTACAATAAACAGTATATTATTATTATTATACACTCTGACACTCACGCCCGTTTACGAGAGAATATATAGGTATATTTATTATAATATATATATAATTTTATAATAATTACTTATATACAAAAATATAGAACAATACATAAACCTACATAAACAATTACATAAATAAATATAACGGGCGGAGGATACACCCGGCAGGGAGACCAAACGGCCGGGGGTCAGGGCTAAGGGCTGAGAAACAGCCAGACTATCCTAGCCGAGTCCAGCAACACCGCCTTTTGCATCCTTGCTGCGAGCGAACTGCCACGGAACCCCAGTCGTCTCAGATGGTGAGCGAGACTGACTGGGATCAGACCATTCGCAGATATTACGATTGGGTTGGTTTCAGTGGATCCCACTCCCCACATGGCGGTAATCTCGTGCGCCAGATCCAGATATTTACGTTTTATCTCTATCTCAGCTCACACGAGCTATTACTATTATTCTTAGCTATTTATTATTATTATTATATTACGCATTTATTCAAACGTCGCAAAGTTATGGCATACTTGACAAAACTGTATCAATTGACATCCATAAGCAGAAAGGAAGGTATAAGAACTTGAGCGTATGAACATAAAAGGAATTTATTAACGGTGCAAATTTAAATAAGACTAGTAGTCGGACATTAATCTAAATACGACCATAATTAATATAAGTTGGTACATTATTAAGGTTCTATTATCAATGTTATTGCAATCTACACTAATATTATAAAGAGTAAAGATTTGTATTTTTGTATGTAACGAATAAACTCAAAAAGTACTGGACCGATTTTAATAATTCTTTTTTCATTAGAAAGCTACATTATCACTATAGAAATCTCTAGAACTTCCTATTAAAACCAATCGAAGGTGTAAAAAATTAGCCATAAAATGTCTTTCATCGCATACGCTGTGAAGAGTATTAATGATAGGACAAAAAAATGTTCGACAATATTATAGAATATATCAATATCTACAAAAAACTTTGCGAGACCATATGTCTAACTATTGTAGTTACGTCACTATAACTACTTTTTTACATTTAACAAATTGATAGAAACGCCGATCAAAATCAGACCGTGTTATCCATACCATTTATAATGTTTTATCCAAATAAATAATTTAATAATCAAGACTGTCTCAATACCTGATGATTACTTTTGGAATTATTGAAATCGGATATTTCATTCAAAAGATATCATGCAATTAAAATAAAAATACAGTGGACGCAAGCGACATTGAATATTTCAAGTTTCTTAAAATAAGCATACAATTTTTTTCTAATTTAGTGATTCATGGTCGTTTTAGTTATCACGCTTGTAACTTAAATATCTGTACCTATTTATATCTACCCGTGCGAAGCCGGGACGGGTCACTAGTGTCTATATAAAAATAAGTAGCTAATGCTGGACCAATTTCGATAATTATTTCGTTGTTCTGTTTTGGTCATAGTCATCAGAAGGTTCTTTTAAAGAAAAAAATAAAAAAACTACGTAGAACATTACAAATTTAACCTACCTATTAATTTTTCTAATGTAACCTCCTTAGTGCTTTCGACAATATAAACTCTTTTAATGTCATTTGACGTTGGGCATAATGCCGTTTGACATAAATGACAGCGATTGACACATATGTGCGTTTGTGTAATGTGTTTTTATTATTAAAATTATGTATTTAAATACATAATTTAAGAAAAATATTATCATTGTGTAATCATCTCTATATAAACAAGTGCGGGAAATTTCATACTCCTCCTTTCGCGCCATTTTCGTAAAATGCGATATTAAGTTGTTTTTTCACGAATACAGGGACAGGGTAATCTAATAGGAGTTGAAGAAGTAAGTAAAGTAAAGTAAATACATCTGTAGGCAACCTTAAACCGAACGGGAATTTATACAAACAACCACCACATGAACGAAACTGCCGAAATGACGCTCAAATTTGTTTCGCCTTGCTGCTTCTCAATTGCATAAAAAAATTACTACTTTCAAAAAATTAATTTGTCATTTGGAAGGGAACTTGCTCGGAACTAGTTCAGTGAGCGAAAAAAAACCAGACCCGATTTACTGATTTATCGTATACATATTTAACGAGCTTACATTGGCTTGATTTGGCAATTTTTTTTGATGACAAGTGTTTGTTTTTGCAGTTACGATTAGGATTTGCAATTGACTGAGATGAGGAAATCTTAGTTTTTAAATTTTCTTCGCTTAATCAATAAAATAATCTTTATAAACAAAACATAGTCGTGTTTGTTAAGCCACTTTAGAATATTTACGCTTTTAGATGATCTATTGTTTTTTGGATTCGTCTGTGCCTTGATTATTCAAATAAAATTATTTTACTACTGATAGACTAAGGGTTAAAATCCGCCCAACGAGAGAGATGAACAAAGTAGCCTCTCCACAACTACTTTCCGATGAGGAGACGGACCCCATTGAGAACTGCCTCATTGGTCTAGTGGTTAGCATGTTCGACTACAGACATGAGGTCCTGGGTTCGAGTCCCGGGTCGGGCCAATTCAAAATTCATATTAAGTTTTCTATTTAATATTTCGTCAATATTTGCCCGAAGTTGGGAAGTTGGCGGTGTAATCCACCCCCGTGCCTCGGAGAGCACGTTAAGCCGCCGGTCCTGCGCCTGATCTCTCTTCGTGTCGGATTTTCGTCACTTCAAGCTATGAGAATGAAGGAATAGAAAGAGCACTTGTGTACTATGCCTGCCAATCCGCAGTGGAGCAGCGTGGTGGGTCTATGCTCTAAAAACCCTCGCTCCTCGGAGTAAGGAGGCCTGTGCCCAGCAGTGGGACGTTAATGGACTGCTACTTACTTACTTTTTTACTGATAGACTTGAAACTTTTAAACTCGATTGGCAAGCAGTGTTCATCGTCCTTTTTAGGAAAGCCAAATCTACAATATGATTAAGAAAGTCGCCTTTATGAATAACCCGATGGTGTCTCAAAGGACCAGGCTGACTGTGCATGGAGCAGTGTTGGTGCCAACACTTAAGTGTGGTAATGAAAGTTGAGTATGGCAGAAGAAGCATAAAAGTACAATAAATGCGTTAGAGATGAGAATGTCTCAACGCATGAGTGGATTGAACTGAGTTACAAAGTAAGAAATAAGAGAATGTTGAACGAGAAGATGTAGTAACTAAAATTGAGAAAGATATGCTTAGACGGTTTGGGCACTAAAAGTTTAATGAAAATAAAAGAAGTGAAGGAGATATGCAAGGATCGTGGCAAGTGGAAGGACGTAGTCTCTGCTTACCCCTATGGGAATGAGGCGTGATGCTATGTATGTGCCTCAAATGCTGAAATTTCAGTCATCAGATTACCGAAGTGAAACTAAAACCAACTTCAAACCGCTCTCGTTAATCTGTTTGTTATTTTGTAGATCCAACTTTCTTAATAGCTTATAGGCCACATAATTTTGCACATATACTATTGTCGCAAGAGATCCTTTAAATATTCTACAAATGTCAACATACCATCTTTATTCTAATTCTGTACCTACTCGGATAAATGTTATAAAAACTTTCATTTTAACAATAACCCACAATTGCTGAGCCTACTTTACAGACGAACAAACAAGCTTTAAGAGACATTATTAGTAGCAATTTCGTCCAAATGTCGTCTTTGTGTATTTTTTTCGGAGGATTACAACAATCCAATTCTAGAAGAAAGAATTGCAAAACGGTTGCGTTCCGATTCCGCGCCGATTCACTAATTCGCATTCTGTGACAATAATTTCTGAACGCATTTATTTTCAAATTCAGAACTCCAAGTGGCGCGGGATTACAATTACACAGCCGTTTAAAGTTGGATAAAAACCTTTTGTGTTATCTGTGGGTATTCTTGAACAGTAGACTGGAGTTTATTTTATACATAAATAATATCATGACGGTAGTAAAAAAGTAATTAATCTTACATTTAACAAAATATACCGCTAACAAAACTTATATGATGTAGTAGTAAAATGTATTGTCATAATATATTTGATAACTTTTTAAAATCGAAACCAAAACTCGTCACTAAATGTTCTTCTTCTCTTGCATTCCAAATTACAAGTTATATTAAGAATTTTATAGTTTAATTCTTAAATTCATGGATAAATATTCCTATTTCATTCCTAACATTCCGGAAAATATTAACTTGAACTCGTGTCTTGAACCTGTACCTATTAAAGTAGCAGCCCATTAACGTCCCACTCCTAGGAGCGAGGGTTTTTAGAGCATAGACCCATGCATGCTCCACTGCGGATTGGCAGGCATAGTACACAACAAGTGCACTCTCTATTCCTTCACTCTCATAGTCCGATGTGACGGGAATCGGACACGATCGGAGAGAGATCAGGCGCAGGACCAACGGCTTAACGTGTTCTCCGAAGCACGCTGGTGGATCATACCGCCAACTTCCCAACTTCGGGCAAATATTGAGAAAATCTTAATTGAAAACTCAATATTGATTTTTGAATTGGCCCGACCCGGGACTCGAACCCAGGACCTCATTTCTGTAGTCGAACATGCTAACCACTAGACATATTGCAAAAAATATGAATTAATGAATTATCAATGTATTTTATTAACAATTGTAATTTAAACAAGGATATAGGGAGAGTGTGAATACGAATTGAATAAAAAGACTCGAATACGAATTCATTTCAATAAGTAACAAATTGATTTTATTCAATAATTACAATCTGATATATTATTATACTAACATTAAAAAAGGTTTTGTAATTTTCTAACTAAAAAGTTTTTTCAAATACAAATTTATTCTTTTACGCCATAAATGCAAAAAGAATACTGGCTGACACAGAATCTTACAGATTAAAAAAGAATAAGTCAATGGAATGCCAGCAGACATTCAAATAAAGAACATCATGGGCGCGTTGGCGCCAACGTTCCTTTACTTTTTTTAAATTTTAAAGGACCACGATTCAATTTGCTGCAGATCAATCCATGATTCCATAATGGCGACTGCTATTGTTGTCAAACACGTTTCGTCTTGTTTCACCTGCAAAATTACAATAAATTACGGCTTAGACAAAATAATTTATAAATGAACAATTAATTGCAATTTAAATATCCCCATTTCAACGTTTTAATGAGAAATGATTTCAATTTAATTAAAGACTTAATAATTTCATTCGATAATACCTACTCTGTACTAAAACTTTGTTCGACCGTAGATTACTTTAAAGTTAATATAATTCAAAATTAATAATTGATAAGTCCTTTTATTTAAAAATACAATTTGTGAGAAAATATTTTTTATTTCATTGTAATTCAGAGAAATTTATATTGCTGCGTGTTATCCTCCAGGTGTAGCTTTTTAAATTGTTGTCTATGTTTTAACATAGCCCGTAATACGAGGACTACACAAATATACGACCACAGAACAATCCACCTTATTTTCCTCACCGAGAACCAACTAATTTTTTTAAATCATTCCGATATTTCATACAATACAATATACTATCATGCCATTAAAAAATTCCCTAAAGGTTTAGAATTCGTAAATTTAAATTGTGATAAGGAATTAGATAAGACTATTTTTGTGGGTATCCAAGTTACATCCTAATAACGTAACTATCGAAAAACGCTAACGCTTAAAAAAATTGTGGAAATGACATTTCATATCGATATGTCACGTGATCTCATGAACAAATTGTATCGTTCTAATCGTTCGACGTAGCGTTATCGTACTTCTTAGCGAGTGACCCCCCCTTGGGAGCTCTGGGTGGAGGTCATTGCGACCGCCTATCAGTGCCGGTCAGCTGCAAAAGAAAGAGGCGAGCGGCCTACTGCCATAGATAGAAAGGATCAGGGCTCCTTCTGACAGGACTCTGACCAGCAGTGGGAGGAAGGCCCTCGAGTCTATGATAGCGGGCATGGTGGCAGCACGGATCGCAATCCTTTAGATGGGTAAATACCTGCATCAAATTGTTGGTTGGGAGGATTCCGCAGTTGCATGCTTGAGTGAAACTCCAATCGCACCACTCGAATCCTTCAGTGCACCAAACAGTGGAAGAGTGCCCAGCTTGGGGATTTAGTCGGAGACGATCTCACGCTGCCTACCATAGTCGCCGCGATGGAGAGTTTTCGCCTCGTTTTGTAAGTCTTTCATCCTTCATAATGAGGCAAGGTCGAGGGGGAGACTCTCCCGAGTTTTTTTCAACGGCAGTTAAGGGGTGCGGGCCTTGGTTCACTGCCTTCTTCCTCGGGTATCAATTTGATGCCTGGTAATCTATTTTGTCCGCAGTGTTTGCTGTCCTTAGGTGCTGGCTGGCAATGCCGTGAGGGTGTGCATGTGTGGTTATCCGAAGAGGCAGTGGCTAATGCCGCTTTCCACCAGAGAACGTTGAAGATTGGTAAACGTATGGAAGTCCAGCTTACTTGAACTTTCTGTTGGAAGCATCTAGGGAGCCATCTGAGTCAAACTGGACTTGTGGCTATTTGATGTTACCAGGGTTCCGCTGGTTTTTAGTGGGTATTCTGATTGTCCAGCGAGTCGCACACGGACGAGTGGATTCGCCTGCGTATTCGCATTTCCCAGCGACAAAAAAACGTTATCGTATTAGAATGTTATCTTGTGTACAGGCGGTTGTGTTAAAATAGAGTATTTTCATTACGCAATTTCAAAATTAAAGCGTCGATTGGTTTGTTAATTAAACTTAAAGCTACCTTGTAAATGCAATATATTATCGTGCCGTATTAACACGAGATAAAAAACCAAAAATCCCTAAAAGTTTAGAATTCGTCGTAAATTTAAATCGTGCGTTCTGGTACCGGAGCGAGAAATGATTTCTTGGTATGTGGTGGCGCTTGCGCGCGCTGCGTTTTTGATGTACCGACAAAGAGGCGCCGCCTTGGGAGCACGCAGCTGGGGTACCCACGTAAACACGGCCAAACTGAGTACCATTTCACTCGACATCAAATTGTTTTTACTGCATAATAATTTCCTACTCAAAAACAACGACTGGCACAGCAAAACAGACATAAAACGCGTATTGAAATCTCACACAGTTCCATTATCTTATTGTGGATGCCTATTACTCGTAATTCGAATCATAATTCATTCAAGCTATAATTTTTAACATTATTAAGGTTCTATCGTCAAAGACTATACTCAAAAAAGATGATCCAATAATCTATTTTTGTAAAAATGAGTCCCTATTTCCTTATGTCAAAGCATCACGCATGTTAAGCGAGACCAATTTCGATAATTCTTTAGCGTTATGCCTAATCCTTTTTTACCCTTTAAGATTTGGATGAAAGAAAATGTAACGAAGTTACGTAGAACATCAGAAATTTTAAGTAAACTTGACCACCATGGTAACTTTTCTACTGTAACCTCCTTAGTGCTTTTGACAATGTAACCGCTTTCACTGTAACCTCATTGCGTTTGACATAATTGTTAGCGACTGACAAATACGCATATGTACTCTATGTGCGTGTGTGTTATGAGTTTTTAGTAATATAATGTAATTTTATGCATAATTAAACAATAATATTATCAATTTTATATTCCTCCTTTCACGCAATTTTCGTAAAAAAAGGTATAAAGGCTTCACGTGTTAATATTTAGATATTTTTATTCATAACATTAGTATATCGCTACGTACTCATATACTCCAACGCTACATTTGGCCTATAGATGTATATTGATGTGAAGCTTGGACTATCAAGGAAGATTCAGAAAAACGTCCATCAATTGAACCCAAAAAAGTCATCCATGCAGAGATTCTGAGGCGAGTTATTGCGAGGCAAATACGCAAGCATATTAAATGTTGTTAAAATAATAATTGGACAGATAGGACCTGCTACAGCTGATTAACATGAGCAAAATCGCCAAAAAAATACGAATTAGCCATCGCAAGAATCCCTGGCTTCGTATTATCCACAGAGGTTCTCACAGCTGATGTCCAAGCTCCAATAATTTGAGAGGAACATTAAGGGGATGAAGTTAAAAGTGTGTGTTTATCAAGTACACATGTCAGAAGTGAAAATTCTTTGGCAAACTAATTTTTAATATACTTCAAAAAAAGGAGGAGGTTATCAATTCGTCTGTATTTTCTTTTTTTTATGTTTGTTACCTCATATCTCCCGACTGGGTGGACCGATCTTGATGATATTTTTTTTAAATGAAAGGTGTGCTCGGGTCCCATTTTTTTTAAATCCAGTTGTGATGATGGCATCCATGAGAAAACCTGATAAGTGTTAAATTTGCATTAAGAATGTGCGCGACAAATAGACGAATAACTCCAGATCGCGCCAACCGATTTCGATGATCCTTTTTTTATTTGAAAGGATATACTTCAAGGGTTGTTTTATGATAGTTTAGTTAGGTTCTGATGATGGAATCCATAACAAAGTGACGGAACTCTTCAATTCTTAGGAGCAAATTAACGATACTCGGCAGAATCTCTTATAGGCTATCCGGATATTTGAGTCACCTACCGTAACAGCGGTATGGTCAAGTAATTGTCGTAGCTAAATATGAAGATCAATGGAACTTCTCAACGGCTTACAGTAAGGGTGCGATTTTTGGCAGAATATATAACTGTCTAATCAAATAGCAATGAGCTTACGTTTGTTGTTGCATTGCAACACTTTTTAGGTGTACACATATTATGGCAAATTTGTTAGTTTACTTCAGATTCACTAAAAATCAAAAAATAAATAAAAGTTTTAACAAAAAAGGAACCGCCTTCAAAACGAACTTACAAATATAACTTTTATTTATTAAGTCTTGTTTAAATTTATATCTAAAACTTTAGATTTCCGAGACTTACAGGAAGGGAGAAAAAGTAAGTTAATGAATTTAATTGTCATTAAAATATTAGGAGTCGAAAAATAATTCTAATAATATATTGAAATCTCAAATGACGAATTGTAAACAAAACTGTCACGTGTTTTGTCAATTTTAGAATTTGGTTTTGAATTTAAAATTTAGAAAATAGATTTTTTTATTTACACAAAAACGCTGCATATCTTCGTGACGCTAATCACACATTTCATTTGTAAAAAAATTTCCCTCATGCGCCCAAAGAAGTTTCACTTCAATCGCTTTTTGTTTGTTAAACAAATTGACCTTAGCGACATTATCTTAGTTTAGTTACATGAATATTATGCGGGCTACTACGTATTTGCTTTTCAGCGTCGATATATTATATTTCTAACTTCGTCTGAGTTATATATATATTATATAACAAAGTACATTGCCTACCAAACGCGAAAAATACAGGTTTTCATGCGGTTTTCAGTAATAGAACAGTGATTCGTGAAAAAATATAATCTGTCAAGTTTTTCTGTAAATTACTCGTACTATTGTACCATCGTGGCTGTCGAAAGATACATGTACATTGATTTGAACGACCACAAGAGTGATATTGTTATACAATGTATACACATAAATATGAACAATAAGGTATAAATAAATGCGAATGGCGGCTACTGGCGCCACGCTCGCCGCTGATCTCCTCTTGCTGTTCAAAATTTGGACAGAGAAATCGTCGGAGCATCTTATTTGTAACTTTTTTGTACGGATATGGATATGAGTCTTGGACGATAAAAGAGGATCTTAGAAAACGTATAGCAGCATTTGAGATGTGGGCCTACTGATGCATGCTCAAAATCAGCTGGACCCATAAAGTTGCCAACGAAGAGGTCTTGCGACGAATGGATTTTCAGCGGGAACTTTGGAAGACCGTCAAAAAGGAGAAGGTTGCGTATCTGAGGCATGGTCTGAGACATGACAGGTATAGACTCTTACAACTAATAATGATGGACAAAGAGGCTGGCAAGAGGCGTATTGGCTGCAAAAGGAAGTCCTGTAGACCGGGATCGCGAGTGCCGCTCAACTATTTAGCCTCGCGAGGGACAAAGTTAAATGTGGACAACTGACTCCCAACCAAAAGAAAAAGAAATGTATACCGCATGTTTTACCGCACGATGGATGAAGCGTTAACTCTTTGATTATCCGGCCGCGTTTTTTTTGGCCCCAGTAATTTGCCCACGCTTTTTCACAAAATCGTCGCCTGCCCCACCCCCCCCCAATTTTAAAATTTTTATGTTTGATAATAGTTAAACTATACAATGTTATCTTTCATTTATTAAATTAAGACTCTTGGTGTAGCGTCATGTTGCGCTAATAGGCTCATATAATAAAAATTATAACTTACCTCAAGGGTTTTTATAGTTATTAGTATAAGTGATGTACACTTATATAACCAAAAACACAAATATTCACTAATAAACAGTCACAGTTTATTAAATACCACAAAAAAACACCTTAACGACCTTCTACGCGAGACTCGCACCGTAAGTAACGGACACTTTGTAACTGATTTATGTTTGGTTTTTTCTATTGTCTGGTGTATCTCTACGCATATTTTGTTACTACAGTTTCCGAGACGCGAAATAGATAAAACACATTATGACTTTAAGAAAAGAGATGGTTATATTCCAGAGAGAGAGAGAGAGAGAGAGAGAGAGAGAACAAAGAATATCTTTGAGCAATGAGATACCTTTTACATTTTGTAAAAAATATACATGTCTAGCATTCTAAAGACGGTTATGTATTTATTTATTTACCAAAGACAATGGGAAATAATAAACAAAAAGATACCTTATATACATAGGATGACTTATCTCTAATAAGAGTACCAGCAATTGCATTCTGGATCTATTAATTTATTGTATTATTTTATACACTTACCCATCATGGCTCAATAAGTCCAGCTGCGGGACCTTTAGAGGCTTACTTACCTTATATAAGTTAAGTAGATCATACCATTGTTAGAGCATACACCCACCACGCTGCTCCACTGCAGGTTGGCATGCATAGAACATATCTGCAGTCTATATTCTTTCACACTCACAGACCGATGTGACGGAAATCCGACACGACTGGAAAGACATCAGGCGTATGATCATCGCCTTAATGCAAATATTGAGAAAATCTTTAATAGCAATTGGCTCAACTCGGTACTCAAACCCAGGACCTGATGACTGTGACCAAACATACTAACCACTAGACCAATAAGACAGATGATTACAAATAGCGAAACATAATTATAACAACCTCAGTGGCACGGTGGATAGTTTGCAGAGACCCTGGGGTATATTTCTGGCTGTAAATGTTTAGATAATCCCATAATCACATTTGTCTGAGTCTGAACTGATTGGAGGCTATGGACGTTAGCCTTTATTAGTTACCAATGTTTTTATTTTCATCGCAGAGAAAATTGATAAGATACCAGAACTTTTGGGGGAGAAAAAAGATCGTTTATGTGGGCATTTCCACTAAAGCTTCTCTCAATGGCCAGACTTTGCTTATCGGTAACCCTTCGACGCTTTGGGTAAGTGTTAGGCTTGGGCTTTTCTTAAAAAGTGATTTCTCTTGTTATTGTCTAGTCAGATTATTACGAACGTTCATGGACTAAATCCAGGACATTTTAAATAAGGGCTAGGTCAAGAGTACTCTAAACCGACGTACTTGTATGAAAGGTTTAATGAGAATGAAAGAAGCGAAGGAGATATGCAAGGATCGTGGGGAGTGGAAGGACGTGGTCTCTGCCTACCCCTATGGGAATGAGGCGTGATGCTATGTATGTATGTGTTAACTGCCTCATTGGTCTAGTGGTTAGCATGTTCGACTACAGACATGAGGTCCTGGGTTCGAGTCCCGGGTCGGGCCAATTCAAAAATCAATATTGAGTTTTCTATTAAGATTTTCTCAATATTTGCCCGAAGTTGGGAAGTTGGCGGTGTGATCCACCCCCGTGCCTCGGAGAGCACGTTAAGCCGTCGGTCCTGCGCCTGATCTCTCTCCGGTCGTGTCGGATTCCCGTCACATCGGACTATGAGAGTGAAGGAATAGAGAGTGCACTTGTGTACTATGCCTGCCAATCCGCAGTGGAGCAGCGTGGTGGGTCTATGCTCTAAAAACCCTCGCTCCTCGGAGTGAGGAGGCCTGTGCCCAGTAGTAGGACGTTAATGGGCTGCTACTTACCTATGTGTTAACAGATCGGACCCTGTCTTTTTATACGGGGAAGGCATCATCGCATAGGTGAGATTACAGTCAAATAACCTTTCAACAATAAAAAATGTACCTGTATCAGTTTTCACTCTTTAATAATAATTGTATATCTAAGGTCCAGTTTTTTTTTAACTAAAGCGTAACTTAATACAGTAACAGCCACATATATATTCACATACGTACCTTGTGTAACGAGTAACGCAAATTTTTCGCTACCGTGCTTAGCCGTGCGTAGCCATAACAAACTTCACTACAAAAAGCTCGAAATGGTCTTTCAAACTTTCTTCCAGGGTTCTTCTCAGCAAGACGCCATAAGTTTCACTACAAAAACTTCAAATCAATTATATACCCGGTAATTTTGTTTGACGGACTTCAAACGGAGCTGGTTCCCGCCGGCAATGCCTGCTGGCCCATCTAGGTGAAGTCCGTCGTCTTCTAAAAGTTCTTCTCCAATAATGGAGGTAGGCTATCAGTTCCGCGACTCTTTTACAATATTTTGCGGTCGCAATGTTTGTCCAATTCCTAACGTTTCGCAGCCACGATTATTGCAACTGCCATCCTGCCTATTGCTCATGCCTGATGGGTATAAATTCCAAATCCCACCACTGCCGTCACGTTATCTTCGCCAATATATCACAAATACGCCAGGAGGTGGTGACTGAGGCTGGCAATTCCGTGATTTCCAAAGTTACCCTTTTAAAATATTAAATACCCGCTCTATACCTTCCACTGTGCGTAGACTCATCGGATTTATACACGCAATATTGTATTTGTATTAAAACAATGGCCTTATTATTGGTGGAGTCGTGTAGACAAGGTTCCTCTGTTTTATTTTGCCGAGTCACACTCTAAAAACTACGGGTTTCGGGACTAAGCGAATTCTTGTAAGTTATAACCGACTTTGTAAAAGGATGAACGATTTAACGATAAAAAAAAGATTTACAATGGTATATCAACGTTTTAAATTGTCTTTAAATATTTAAACGGGTAAATACCACGATGGCAATATTTATACATAATAAAAAATGAAGACTCTACCTCTGTCTTCTTCGCATAGATCTTATTAAACTATTCAACAATTTTTAATTCAGTTTTTAGTAATAGATAGAGTGATTTATGAGAAAGGTTTATATATATATAATACATACATATGATAGCACAAAAAAGCCGAAAAATTCAACGATTTGTAATGTGATATCGTAATAAAAATATTTTGTGCGCTTAATTGGCCAACACTGACTAAACCTTACGAGATAACATAAATTAATGTAGTACGGAATTGTATACCTTAAAAAGATCGATAAAAATGTCCACGATGTTACATATTTATCTCTAAAAGATAACCCACAGTAACCATTTTTATCTTTTACAAATTACCAAAAAAAAGTGTTGTTTACCAAGTCATTTTGTACAATACAGTATTATGTCTTATCCAATTAAATGTATTACATGCGTTGTATATTTTATGTAGATCAAAATTTCTCTTAACAGCATTTATTTAAAATGGATAGTTGTGAAGATATCAAAGATTTAAAAAGCGGCAGCACAGTAGCTGTAGGGATGTACGTTTCGTCACGGTAGCTGAAAACTAAGGGTTAAATTATTGTAAATAACTGCGTCATTGGTCTAATGGTTAGCATGTTCCGCCTCGGACATGAGGTCCTGGGTTCGATTCCCGGGTCGGGCCAATTCAAAAATCGATATTGAGTTTTCTATTAAGATTTTCACAATATTTGCCCGAAGTAGGGAAGTTGGCGGTGTGATCCACCCCCGTGCCTCGGAGAGCACGTTAAGCCGTCGATCCTGCGCCTGATCTCTCTCCGGTTGTGTCGGATTCCCGCCGGACTATGAGAGTGAAGAAATAGAGAATGCACTTGTGTACTATGCCTGCCAATCCCCTGTGGAGCAGCGTGGTGGGTCTATGCTCTAAGCACCCTCGCTCCTCGGAGTGAGGAGGCCTGTGCCCAGCAGCGGGACAGTTAAAGGCGGGGAAAGTTAAAGGGCTGCTACTTATTTATTGTAAATAGTCGCCTTTATTACCTCCTATCGGGACTACATTTAATTACCAATAATCCTGTATATCGTCGTCGGCGCTTCAACTGATGGACGTCTACTGCTGGACATAGGTCTAACGTAGCGGCTACCGGCGACCCTCTTTATGTCGCGGTGCGGGGTTGCCACTCCAGCACCTTCGGCCCCCAACGTCCATCGGTCCTTCGGACTATATACCCCGCCCATTGCCACTTCAGGTTCGCGATTCGTAGGGCTATGTCGGTGACTCTGGTTCTTCTACGGATCTCTTCATTTCTGATTCGATAACGTAGAAAAACTCCGAGCATAGCCCTCTCCATCGCACGCTGAGTGACTCTGAGCTTCCGCATGAGGTCCATGGGCCTCTGGGCCAATGCTGCATATAAAACAGACAAATTATCTTGCCAATGGTATCGGGAATTACTCGTGTAACACCAAGGTGAACAGTAGATATAAATATGTCGGAGTGCAAGAGTCTGTGGATCGCTGGTCCGTGTGTAATAGTCTGTGGAACGCTGGCGCCATCTTTGTATCGGCGTGGGGGCAGAGTC
This sequence comes from Elymnias hypermnestra, assembly GCA_015832385.1. Taxonomy (NCBI): domain Eukaryota; kingdom Metazoa; phylum Arthropoda; class Insecta; order Lepidoptera; family Nymphalidae; genus Elymnias; species Elymnias hypermnestra. The sequence continues at coordinate 659,307 of JACTOM010000909.1, read as the reverse complement.
AATAAGTGGCAGTCCGGCCCGTCTCTCGGCAGTTCTCGAGTGGCGGTCGGCCGGAGTGGTCGACTATTGAAACTGTCGCGTTCCTAGCTATTAGTGTTAATGAGTTTGTGTAAATTGATATCGGGAACATTAAGTGATTGAACATTATAATACGAGTTAATTAACAAAGTGTTTGATTGCACCAACATTACCCACGAACGCCCACAGAATAAGAAATTAAATAATGGATCCCATCAATGACGATGTCGGCGGAGAACCCTACGCCCCTGCGCTTTATGCTTCTGCTCCTTTTCTCTCTTATTCTCCGACAAATATATCAATTAAATTGTCTTATTGACAGTATTTACTATAACATAGCTAATGTCTAGTTGCAAACAAGATATTCAATGCATGCCAATAGTTTAGAATCAATTCACTCTAACGCTCTCCAAATATCTGGCATACAAGTACTAGGATATTATAATCTAACGCGTTATATTATGATTATAATTATTCTTTTTACAGTTAAATCTTAATAAATTTCAAACCTTAATTAGGAGAAAGCTTATTGAAAAGTTGCTTCTGAAAAAATACGATTATTTATATAATTCACGTGCATAAAGAGGTATTATGTCTGTAGTTTTAAGTTGTTACTTATAAGATAATTGTAAATTACTTTGGTTAGTTAAATACATTTTAAGGACTATTAAAAAGACACAAAAGCAATGAATGATTTGCTCTACCTTGGTTGAATTGAAAATTGTTTAAAATCTTATGCTAAGAATTTCTTATACCATTATTTATTTTAATAAAAGTCAACATTTGAAATACTCTTTAATCAACTAGGTTTTTACAGCATTTTGTATTGTAAGATACCTTTTTTTGATATACAGTTATTATATCCTATATAAACGGATTAAGAAACGACTTATAATGTATAGTCATGAGGGTTCCCTCGCGTCCTATCCTGGGAAGAGCCCATAACGAACTCATTTTTATAGTTCGTAATTTTCAATTGATTCTATATAGATTAGAGCAATAATAAAGAGATCAAGCTAAGTAATCTTACAAATTATAGTATGATTTCTCAATTACATTTCCCTACATAGTAGATTTAAGTCTATTAAGTGATATCTTTGTAATCTATCCTGTTATATGAGGTGCATTCACTATTTATATACAGCTTGTTTTCAAATATACGCAGTGGACTCTCATTATTGATAAAATCTCTAAATTCCTGTCTTAGCAACTCTCTTGGTTATGCCCAGAGGAATCTTCCGGAGTGCCAGGGTAGATTGCGTCTACCGATCCTCTGGTGCTCCAGTAAAGGAAGCGGAGGGTATCGCTGGGTTTTAGTGGGTATTCTTGTTTACCAGCGAGTCCCACACTGCCGATAAGATTTTACTCTGATCGGCGTGCATAAAGGCATTTCCAACTCTCTTGGTTACATATTTTAATTCGCACGAACGGCCCTTTTCTCCATTACAAATAATGCATACTAAATGACTCGGCAAAACTTCGTACCACCTCAAAATCTAGTAAAAAATGCGGTCAAATCATGACCGACACAAAAAAAAACTCGTAATAAAAAACGCTTTAAAATATTCTTCTTCTTCTTTTAGTACATAGCTTACAGGTGTGAGAAGCAACACACAATTTCGCCAGTGTCACGTTAATTGGAGAAGGCACGTAGGAGATTCTAGAATTGGGCAGCGTTCGTGAAGTTCCGGAAGACGTTTTCGTCCAATATCCCTCAGTGCCTGAAGACTAAAGTCTTCGAACAGTGCGTGTTGCCAGTGCTTACCTACGGATCGGAAACGTGGTCGCTGACTATGGGCCTCATTCGGAAGCTCAGAGTCACTCAGCGTGCGATGGAGAGGGCTATGCTCGGAGTTTCTCTACGCGATCAAATCAGAAATGAGGAGATCCGTAGCAGAACCAAAGTCACCGACATAGCCCTACGAATCGCGAACCTGAAGTGGCAATGGGCGGGGCACATAGTCCGACGAACCGATGGACGTTGGGGTCGGAAAGTGCTGGAATGGCGACCCCGCACTGGACGACGCAGTGTAGGAAGACCCCCCACAAGGTGGACCGACGATATAAGGAGGGTCGCCGGAAGCCGCTGGAGCCAGGCGGCGCAAGATCGGGCCTTGTGGGCATCATTTCGTGAGACCTATGTCCAGCAGTGGACGTCCATCGGTTGAAGCGACGTAGGAGATTGTACGGTTTTTGTGATGGCAAACCAAATTTTTGACAATCTACAAATAATTGACACCTTATACTTATTTACCACCACCACTGAAAATAAAAATTAAGGTTTAGGGACAACACAAGATAAACACTTCTTACAACACATTTAATACTTAATTGTATTACATTTAATAAATTTACAACCCATGATCGCCGTCTCCTTAGTTCTCTTCAAATCGCTGTTTATTTTACTTCGATGCGACCATTTTTATAAAGTAGCAACCCATTAACGTCCCACTACTAGCGAGGGTTTTTAGAGCATAGACCCACCACGCTGCTCCACTGCGGATTGGCAGGCATAGTACACAAGTGCACTCTTTATTCCTCCACTCTTATAGTCCGATGTGACGGGAATCTAACACGATTGGAGAGAGATCAGGTGCAGGACCTACAGCTTAACGTGCTCTCCGAGACACGGGGGTGGATCACACCGCCAACTTCCCAACTTCGGGCAAATATTGAGAAAATCTAAAATAGACAACTCAATATTGATTTTTGAATTGGCCCGACCCGGCACTCGAACCCAGTAATTCATGTCTGTAGTCGAACATGCTAACCACTAGACCAATGAGGCAGTTTTTGTAATCAAATCAAATCAAATCAAAATATCTTTATTCAAGTAGGCATATTACAGCACTTTTGAATAGTAAAATTTTTTTTTTTTCTTTTCTTTGCCACACTCTAATTCTAATGTATGTCTGATGATGATACTCCAGAACGACTTAAAATCTAAAGTTACGAGGGTTCCTTCGCGCCCTGATCCGAGAAGAGCCCACAACAAACTCAGTCGGGTGTTTTGTTTGTTTTGTTGTAAAAGCTACTACCAATTCCCCGTGGTGATACCCGCGTAGATACCTAATCTCGGGGCAGTGGAAAGTCTACCAAGTCGGACTATATATTTTTGTTACTTCTTTTTTAATTATTAGATACACACATTCATAATCAAATCAATATACAGATTTTACTTTACAGCGAATATATATCTAAGTAATACATTTTTAAATTCGTAACATCATTTACTCGATTTAAAAATTCTCTACAGGTATTGAAAGCCTTTTTTAAATCGGTCCAGTAATTTTTAGCTTGATTATTATAAATTGTTAAGAATAAAAATTTAAAAATTCTTGTATAACATTAGAGAAAAGATTGATTTGTAATACTTTATTGTCTCAGAACTTCAAATAGACAATGTTTGACGTAAATTTGTTTTGTTCTAGAGTTCGACTCGCTTTAGATTGAGATTTTTAAATTCGTTATATCTTTTGAATGGAATGTGCGATTTTAATAATTTAAAAAGCATTTTACACGTATTAAAACGGTCTTTAATAATATAATTTAATAGGAAGAGGATTAATACAGAGATATGGATAATATGCATTGATTTTTGCCGGCACTACTATAAACATTCAAAATGTAAAAGTGTAGTTATAGTGGCATAACTACAGTAGTTGGACATATAGTGTTGAAGACTTTTTTATTGATATAAATACATTCTATAATATTGTAGAACATTTTTTTGTTCTATCTTTAAAAGTTTTCTCAGCGCAATAATGGATTATTTTATTTCAGACCTTGGGTTACATTAATGCATTTTTTTAAAGGATCCCTATTTTTTTTTGAGAAAGTAATACAGCCTATGTCGTTCAGTGAAAATAGAGCTTTTCTAATGTGGAAAAAAATTGAAATCGTTCCAGTAGTTTGGTGGGGAAAACGTAATAAAGTTACATACAAATACACATGTTTCCTCTTTACATTATTAGCTTACATACATTTGGAAAATCGTTAAAATTTTAGAAATTTAACTATATATAGATATGTTAGCAGCATTACCTCAAATCGCATTAGTTATTGCATTAAATATATAACTGGGAGGGATTAAAAAACAGTCAACAGCCATTTTTATATCAATATTATACCACCCCGATGATCCCGGTTTCTTAAACACTTAACCCGCTACAGCCCTTCGTGTATAGTTCACAATCCCTTCGGGCGTTAATGTCACGCCTCCGACACGTATTAAAAACAGTGCTTACTCATTAAAGACGTGAATTTTGAAAGTAAACTTTAACCAAACGGCAGAAAGGGTAAAAATCAAACATTACACGAGGAGAACGGGGTAATATTGCACACGCGTTTAAAGAATAAATCCTCAGGTGCACTTTGCACTTAATATGAGCTTTAAAACAAAGGGCTAGAGTCCAGGTCTTTTTGCATGGGAAATTTAAAAAAATTGCCTAACCGAAGGTGACAAACGTGACGCCATGTTGTTTTAGTGGGGAGGGTGGGGGCAGTGGGGTGTCTCATAAGAGGTTTATACCACATTAATTGGCTTCGAACTAAAACTTAATATGGGGGATCGATATCGCGTGGTTTATTCAAGAAGCCGAGAAAGTTCGGTCTTCTTTCATAGTTTAGCCAATTGGTGTATAATTAGGGGACACCCGACTCATATTTTATCGCAGACATTTAAGTATATGTATCCACTCACCCCTTGTAATTTGAATTAACTCAAAATTCTTTAGTCAAGAAAAACCTTCACGTCTATTAATGGTAGTGAAAGTTGGGTATGGCAGAAGAATCACATAAGTAAAATAAATGCGGTAGACAGCGTTGAGAAGTATCAGTGGATTGTAACTGAATGACAAACTAAGAAATAGTATGGTAGAAGATGTAGTGATTAAAATTGATAAAGGTATGCTTAGATGGTTTGGGCATGTAGAGAGAATGAATGAAAGGAGACTGACAAAAAGGATTTATGAGTCAAGAGTAAATGGGAAAGTTGAAAGAGGAATTGGTNAGTGAATGGGAAAGTTGGAAGGGGAAGACTAAGGCGAACGTTCCTGGACCAAATCCAGGACATTTTAAACAAGGGCCAGGTCAAGACTACTCTAAGCAGACGAACTTGTATGAAAGGTTTAATGAGAATGAAAGAAGCGAAAGAGATATGGAAAGATCGTGGAAAGGACGTAGTTTCTGCTTACTCCTATGGAAATGAGGCGTGATGCTATGTATGTATGTACTTGATACCAATAGAAGATAGTTCTACACACAACTTCTATAACCGTTTAATGAAAACAAAGATGTAACTACAGGTTGTTCTCGGTAAGAATGCAGTGAGTTATCATTCTAGATCTGCGACCGATCACTGTGACCTTGACCTTGTAACTTGAAAAGATTTCATTGGTTTTGATTGGTTAGGGGGCGGGGCTAGAATGATGGCTCACTGCATTATTAACGCGAACAAACTGTATGTTCAAAATGGTAGAATTAGTAAATTAAACATTATTTACAAAATTGTATATAAAAGGCAGTGTAGAGACAAATTTTAAAATTCAATAGGCTTTTAACATACTTTTGAGTCGTCACATACAGTTTTTCTTTTATATATATTACATCCAACTTATTACTGAACGTAATTATGTTACAAAAGTAGTCCATGTCATCAATCCCATATATCTGTTTTTTACGTTTTACTCTCTAAACCATATTTCAACCTACTCATTTAGGTGATAAGCAATTTTCTATCGCAAAAATAGTCTTTATTATAGCTTAAAGATGGTGGAATAGAGTCGAAAGGATATTAGAAAGAAATTGTATTCATCAAGATATTTTTTTGCAAATAGTTATCAGTTTAGAAAGGATTTTTGATTTTATCTACTGGGGGAAGAGGTTAGTACTAAGTCAATCAAATAACCCCTTTTAAACTTCTACTTCCTTTCAGATTATACAGAATACACAGTCTCAGAATTTCCCTATACAAAACATTTGACACTAGAGTTCGACTCGTGAAACATTATTTACTTTAGATTGACATTTTTAAATTCATTGTATCTTTTGAATGGAATGTCCGATGTTAATATTTTATATAGTTTTTTACAGATATTGAAACGGTTTTTAATAAAATATAGTTTATTAGGATAAGAAATAATATATAGTTATGAAAAATATGGTTTGATTATTGTCGGCACTTATAACTAATAAGGTGGTAATAAAATGTAGTCATAGTGGCATAACTAGAGTAGTTGGACACATGGTATCGCTGACTTTTTTTTAGATATTAATACCTTTTATAATATTGTAGAACATTTTTTTGTTCTAACATCAATAGTTTTCACAGCGCAATCGATGACAGATTTTTTCACACCTTGGGTTACATTAATGCATTATGATTAGGGATCCCTATTTTTTTTTAAAGTAATGTAACCTAACTCGCTCAGTGAAAATGTAGCTTTCAAATGGTGAACACATTTTTAAAATCGGTCCACTAGTTTTTGTGTAAAAACATTTCAAACATATATACTTACATATTCCCAGTTCTCGTCATTAGTACGATCTTCAGGTCACATTAAATGTATTTGATAAAGTTTAAATTTTCGGACATACAAAATTCAGAATAAAGCTCTCGTTAACGGATCATCTCAAAAGCTTTTGAGTGCTAATTCCTACTCAAGCCTCCACTTAAGTGTAGGTTATATCTGCCTTAGTTACGTTAAACTATCCTCCGTAGGCCTCCACCTTTGATGTCCAGTTCAGAGCGTTACCATCAGTTTTCGATAAAGCAAATTACGTGATAGTGACTAGAATTTATATTAATTTCATATAGAAGGAGCCATCTTTATAGATATATTACATAGCATAAAAGCTTACTCTGTTCTTTCACTTGACTCTTCTAAACTATTCAACGGATTTCAATGCAGTTTTCAGAAATACGTAGACTGACTCAAGAAGAAGGTTTATATGTATAAAACATACATATTTTAGGACGGAAAAGATTGAAAATTCATAGATTTGTTATATTGTGTCGTAACAAACATTTATTTGGGCTTAAATCACAGGTGCTGGCTAAACCTTACGAGATAGAATAAATTAATGTACTACGAAATTATATATCATAAAAAGATGGATAAAAAGTTCTACAATGGTGTATATTTATCTCTAAAGAATAACCCACAGTATCCATTTCTATCTTTTACATATTACAAAAAAATGTGCTATTTGCCAAGCTATTTTTCACAATACAATATAATTCCAGATCCAATTAAACATATTACAAATGTTGTATTTTTCAAGTAGATTAGAACTGTCTTTAATACCATTTGTTTAAATGGGTATCGCAGGAGATATCAGAGAATTAAAAAGAGGCACTGCTGGTCCCGTTTTGACAAAGTTACATAATCATCTACTTTATACAAGCAACCTTTTTTCATTTACAATAGTACAAGAGTTTGATAGATATCTACCTCCGTCGATTGGATCAATGAATAGAGGTCTAATTCACATTTAATTTAAATACATTACCTATTATTGTGACTAATAAATAAACAGGGGTATAGTAAATACATCTATTTATTAAAAAACGTCAGGTAAATTATTTATTTGGCTATTTAATCTTAATGCAATTGTCGCATAACTTCAACCTTTTATTCAATATTGATCGTAACGTCACGTTGTTTATATAGCCTTATAAAAACTACTCTCTCCTATCTTAAATCGTATATATATCCTTAACTAAAAAAGAAATTAGTTTCAACGAGTATTTAATTTTTAAATTATATCATGTCCTTTTCCAGGATCATAAATATCTGCAAAACCCAAGTGCTAATATATCTAGACGTGATTAAATGGAATGTACGTCCACATTGGCGTGTTAATATTAGCTGCAGTAGCCATCCATCGCATCCGTTTCTACATAAACAAAAATTTTAACAACAGAAACACCGCCTTCAACACAAACTGTTCCAAATACATTAATATGCTCTAAAAAGTAAAAATAATTGCGTATTCTTTTTTAGAGTTCTTCGTATTCTTATATTTGGAGTCGGTGTCAGCCAAGATAGGTTTAAAAAAAAATAGGACTCTACAACAAGCACCACCTTTCATATAAAAAAATATCATCAAGATCGGTTCACCTAGTCGAAAGTTACGAGAGAAAAAATATAGACGAATTGATAACCTCCTCCTTTTTTTGAAGTCGGTTAAAAAACACTGTGTTAGTCGTCTATACAAGGTTAGACTGTGCTATGCTCGATAGAGAGCCAGTCCGGAGGGCTGTGTCCTCAGTAAGGCGATCATCTTGCAGGAGGTGTCGCGAACGTCCCGAATTCCCTACTGTGGATAGCCTAGATATGGAGGTAGTACGAGATAACACACAATGAGAATCGTGAATGTCGGTTGCTAGGACTAAAATGATAAAATATGACGTAAGAAATGGGCAGTGCGTATCATTTGCATTAATTTAGGCATATTGTTTTACAAATAAGAAACATACGTATAGCACCCCCGCAACCCCCCTTGCGGGTGGAATTTCGTAAAATACGTTCTTAGCTCACCTCTACTCGGCAAAAGGAATATTCCTACCAAATTTCAAAACTCTACGTCTAATGGTTCCTGAGATATCGTGATGAGTCAATAGTCAACACCCCCGCAACCCCCTTGGGGGTGGAGTTTTGTTAAATCCGTTCTTAGCTCATCTTTACTCAGCAAAAGGAATATTCCTACCAAATTTCAAATCTCTCTCCTAATGGTGCCAGAGATATCGTGATGAGTCAATAGATACCTGGATATTTCTTTTGTATTGAAAATAATACAAGGAGATGTGTTTTGGCGATTCAAATTTGCTGTAAAACGTTGCTTGAATAAAGATTGCTGGGTTCGATTTCGGATAAAAAAAGGTTTTCCGTGAGTTTTTTATAGAAGTAAAATCGAGTTGTTCCGTGGTAGTGATAGTTTGAAGGGTCAGTCTCTTGTCAGGAGCGTAAATAGGGTAACGGGGTGGGTGGGGTAATGGAGAGTGCTCCGGACACTTGAGGGGTGAACTGTGACCCGAGCGCCGGCTTTTGACAGTCCGCAATGCTGCAGCTTTGGATTTTATTGGAATTGTATGGCCTTAATACCAGTTTAACTTCCTTTAACTTGCTGGCTTTACGAGTGGGGCTACGCTGAATTATAAACGGTAATATTTCGCGACATTTATAACTAACTTTTTGAAATAATTATGCCTTAACAAAATTACAACAAATCCAAGAAACAAAGGGGCAAATGATAAAAATGTTGCAGTTTTAATTGAAGTGCTTCATTAACTTTCTTTTCTACATTACAGTAATTATAGTCACTAAAGCAAAAGTATTTCGTTTTAACGCTTTATTTTCTCAATCAATTTTCACAAATTTCGGGTTATGGATAGGTATCCTGTCTGTCTAGGAGACAAAGACTATTTCTTGTCGTAACATATTGAGTAGGGACAGTTGGAAGGAGAAGGTGGTGCTGATATAAGAAGCTTTTTAGCTGGGTTAATAAAAGGCTATATATATTACCCTTTCTTGGCCAACGAATACAATACGATACATATAAAGGCGCCTAGTAGTTGAAATTCGACCGTAATTCGTTTAGTCGTTCGTCAACTTAGAACATTCGTTCACTACCTCCTTGAAATCAAGAATTTTTGCAATACCTGTTTATTTTTTAATAAAAATGCATTGGTTAGATATACGAGTATATTAGTTGTAAAGTAAAATTTGTATATTGATTAGTAGAGCGGCCTCAGAGAGTGTTAGCGATAAGAGCGATACGGGGGTACCGTACAGTGTCCTGGACGGCAGCAACCCTTTTAGCGGGTGATCCCCCATGGGAGCTAAGAGCGGAAGTCCTCGCGGCTGCTTACCAGTGCAGAGTAGCCGCGAGAGCTAGAGGAGAATCATCAGACGCTGACGAGGTTAGGAGGATCAGGGTTCTAGCTAACAGAGCCTTGATCCAAAGATGGAAGGAAGACTTTGAGTCTCCAGTAGCCGGCAGGGCCATTGTGGAGGCGATTCACCCTCATCTGGAGAAATGGTTGGGCAGAGGGCATGGATCACTTTCCTACAGATTGGTACAGTTGCTTACCAGTCACGGTTGCTTTGGAAAATACCTATTCCAAATTGTGGGATGTGAAGGATCGGCCCTCTGCCACGAGTGCGATGCCCCTGTAGACACAGCGCATCACACGGTAGCAGAATGTCTAGGCTGGGCACCGCAGAGAGATATTATGACGTCGCTGATCGGCACCGACCTATCACTGGCAGGTATTGTGGATGCAATACTCGTCAGTGAGCAGGACTGGAGAGCGGTGGCCTCCTTTTGCGAGACCATTATCTCGCTGAAGGAGGCACGGCAAAGGTGAATGCCGCCGAGAGTGAGAGATGCCGAGAGAGTGAATGCCGCCGAGGCACTCCAGTCCCAACGGAGGGGAGTAGGAACTAGAAGAACGGAGGTTCCTACAATCTCCCCCCTAATAGAGAATCTGTAAGCCGGCCTCATCAGGTGAGCCAGAGATGAATGTCCCAATGAACCTCTGGCTCCCAATGCATGGATGACGACGGACCCGCTGGGTTTTAGTGGATATTCTGACATTGCCAGCGAATCCCACACTCTGTGCGTAAATGCATTTCCTAGCGACAAAAAAAAACATTGATTAGTAAGTGTGTATCTAATATATCTGAAAGAAAGTAATTTTTATGTTAACGAAAATAAAAGTGTAGGAAGTTGTACAAAGGTTTGCTTTACGTATTAATATAAAGATTACTTCCATGTCAAAATGTTTGACTTTTTTTGGTTTTTCAGGATCTTTATTCTACTTAGGACATAAGATAGCTTCCATTTTAATCTATAATGTAAAAATGAATCGCAAAATGTGTACCAACACATTTTCCCAATTTAAAAAAAAAGTTCGTATAATTGCCGGGGAAATCCCCTAAAAACAGCCCTTTTCCGTTTCCTAACCAAAACGTAGAGTCAATTGAACCTATATTGCTTTTCAATAAAGTTCATAATAAATTACAAGTGCTCACTGTTGTCTAAGCAATGTAGGTGTGTTCCTAACGTGAAAGAGTTAATTTGCACTTTATTGCCGCTGTAAAAAGTTCAAAATCAATAGAATAGTCATAAGCCAACCAAATTGAATAGTCACAAAATGTAAGAGCTATAGATATTTAGTACTGCTGTAATTTCATTTCGAAAATCATTCGTAAAACTGAAATCTGCCACATTTCTAATCTTTTTCACAGAACGAAGCCTGTTGGTTCTGCTAGTTTTATAAAGAAATATTGCATTTTCTTCATTCACCGGTCGTAAGTATGAGGTCCGCTGTCAACTAAGTTACATAAGCATCCATAAATGGCGGCGTACTTTAACTCCGGCATTTAAGTGAACGTAGACGAAGTTGCGCGGGTTAACTAGTAATAAATTCTCGTTGGACACAAATAAATACCGTCCGATACAATTCACACAGATCAATTTGACCTGTTAATTGTAATAGTCAAGTGAGATTAACAGGTCAACTTAGCTTCCTATTTAGCGGGCCACCCACTATCTCGTGAAGATTCGTAACGTCATACAAAATTAGGGTCCATTCACATTGCACTTATAGTATACTCACTTATCATACACAAGAAGATGGCAATGGCACAGCAGGTATAATGGTCGCCAGCGTATGGAAAGCCGCAACTTCGTTTTGTGAAACCATTGTCGCGCTAAAGAAGGAAATTGAGAGAGAACGGGAGGCTTGATTTGGGCACCTTGATTCATGATTCGTCTTCATCCGGGATTCACCACATTGGATTCCGCAAGCGAGCCGCTAGTATCCCACATACCCGATACATCGGTCAGGTCAGGCCAGGTCATTTAATTGTCATGAAAATATTAATGTGTCGCAGTTTAATACAAATAATTTATTGAAATCTCAAATGTCGTCGTCGTTGTCGCTTCAACCGACGGAAGTCCACTGGACATAGGTCTTCCGAAATGATGCCCATATTGCCCGATCTTGCGCCGCCTGGCTCCAGCGGCGGGTCGCCATTCCAGCACCTTCCGGCCCCAACGTCCATCGGTTCGTCGGATTATGTGCCCCGCCCATTGACACTTCGGGTTCAAAATCCGTAGGGCTATGTGACTTTGGTTCTGCAACGGATCCCCTCAGTTCATATTTGATCGCGTAGAAAAACTCCGAGCATAGCCCTCTCCATCGCACGCTGAGTGACTCTGAGCTTCCGCATGAGGCCCATAGTCAGCGACCACGTCTCAGAACCGTAGGTCATCACTGGCAACACGCACTGTTCGAAGACTTTGGTCTTCAGGCACTGAGGGATATTGGACGAAAAAGTCTTCCGGAACTTCCCGAACGCTGCCCAACCGAGTTGGATTCGGCGGTTGACCTCTTTCTCGAAATTGGACCTACCTAGCTGGACTATGTGTCCCAGGTATGTATACTCGTCAACAATTTCGAGTGTAGAGTTCTCAACGATGACTGGGTGGAGCGGAACATGGATATTGGACATAACTTTCGTCTTATCCATGTTCATTTTTAGGCCCACCTGTCGAGAAGCTCTGCTGAGGTCATCGAGCATTGCATTGAGATCTTCCAGAGTCTCTGCCATAATGACCACGTCGTCGGCAAACCGTAGATGAGTGATGTACTCGCCATTGATGATGAATTGTAAATTAAAATGGCACGTGTTATTTGTAAATATTAAGACTAGCTAACCTTCAAACGAATTAGCATAAAAAAACGCTGCACATCATCGTGAAATCACGCGTTACATCCGTAAATATTTTACCCTCATGCGCCTAAAGAAATTTCACTTCAAAAACTGTATTTTCGCAGCCTAAACCAGTGGACTTTTATTTTATTTCAGGGAGGCTCATATCGAGCTTTCATGCCATATTGAGGAAATTTAAAAAAAGATAAGGTAAGTAGCAGCCCATTAACGTCTCACTGCAGGGCACAAGCCTACTCACTCACAGGAGAGAGGGTTGTTAGAGCATAGACCCACCACGCTGCTCCACTACGGATTAACAGGCATAGTACACAAGTGCTCTCTCTATTCCTTCACTCTCATAGGCCGATATGACGGAAGTTCGACACAGCCATAGAGACCAGGACCAACGTCTTAACGTGCTCTCAGAAGCCCAGGGGTGAATCACACTACCAACTTCCTAAATTCGGGCAATTGAAAAAATATCTTGATTAGAAATCACGATATCGATTTTTGAATTGGCCCGACCCGTGTCTCGTACCCAGGACCTCATGTGTGTAGTCGAACATGCTAACCACAATGAGGTAGTTTAAAATGAATGCAAATAATTTATTGAAATCTGAGATGACGAAAAATGACACTGGTTTTTTGTCAATATTTTATGAAAAATTCTTATGAAAAATAGTATATTTAATGACGAGTGGCAAATTAAAATGACACATGTTATTTGTAAATATTAAAACTTCCTAACCTTCAAACGAATTAGCATAGAAAACGTTGCACATGTTCGTGACGCTCACGCGTTTCATCCGTCAAAATTTTACCCTCAAGTTTCACTTCAATAAGTAATTTGATTTTGTATTAAATTTTAATATAGAAACGGTAGTGTGTTGTGATCCTTTAGGATTTCACTACTTTATTTTTGGTATTTTGACAAAATGTCAATCATACCCTAAGGGTTCGTAAACAACATTCACAAGTTTGTGTTATGAAGACCCATCTCAACCATCTGCTGTAGTTTCCATCAACAACCCTTGTTAAAGGCGGAAGGGTTTTGACGAATCGCCTGGAGTTACGTACATTCATATTTTAATAGAAAAAACATTGAATTGCGTATGTTTTTATCTATTCCCTATTATATTTTCCTCTGAAAAGATCTCCATTCATTTAACGAGAAAGAAAAAGTGACTGCTAATGTAATTTTTCATTTTTATGAGACAACAATACCTAAAATAACTCTATTTACATTAAACTAGCAATGCCCTGCGGTTTCATCCACTTAGATACCGTCCTCCTGCCAATGGGCATACATCCCAAACCTATAAAGTCACTTCTGGTGTTCCCCAGGGTAACTGGGACCACTTTTATTCAACGTTTTCATAAATGACATTACCAATTGTTTCCATTTTTTTATTTTTGCAGATGATCTAAATTTATAAGACAGATAACTAATACCTATGATATTTCACTATAACAAGATGACCTTGGTAGAGTTGCAGTTTGGTGTAAACGAAATGGCATGAAACTAAACCCTTCTAAATGCTCTTTTATAAGCTTCACGCAAAAACACGTCATACTCGATGCCAGATATATGATTAATGGTAGTTACCTGCAAACAGTAGATCACGTGCTTGATTTAGGAATAACTCTGGATACTAAACTGCGTTTTACGTGCCATATTGACGACATCTGCAGATCTGCGCGCAAAATACTCGGGATTGTTTTTAGAAATTCCAAAACTCCAAACTCCAAACTAAAAAGCTTCTGTTTACCAACCTCGTCAGAAGTAAACTCGAGTATGGAATCCAAGCTATCTGGATCAAATAAAAGAGTATCATACTCTACCCGTCTCACAAAATTAAAATTAATCTCGTTGCCAGTTCTTATATAAGCTTATAAATGGAAATTCTAGTATGCTTAGTTAACTCTAGGATTCTTGTTATAAATTCTAGTAGGCTGCATAAAATTAACAACTCATTTAAGGGTAACTGTATACGTTTCTATAATAAACTCCCACAAGACTTTCTAGAGATGTCAATTAATAAATTCAAAGTCTTTGTTAAAAGAAAGTTGATAGAAAAATCGTATTATAAGTTGCAAGACTTACACGATAGAAACGCGTGGGAGTGAACGAATTGCTCTAATTTTTATGGAAATATATTAAACTAATATGATATTGTAATGATGACGGTAACAGAAAAAAATGCAAAATACTCGACTAAGTTTGTTGTTGGTTCTTCTCGGATTAGGGCCCGAAGGAACCCTCGTAACTTTAGATTTTAAGCCGTTCTTGAGTACTATCATCAGACGTATATTAGAATCAGAGTGTGGACAAAAATATAATCTGATGATTCAAAAGTGCTGTAATATGCCTACTTGAATAAAGAAGCCAGGTATCTCTTAAAGTACCCAATCGTATTCCACAGTACCCAATTCATGTCTTTGCCCACAAATTTTGTAGAACCAACCTTGATAACCATTTAATAATACTCCAGCTATGTAGACTATACAGGGACTTAATCTCCAAAGATAACTCCATTGACGTATTCGGTGATAAAATATATACCTCCAAAAATAAAATAATAAAAACGTTTAGAAACTCCACTCAATAATTCGCACTAATTTAATGTATTTTCCTTTGTATTTTTCTTTACTTTTTGTATTTAAATAAATGTTTGTACGATCTTTTGTTATTGCATGGCTACCTATAAGTGAAATTACATATTTTGCACTACCTTTATCTATTTAATAGTTTAAGTTTCGGTACATATGATTTTATTGGTGGTCCAAATAAATAAATGGACAGTCTACTAAGTCGGACTTATTTTCTTAGATTGACATTTTTGACTTGGTTATATGTTTTGAATGTCCTATTTTAATAATTTGAAAAATATTTTACAGGTATTGAAACGTCAAATAAAATAAATCCTAAATTTACGAAATTTACCGTGTCAAATAGTATATAATAAATACTCGAATCAAACTGTAAATAATGATATAAGACACCAACAACAACAACTGTCAAATGGACTGTTTTGCAGAAAAGCGGCAACAGAAAATATGTTAATATAATTACACACACACACAACCACTAGTATTAATTTTATACCTCATACTATCTATCTTATGTCTTAGTTTTTAATTAAGTTTTCATTTTTAATTTTCTCGTAAGTAGATTAGGCGTAGAATAAATTGTAAACTTGGGAAGACACTGACCCCCAAGTCACGGGCTCACCTTGTATAGGGATCCAGGGTATTTTAATTCTGTATAAGTTCCATATCATTCGGTAAGTATATATAATACCTAAACTATTCGACCAACTGATTTCAAATTTGGTACAGTGATACCTATCACAGCTTAGACGCGCACTACGAACTAGTTTTCCTCTGATCCTACGTGTTTAGAATATATAAGCGAAAAACGATCACTTATCGCAAAATCTTCTTATCCATTGGCCCAATTGACTCTATATTGGGCATACCTGTTCCTAATGCGACGTAGACGCTCATTAAGAACGGGTTTTCTCTTATTACCCACGAATCACGTAAGCAACTAATACTTTTAGACTCCCAAAACTGTTTGTCCGATCGACTTAAATTTCAGCATACATATTACTTTTGCAAAGTAGACTCTACTACTCGGGTAAAATCTAGTATTATACTTTTTATTCACTCAATTAAATTCAATGTATATTTAGCCTTCAAATTGTAGGTGCTAAAAGGTACAATGAAAAAAAAACAAGTTTTTATTTAAAACGTTCTGACAGATGTTACAAGAGTCAAAGGAATGGTTAAAATTAACTTGATTTGTTAATCGGATAAACAACAGCAAAGCCGCCGTGAATTATAAATCAGTCAGAGGCGCCGACCGCAAAGTACGAGGCTTCCCAAACTTTCACATTTAAATGTGATGATCCAATTAAAATAGAAGACATATAGAAATAGATTGATATATTTTATTAAAGACAATTAATAAATACTATGACTTTTGCTGGAAATAGACATAAACATAGATAGATAGAACTCTTTGTTGCATTCTACATTGAACAATACGTTACTTATAATCCTAATAAAACAAAACCTACACACAAAAAAGAAAAAATTTAAATTAAATATTAAAAAAAAAAAACAAAAATAGCAGTAGACGGCCTTATAACTGCGTAGTGATCTGTTCCAGGCAGATATAATTACTATTATCGCTATTAAAAAAGGGGTTGGTGATACAAAAGATGAAAATTTAGGGTTGTATGTATTTTGTATCTTGTATCACAAAAAAAATTACAAAAGATGGAGCATATGAAAGTGACATTGGAAGGAGAGTGAGTGCAAGGAATATGATAAATGGTGCTCTACACGCCTTTATGAATAACCAGATGGTGTCTCAAAGGGCCAGACTGGCTGTGCATGCAGGAGTGTTGGTGCCAACACTTACGTATGGTGAAAGTTGGGTATGGCAGAAGAATCACAAAAGTAAAATAAATGCGGTAAATATGAGAGCGAGAACTACCTCATTGATCTAACTGCCTTATTGGTCTAGTGGTTAGCATGTTCGACTACAGACATGAGGTCCTGGGGTTGAGTCCCGGGTCGGGCCAATTCAAAAACCAATATTGAGTTTTCTATTAAGATTTTCTCAATATTTGCCCGAAGTTGGGAAGAGCACGTTAAGCCTTCGGTCCTGCGCCTGACCTCTCTCCGGTCGTGTGGGATTCCCGTCACATCGGACTATGAGAGTGAAGGAATAGAGAGTGCACTTGTGTACTATGCCTGTCAATCCGCAGTGGAGCAGCGTGGTGGGTCTATGCTCTAAAAACCCTCGCTCCTCGGAGTGAGGAGGCCTATGCCCAACAGGGGGACGTTAATGGGCTGCTACTTACTTACTTACTACTTATGAGAGCGTTGAGAAGTATGAGTGGATTAAAACTGAGTAAGAAAAACTGTGATAAGAGAACGTTCTGGTATAAAAGAAGACGTAGTGACTAAAATTGAGAAAGGTATGCTTAGACGGTTTGGACATGTAGAGAGAATGAATGAAAGGAGACTGACAAAAAGGATTTATGAGTCAAGAGTGAATGCGAAAGTTGGAAGGGGAAGGCTTAATGAGAATGAAAGAAGCGAAGGAGATACGCAAGGATCATGTCAAGTGGAAAAACATTGTCTCTGCCTACCCCTATGGGAATAAGGCGTATTGCTATGTATGTATGAATCACAAAAAAATAAACAAATTATTTTGTCAAAAAAAATAAAATATCAAATTTTGGGATAGATCACCCTTAACTAATTAGATTAGGATTAGGATTCTAGTTAGCTATAATATAAAACAATTTAACATAGGAAGTAGTATAAAAACAGTAAAAACAAATTTAAAATATTACGAAACACACAGTTAATGACTTTTAATGCAGTTCTTAAAACTTCCCACGGATTTACTTGAGTACCGTAGCCTAACTGCTTTAGCTGTGAAAGAGATAGAATAAGCGCTGAAGTTGCAAAACGAGATATTTAATTTATTGTTACTTTGGGATCGTAGACTGGTATTAGAAGGATTAACATTGTGAAAGGAAAAACGGTCTTCTACGTAAAAAGGAGTGCAAGGATGATATAGAATTTTATATAGAAGACAAAGGAGGTAAAGATCATGCCGCCGCCGTATCGGAAGCTAAGTGACTTCTAAGCTAAGAGGGAAGGAGCGCATAAAACACAGGGGTGTTGGGTTCTCCGCCGACATCGTCATTAATGGGATCCATTATTTAATTTCTTATTCTGTGGGCGTTCGTGGGTAATGTTGGTGCAATCAAACACTTTATTAATTAACTCGGATTATGATGTTCAATCATTTAATGTTCCCGGTATCAATTTACACAAACTCATTAATAATAATAGCTAGGAACGCGACAGTTCCAACAATCCGCTCCGGTCGAGCGACACCCGACAACTGCCGAGAGACTCCTGTCGGACTGTCACTATTGACTCTGTCCCACGCCGGTAGTTGGCGCCAGCGTTCTACGGACACCTGCCCTCCGACATATATTGCAATGGTTGCAGTGTAGTTACAATGGGAGTTTGTGAATTTCTGTTCCAAGTGCAATGGTCTGTGTAATGCTGGCACCATCTGTCTGTCAGCGTGGGGCGGAGTCAGTGTGTGGCGGTCCGGCGCGTCTCTCGGTGGTTCTCGAGTGGCGGTCCGCCGGAGCGATCGACTATTGTTAATGAGTTTGTTGAAATTTATATCGAGAACATTAAGTGTTTGGACATTATAATCTGAGTTAATTAATAAAGTGTTTAACTGCACCAAAATTACCCATCAACGCCCACAGTGTGGAAATTATGGATGCCATTAATGACGATGTCGGCGGAGAACCCAACTCCCCTATGCTTTCAGCTGCTCCTTCTCTCTTATTCTCCGACATATATACATAGACAACTGTAAATTCTATATATTTATATATAAAGTGAAAAGTTATCACTCATTGACTCGTCACGAGAACTTTAAAACCACTTTATTTAGCATGAAATTCGGTTAATTATTCCTGTCATGACGGCTCGTACTAAGAATGAGTCTCCCTAAATTCTACTAGAATCAGGATAAATGTGGATGACATAGCAGTGGAACAACTACTCCTTCCACACAAACGTTACCAATTACTAAATGTTTTGTTTAAGTAGTGTATAACTGAGTCAAGTTTTCTCTTTTTAAGTTATTTGCAACCCCCCTTCCTATTTCTGTTCCTCTCACCAAAAATTGTGTGGAAGAGATCGTTCGTTGTGATAAGACCGCCTTTGCTCACTCTATTACTTATTTTTCTGGTTTTCCTTATATAACACTAGCTGATTCCGCGGCTTCGTCTGCGTGGAATGTTTTTTGGGTACCATTTTCATTAATTTAGGCAATTTTTTTTACAAATAAGAAACATACGTATAGCACCTCCTCAACTGCAATTACGCACTAACCCTGACCGATCACCAGTCAAAAGTGTGGGACCGGGCGAAAGAAGGTCTCGCAATACCCACTAAAACCCAGTGGAACCCTCTTCATCCATTAGTGAGGCACCAAGTGATCAGCATTCGCATTCTGCCCTGGTGTCCCCGATGAGTCCGACGGAGGATTTACGGAGGCGGGAGGAGATGCGCAAACATGCACCACCTTGTATTCCGCCTCCTTCGGCGGTGAGGGGGTGCATCCACTGCATTCTCCCTCTCTCTCTCGTGGGCTTCCTTCAGCGAGACTACCGTCTCGCAAAAGAAGGCCACTGCCGCCCACCATCTTTCGCTGGAGAGCATCGCGCCTACAAGGCTTCTCAACGAGAGGTCGCCGCCCATCAACGCCACCAGAATTTGACGCTGAGGTCCCCAGGCCGCACAATCTGCCACAGTGTAATGCGCTGAATCTATAGCTGCGCCACACTGATGACAAGCGGGTGACTCCTCCCGACCAATTTGGTGCATGAACTTTCCGAAGCACCCATGTCCAGTCAGAACCTGCACCAATCTGTAGGAAAGCGTCCCGTGTTCCTTGGAAAGCCATTGTTCCAGGTGAGGACGGATTGCCGCCACCGTGAAATGTCCGCTACTGGGAAAAGGAATATTCCTACCAAATTCAAAGTCTCTAGGCCTTATGATTCCAGAGATATCGTGATGATAGATACCTGGATATCACTTATGTATATATAAATAGGTGAGTGTTATTTTCTTTTTCTTGTATGCGTGTAATAAAGTTTTAAATAAAAGATTACAGTTTGAGAGCCACCGGCCCAATGATATAAGATCAAAACTCAAAGATAATAGCAGCATCAATTCAAACTAACGATTAAAGACATAAAAATAAAAACTTACACAAGGACAAACATTCCTACCAAAACCCCGATACGTCGGACAAATTCATTACGAACAACAAATTAGTCAAGTGGATATCAAAGGAAATCAAAAAATACCATTTAAGCTGTTAAGCCTGTTTAAAATGCTCAGGTATTCTCGTGGAAGCTGGAATTTTACCAAACTTACAAATGGCTACTTTTTGTCAGGAGCAATTCTGCAAAATTCCCAAAGATCGCTTTTATACTATTCAGCGAATTTGTATTTATTATGTTTTCGCCTTTATAGAAACTATAACTGCTAAGATAATAAGTTAAATTATTCACAGTAATATATTAAATAAAATCTTACATATCCTTAATAATATTCACTTATACAGCAGAAATAGTGAAATATACAATTTTAATACTAGAAATAATAAACTAACTTGTAATTTCACATTGTAGAGTGAAGAAGGTTCAGAAATCATTTGTCGAATCAGTTTTAGTTTTGCCTCCACATCATTTGAAGAAATATGTATACGTTGAAGATTATTTAAGCGATAGAAATGTTGGACTTGATTCCAGTTGCTCACAGAAGCTATATTACACATTGTAGCATACAAAATGATCTTTAAAAGAGTAAAGTAGCAGCCCATTAACGTCCCACTGCTGGGCACAGGCCTCCTCACTCCGAAGAGAGAGGGTTTTTAGAGCATAGACCCACCACGCTGCTCCACTGCGGATTGGCAGGCATAGTACACAAGTGCACTCTCTATTCCTTCACTCTCATAGTCCGATGTGACGGTAATCCGACACAACCGGAGAGAGATCGGGCGCAGGACCGACGGCTTAACGTGCTCTCCGAGGCACGGGGGTGGATCACACCGCCAACTTCCCAACTTCAGGCAAATATTGAGAAAATCTTAATAGAAAACTCAATATTGATTTTTGAAATGGCCCGACCCGGGAATCGAACCCAGGACCTCATGTCTGTAGTCGAACACGCTAACCACTAGACCAATGAGGCTTTAAAAGAGTAACCGTTGAGTTTCTTGCCGGGTTCTTCTCAAGGTATTCAACTTTCCGAACCGGTGGTAGATTTTGAAAGTGAAAGTGATATTGAAAGGAGGGTGAATGCAGGGAATATGGTAAATGATGCTCTGCACGCCTTTATGAATAGCCAGATGGTGTCTCGAAGGGCCAGATTGGCTGTGCATGCAGGAGTGTTGTTGCCAACACTTATGTATGGTAGTGACAGTTGGGTATGGCAGAAGAATCACAAAAGTAAAAGAAATACCGTAAAGAAACATGAGTGGATTAAAACTGAGTGAGAGAGTAAGAAATGGTATGATAAGAGAACGTTGAGGTATAAAAGAAGACGTAGTGACTAAAATTGAGAAAGGTATGCTTAGATGGTTTGGACATGTAGAGAGAATGAATGAAAGGAGACTGACAAAAAGGATTTATGAGTCAAGAGTGAATGCGAAAGTTGGAAGGGGAAGACCAAGGGCCAGGTCAAGAGTACTCTAAACCAACGAACTTGTATGAAAGGTTTAATGAGAATGAAAGAAGCGAAGGAGATATGCAAGGATCATGGCAAGTGGAAGGACATTGTCTCTGCCTACCCCCATGGGAATGGGGCGTGATGCTATGTATGTTGAATAAAGAATATTTTGATATGATTTGATTAGTACTAGATACCGATCTCGAGGCAGTGGAAAGTCTACTAAGTCGGATTTATTAATGTAAAAGTTGTATTTCACTTAGTCTTTAATCACTTCCTTTCAGATTATTAGATACAAACATTCATAATTTAATAAATATACAGATTTTACTTTACAATTAATATATATGTGACTAATACATTTTAAAATTCGTAACATCATTTACGTAAAATGTTCGACATTAGTAAGTAGAAGCCCATTAACGTCCCACTGCTGGACACAGGCCTCCGAACTCATAGCAGAGAGGGAAGTGCGGATTGGCAGGCATAGTACACAAGTGTACTCTCTGTACCTTTACACTCATAATCCGGAGAGAGATCAGGCGCAGGACCGACGGCTTTACGTGCTCTCCGAGGCACGGGGGTGGATCACACCGCCAACTTCCCAACTTCGGGCGAATATTGAAAAAATATTAAAAGAAAACTCAATATCGATTTCGAATTGGCCCGACCCAGGAACATGCTAACCACTAGACCAATGAGTCCTACATTAGCTTGATAAAAATAAAAACAGTATAGGTATATATGTGGGTATCATTGGTATCCTTAGAATATGAGCTAACTCATCAGCCGCAGGCCCAGTTATAAGGGTCGCTACAATTTTCTTTAGATTGACATTTTTAAATGCGTTGCGTCTTTTGAATGATATATCCGATTTATTTATTTATAAACTTTATTGCACAAAGTGGAAACGGCGGGCTTAAAGCTACAAAGCTTTATCTACCAGCCAACCCTTCTTGTGTTAGAAAAGTCGTTGGTAAAAAGAAAAAGAGTAAAAAATAAACAAAAATTAATAATAATTAAAGGTAGGTGTAAACATAAACAGCAGTGGTAGCAACACCATAATTGATTAAACAAAAAAAAGCGATAATAGTTGTAGTTGAGGCCATTCAAGCAGTGATGTACTTCTTAAGAAAATGCCTTTTTAGTTGGGCTTTAAATGAATATATTGAGGTGGCTTTCCTTATCTCTTGCGGCAGCTCATTCCACAGAGGAACTGCACTGACTGTAAACGAGTCATGTTTAAAACCTGTGCGGTGAGCGGGTACAGTCAGTAGCAGATTTCCAGCAGATCGCAGCTCTCTTTCATGCACGTTTGAGCAGAAGCTGAACCTTCCTTGAAGGTAGTCGGGAGCAGCTGGATTGGTGAGAATGGTGAAGAGCAGACAGAGAATTCTCAGGCATCTCCTTTCGCGGATTGGAAGCCACCCCAGCGTCGACCGATAGGAAGATATGTGGGTAAATTTGCGAAGGCCAAAAATGAAGCGTATGCAGGTATTAAGTAGACGATCAAGTTTATTGAGGTATGCTTCATTTAGGTCAGAATACGCCGCATCGGCATAGTCAAGTATTGGTAGTAGCAACATATTTACCAGTTGTGTTTTAGCTTTTACCGGAAGGAAGTTTTTCAGTCGTATAATGGAATGCAAAGTTGCATGAAACCTTCTAGAAATTTCCTTTATCTGAAAAGACCATGTTAAAGAAGAGTCGATAAAGATACCGAGGTCTTTAACAGTGTCCGAGAAAGGTATAATGTTATGGTTAAAAACTAAAGGGAGTATATTTGACTGCGTGCGAACCTTAGCTATTTGACGAGAACTACCTACTATTATAGCTTGACATTTAGATGGGTTTACTTTTATGCCATACTCTTTAGACCATTGTGCAATGCGCAATAAATTCTCATTCAAAGATAGTATGACTTCATCTAAATGTTCGACTTTAGTTTGGCTATTAAGCTGTAAATCATCTGCATATAAATGAAGTTTACAATCAAGTAAATAATTTAAAAAGTATTTTACAACATAAGAACTAAGACAGAGGTATGAATAAAATGGTTTGATTATTGCCGACGCGTTTATTAGCTTGTAAAATGTAGAAAGTAGTTAGTGGCATAACTACAGTAGTTGGACATATGGTATCTGGGACTTTTTTTAGATAATAATACGTTCTATAATATTGTAGAACATTTTTTTGTTCTATCATCAACATCTTGGGCTATTTAAATGCATTTTTATTAAGAATCCCTACGCTTTCCTACGACAGACAAAAGATAATTGCTAGATGAAGAGTTTTAATATTAGATTAATGACCATAACAATGTTTATGGAATGCTTAAGGTAACGATAATAATAAATACTGTATCCATCTGAATAACTTTGTAAAGTAGGAAATATAATGTGATAAGAAAACATTATGGTGTAAAAGAAGATGTAGTAACTAAAACTGAGAAAGGTATGCTTAGATGGTTTGGGCTCGTATAGAAAATGAATGAAAGGAGACTGACAAAAAGGACTTATGAGTCAAGAGCGAATGGGAAAGTGGAAAGGGCAGTTTAAATAAGAGCCAGGTCAAAGGTACTCCAAACAGACGAACATGTATGTAAGGTTTAATGAGAATGAAAGGAGCGAAGAAGACATGCAAGGATCGTGGCAAGTGGAAGGACATGGTCTCTGCCTACCCCTATGGGAATGAGGCGTGATGCTTTGTATATGAATATTGTAATAGAAGATTGACATTATATATTGAGTTTACAATTATCTTTTATTATATTTATTAAGATATATACCATGACCATATATAGATATAATTTGTTACATCTCAAAGAGTTGAAAGCAATTTATTCAATGAAAATACAGCTTTATTTAATTTTGGACACTTGGTAACCATGTGCGTGTTAAAACCAGTGCTTCAAAGAACAATTTTCCCATTTCAGGGACAATGTCTTCTGAATACTGTTACAATTCCCACACATCCTGCACATCATCGACTCTGCTATCTGCTTTCTTTCTCATTATGGCAGGAAGTCCTCTATATGAGTCCCCCTTAAATAAAATCAAAGTCCACAGGTTCTAGCTGCGAAAATACAGTTTTTGAAGTGAAACTTCTTTAGGCGTATGAGATCAAAATTTTACGGATGAAACGCGTGATTTCACGAAGATGTGCAACGTTTTTTATGCTAATTCGTTTGAAGGTTAGGTTAAATAACATGTGGAATTTTAATTTACAATTCGTCATTTGATATTTCAATAAATTATTTGTATTAACTTTCGACACATTTAATATTTTGATGACAATTAAATTCCTAACATATCTTCCTCTTCCCCTCTAAGTCTCGGAAATCTAAAGTTTTAGATTTGTTTAAATATAAACAAGACTTAAAAATTAGTTTGCCAAAGTCTCACTTCTGGCATGTGTACGTGCAGCAAATTAAAATTTTGTAACATTAAAAAAGTCGCCTTCCTCACAAAGTCACTGGATAATTCGCCATAAAACATTAAGAAAGCAGGTGATTGAACAGGAAATCGAACCGAAATCATCTTATATAAGCAACATCTGTCAATATTAATGCCTTTGATCGAAAATCAAACCATACTGATTACTAACTATAACTGACCATTCATACACGACACGAAAAGGAGCAATTTTCATCACTAGCTATAAACAACCCAACAAGCTTACTAACCAGGTGAGGAAGACAGCGATAGATTTTAATACAGGAGTGAAAGAGACAAAAATACTTGTCCCAGCCAGGACAAGTGAGGAAAGAAATAGACTTATATGATATGATGTGTGTGCGAGTGAGAGGTAAGACACTTGGGTGGCCACCCCCCATGGTTGGCCGATGACCATAAAAATGAGTATAAAATTGAAACATCAATATAATAAGCAATCAACGTGACTCAAACCAGACCTAATTATACAGGGCGAGCTTGTGTTATAAATTATACGTCCAAATATACAGATTGTTTCAAAAACGAATAATACACTTCTTTTATAGCGTACAGGTTAACGCTTGGCATCTCACCTGATGGGAAGTGATGATAATGGTATAAAACATATTTTCACACAAAACTACTGGACTGATTTCAAAAAAATTATCACCATTAGAAAGCTGCATTTTCACTTAATAACAAAGGCTATATTACTTTCTCAAGAAAATAGAGATCCGTAAGAAAAATGCACTAATGTAACCCAAGGTGTGAAACAAAAAATCTGTTATCGAGTGCGCTGCGGAAACTATTGATGATATAACAAAAAAATGTTCTACAATATTATAGAACGTATTAATATCTATAAAAAAGTCTTTGTTATCATATATCCAACTACTTTAGTTATGTAACTATAACTACTTTTTTACAATGTAAAAATTAATAAAAATGCCAAATAATCAAACCATATTATTCATACCTCTGTATAAATCCTTATGCTATTAAATGTTATTAAAGACCATTTCAATACCTGTAAAATACATTTTAATTTATCAAAATCGGACATTCCATTCAAAAGATATAACGAATTTAAAATGTCGATCTAAAAAAATTGTAGCGACCCGAATAACTGGTGAGTTCACTCATATTCCAAGAATACCAACGATATACCTTTACTGCTTTTACTTTTATCAAGCTTTTGAATCATAAATCAAAATTTTGAAATCGGTCCAGTAGTTTTGTATGAAAACTGTACAAACATACATACATACAAATAAATGAATGAAAGGAGACTGACAAAAAGGTTTTATGAGTCAAGAGCAAATGGGAAAGTGGAAAAGGCAGTTTAAATAAGAGCCAGGTCAAGAGTACTCCAAACAGACGAACATGTATGAAAGGTTTAATGAGAATGAAAGAAGCGAAGAAGACATGCATGGATCGTGGCAAGTCGTGGCAAATCGGTCGAGTAGTTTTGTATGAAAACTGTACAAACATACATACATACAAAAAAACACAAACGTTTCCCCTTTATAACATTAGTTTCAATAGTTTATAAAATTAACAATTTTTATTATAGTTTATTGAATTTTTTTTCAATTATATGTATAATAGATGTCCAGGTATTTATTGACTCATTACGATATGTCTGGAACCATAAGGCGTAGAGACTTGAAATTTGGTAGGAATATTCCTTTTGCCGAGTAGAGGTCAGCTAAGAACGGAAGAGCGGAACGGACGAACAGTGTGTATTGGCAGTGATGATCTACGGTTCTGAGACGTGGTCGCTGACTGTGGGCCTCATGCGGAAGCTCAGAGTCACTCAGCGTGCGATGGAAAGGGCTATGCTCGGAGTTTCTCTACGTGATCGGATCAGAAATGAAGAGATCCGTAGTAGAACCAGAGTCACCGACATAGTCCTACGAATCGCGAACCTGAAGTGGCAATGGACGGAGCACATAGTCCGAAGGACCGATTGACGTGGGGACCGAAGGTGCTGGAGTGACGAGACCCAAGATAAGATGGGCCTTGTGGACGTCATTACGAGAGACCTATGTCCAGCAATGGACGACCATCGTTTGAAGCGACAACGACGACGAAGAACGGATTTTGCGAAATTCCACCCCCCAGGGACCCCCCTGGGGGAGTGTTAGTTAAATAAATTCAAATTTTACCATTAAAACAAATTCAAACTTCACATTCACAAACTATATCTCATATGAATTGTAAAACTGGATCTTTTTTTGAATAATATAATCTATGAAAAGTAAATTTTAAGAAATTCCACCCTCAAGGAGCAGTGCGGTTATGTTTATTATTTGTGAAACAATTTGCCTACATTAATGGAAATGCTACCAAAAAACGTTCCACACAGACTAAGTCGCGGGATCAGCTAGTTAACTATATATAAAAGCCACAAAAATTAATAATCCCACGCAAAATATGCCATTTTATAAATTCTTGACCACCATTTAACACGATGCAGTAAGTAGATACGTCCGCAACGTGAATTTATAAAATATATAATGGTTACACTGTAATTTATGTAACGTTTTCAATTAACAAATAAACGTACTTGTTACGTTAATTTAACAGTTCATTATCCTGAACTTGATACATTTTTACCAATAAATAAAAAGGGAGCGTCTATTTTTTAGCTTTATAATAACAACCTTTTTAAATTTAATATATCAGGCATATTAACCCTTATCTTGTTCTCGTAAAAAAAGCAATACGAAAATCCATGCATTTTTGTCTGTTTTCGTCTTTTCGTCGGTTTAGAGTACTCTTGACCTGGCCCTTATTTAAAATGTCCTGGATTTGGTCCAGGAACGTTCGCCTTGGTCTTCCCCTTCCAACTTTCGCATCCACTCTTGACTCATAAATCCTTTTTGTCAGTCTCCTTTCATTCATTCTCTCTACATGCCCAAACCATCTAAGCATACCTTTCTCAATTTTAGTCACTACGTCTTCTTTTATACCACAACGTTCTCTTATCACACTATTTCTCACTCTGTCACTCAGTTTTAATCCACTCATGCTTCTCAACGCTCTCATCTCTACCGCATTTATTTTACTTTTGTGATTCTTCTGCCATACCCAACTTTCACTACCATACATAAGTGTTGGCACCAACACTCCAGCATGCACTGCCAGTCTAGCCCTTTGAGACACCATCTGGCTATTCATAAAAGCATGCAGAGCACCATTTACCATATTCCCTGCATTCACTCTCCTTTCGATATCACTTTCACATGTTCCATCTTTTGTAAATTTAGATCCCAAGTATACAAATTCTTTCACCTCTTCCACTTGTTCCCCATCTATCAAAATATTGCCATTCATCATAGATTCATCTCGTTCAAAAAGCATAACTTTCGTTTTGTTTACATTCACTTTCATTCCTTTCCCTTTCACAGCTTCATTCATAATATTTACCATCTCCTGTAGTTCATTAGCGGATGACGCAAGTATTACTTGATCATCAGCGTACATCAGCATACATACTTTCTTTTAAATCTGTCAAACATTTATCCATGAATAGGTTGAACAGCCATGGTGACGCAACACATCCCTGTCGAACACCTCTTTCGTTTATTCTGATACAATCACTAGACCCTCATAGAGAGACTTCAGTGCTTGAATCAGATTACCGCTTACGCCATACGTAGATAACGTTGACACACAGCTCATTCCTCACCAATCTATCATAGGCTTTTTCTAAATCTACGAAAGCGCAATAAACTTTTTGGTTACTTAAATTAAGGCTAATTACGGATTATACAAATTACTATATAATATTTGAAATACCAGAGTTGATATTAAGAAGTAAGAAATTAAAAACAATGACAAAAAATAACTGAGATATTCGTTATATACTTACGAGGAGTAAGAGGGTTTATATTTGTTATATTCAATTGGATCTAACAGAAAAAGGGCCTTTGAATAATCAAATTAACCCACTAGTGATGAATTTATCACTGAGAAGATTGATTCTACCAAGATACTGGAAAAAAACTTAGTAGTTACCTTCTTTAACATTAACTTTTGAAATTATTGAAGTAGTCTTTTACAGCAATTATAAAATCAAGTATATTCCGTTTATTTCCAATGCAATATTTGTACTGCAGGGTCGTTCGGGTGATTTATAAGCCCAAGAGAATCACTAAGAGACATTAGAAAACTTGCTGTTCGTCCTTAAAACTATTGACTCTTTTACGAAGGAAAGCGAATGCAGCTCTTTAACTTAAGAAATAAAAGTAAAATCGTTATAAATTCTAGTGGGATGCATAAATTTAACAAATAATTTAAAGGTAACTGGATACGTTTCTATAACAAATTCAATGAGGACATTCTAGACAACTAATTGAGAAATCATTTTATAAACTGTACTGAAACAGCTGTAATCGTTATAGAATAAATTAAAAACATATATAGTAGATAGATAGATAGATAGCTGTATACTTTATTGAAAACCACAGAAATAGGACAATAGAAAAATACAACAACTTAAAATTAACTAAATTTAGTGTGTAATTGGGCGGTCTTATCGCTACATAGCGATCTCTTCCAGACAACCCTTGCGGTTAGGGAGACAGTCAAAGAAAAGAGAGAGAAGGTAGGCGGTGTTACTATAGAAATATACATACATATATTATCTACATAATGATATATATATATATATATATATATATATATATATATATATACATATATGTGTCGGAATGCAAGAGTCCTTGGATCGCTGGTCCGTGTGTAATAGTCTGTGGAACGCTGGCGCCATCTTTGTATCGGCGTGGGGGCAGAGTCAATAAGTGGCAGTCCCGCCCGTCTTTCGGCTGTTCTCGAGCGGCGGTCGGCCGGAGTGGTCGACTATTGAAACTGTCGCGTTCCTAGCTATTATTGTTAATGAGTTTGTATAAATTGATATCGGGAACATTAAGTGATTGAACATTAAAATGCGAGTTATTTAACGAAGTATTTAATTGCACCAACATTACCCACGAACGCCCACAGAATAAGAAGAGAAATAATGGATCCAATTAATAACGATGTCGGTGGAGAACCCTACGCCCCTGTGCTTTATGCTTCTCTGTTCTCTCATATTCTCCGACATATATATATATATATATATATACATAATGCATTATGCAAGCCCATGTCAAGCGTTAAACATGCTGAGAATTGGAAAAGGACAGATAGTGGTCCACAACACGCTGTTTGAAGATGGAGATACTCTGGCACTGGCGAATTTTGACCGGTAGCGCGTTCCATAAGCTTACCGCACGGACCGTGAATGATTTGTGATAGAATATTGTTTTACAGTGCTGTGCTTTCAGCATAAGCTCATCAGCTCGGTGTGCGTTAGGGTTGTTAGCACAACGAAACTCAAACTTATCTTTTAGATAAGTTAGAGTTTTAGGGTTGAACAATACACAGTACAGATGACTGAGAATATGTAAGTTCCGGCGAAGTCGGATTGGGAGCCACTTGAGCTTTGAACGAAATTCTGATATATGGTCATATTTGCGCAAGCCAAATATGAACCGAATGGCAGTGACATTCCTTTTAACGTCACATTCAGCGAGTGGACAGAAGGTAAACGGAGGAAAAACTGGAATTGGCTTTGATGAAAGGATATTTAATGTGCGAATAATGATGATGATAAAATAAAAAGCGTGGACTCTCCCTTGTAACTTCAGATTGTAAGTCGTCCTTTAATATCATCATCTGTTGATATTATTACATATGTATTTATTCTATGTGGCTGGGCAGAGAGCACGGATCGCTCTCCTACAGGTTGGTACAGGTGCTTACCAGTCATGGTTGCTTCGGTAAATACCTGTATCTGTTGGATGTGAGCCGTCGGCCAGCTGTTACGAGTGTGGTGCCTCGTTAGATACAACTTACCACACAGTGGCAGAATGTCCCGCCTGGGGTTCTCAGCGACTTATTATGACGTCACTGATCGGCTCAAACCTCTCACTGGCTAATATTATAGATGTAATGCTCATCAGTGAACAGGTCTGGAGAGCGGTTGCCTCCTTTTGCGAGACTGTCATCTCGCTTACGACAAAGGGAGAGGGTGAATGCCGCTGAGACACTCCGACCTAGACGAAGGGGAGTAGGAAACAGGAGGCGGGGGTTCATGCAACTCCTCCCCCTATAGAATATCTGTGTGCCGACTACAACCGAGGAGTCAGAGAGGAATGCCTCAACGAGCCTCTGGCTCCCCACTCATGGTCGACGACGGTCCCGCTGGGTTTTAGTGGGAATTGCGAGTTGTTCCCCCTCGCCGAGTCCCACACTCCCGACCCCACAGTCGGGGTGCATAAATGCATTTCCCAGCGTCAAAAAAAGAAATGTATTTATTCGTATTAATGTTGGTGTAATACATGTTTAGACACCACCTATCCTATTTAGAAACAAAAGCAATCGCTATAAGTTATTATCTCTAAAACTAGAAAACAGCTGGATTAGTTTGGCTAATTTTGGATTTTTAATTACTTATGGACCGTTTAAAAGGTGAGTAAACATTTTACCGATTGTCTATATTTGGTAAAAAGAAAATGTTACGACTTGTGGAGAGAATATTTCGATAAAAGATCATTAGAAAAGGGCATCTGGTATAAGACCATACAAAATGAGCTAAGAACAACACCCTGGATACAAAACACCCACTTGAATCGCGCTGAATCCGTTACAGCCTTACGTCTTCGTTCCGGACATGTTCCACTGAATAATTTTGCCTACTTAATGGGCAAAACATCTTCTCCCAACTGCGCAATATGTGGCGTTGTGGAGGATTTGTACCATATTCTAATGGAATGGGACGAGGCGACATGCCTTCGTCAGCGAATACAGCGAGATTCAATGGGTTGGTGGACTTAACATACTGCTGCAGGATCCATTGTCAAGGGAATTTAGAAAATTGATACATTTCTATGAGTATGGAGTACCTCTAAGAGGAACATATTCATTGTGAAATTATGAGTACTCAACAGAGCGACATAATCGCAAGCGATTAAGCTCTTTGAAATAAGATTTAAAAAGAAAAGATGAGTAAACATGAAAAATTAGCTTGAAATATAGTAATAACAACAATTACGCGTCCCATTAGAAGCTATTCCTTCCTGTCAAACATTTGTCGTTAAAAATCCGTTCAGAAATCAAATTAAATTGAAACGCAGCCTTGGTTTTTTAATTTGTTTTTGACATTTGACATTGACAGCCAACAATTTCTGATCATAACATTTGACGTACTTTAGCAGGAAATTGGGTGTAAAGGTTTGTTTTTTTAATTACGAATTCCTCTTACTCCGGTAACCACATTTTTTACTAAAGTTGATACATTCTACAATTATCATTCAGCTTTTTTATTTATTGTTTCTGAGGCGGAGGTTGAAGAAGTTTGCCGGGTCATCTAGTAATAGAATTTCTATCTGTACGTGCAATGACACTTCCTTTTTACAAGACCAAATAGCTTATTCATTTAAAACGTGTTCTGTTAGATGGTGCCAGTAAAAACTGGCATTTATCGTATTAATTCCTGATTCAGTACCTCGCAATTATCTCTTAAAAGATTTTCTATTAGAGATAAACCAGTCGCCGACGGAGCTTATACGTTTAATGGGACATTTAAACGACAGGATTTACACTACATATTAAAGTGTTCAACGGGGTGCCTTTTCCCTTTTATATATACATCTTTTTATCTATACTATTTCCAGCTGATCTGCGCAACATTGTCTGCGTACACTTACATATGAGACTTAAAGGACGATGTCCTTTATCTCATACTTAATAACTTAATACTTACTTTTATAAATGCGAATTTAACGCTAAAACTACTGAGTTAATTTTAATGAAATTTGGTGCATAAATAGTCCAGAGCCCGACAAAGGAGACAGGCTACTTTTTAATGTTAAAAACAGTTGTAAAGGGTCTGTCTGTCTGTCGCGCTTTCACGACAAAACTATTGTACCGATTTATATGAAATTTTGTACGCAGGTATTTTAGAGCCTCAGAAAGTACAAAATGCTACCGGAAACACTATTCCACATGAACGAAGTCGCGAACTCAGCTAGTTTAGATGTATATTAAAAGACATGATGGCTTAGTGATAAGACGCGTGGATTTTCGTTTATAAAAATGAAACTAACATGCTTGATTGTTCCTTACATCATCATCATCGTGTTTTTCAGTGACGGTACAGATAGTGAGGATACCTGCATATCCCTGGTTTAATTCTAGGGTTTGAATAAACTGCTACACTCAGTAGAGCAGTCTATTGGGTGTATGCTCTAAAAACCCTCTCTCCTATGAGTTAGGACTGCCTTGTAGGGGGTTTATAGGTGTTTAAAAAATGAGTATGTTTTAGACAACTCGACTGAAGTGAAATTTTACTAAATATCTTGTAATAGCGCACTGTTCTCAGATATACGAATGAGAATGGCTATGAGAAAAACAGGGAAAGAAAACGCTCGCATCTCTCTTGCTGAAGTAATATAAAACGCAACTCTCTCTTGTAATCTTTACTGACTGTACTTCTATATCTAATAACATATATCTTCTTAACTGCCATTCGCCTTTTTTCGTAAAGCTCTCGTCACCTTACTTCCCAAATCAAGCTCTGTCAGCAAATTTTAAAATGCTCATAATTTTTACTATTTTTTTAATTAAATAGGATTTCATAATAATGTCGATAACGAAACGAAAATATTCTTTAATGCCAGTAAAATCAATAAACTTGCTCGTCAATTAATTTACCACCGGTTCGAAATGTATTTACTATTGAGAAGAATCCGACAAGTAACTTAACAGTTACTCTTTTCTACTCATGATACTATTAAGATAGAAATACAATTGCATCAACAACATCCATTAACATTAAATATAAAACACAATTATCATTATTATTTAACTTAGTTTTGTTTCGAAAAGCAGCCCAATTTACTAACACAATAAACTTGAAATACAATTACTGGTAGCTGACGTTGATTAAAACTGAGATCTGAAATAACGTTTACATACATAACCTTTTATAACTTCAAATAGTGATGCAATTATGTTTAAACGCCAGAGAGACTGTTTGCCAACTACCATTCCCTGTTAATTTTTAAATTGACAATTAATATCATTTAAGTAATTCTAATCATTTATGAAACATTACAACGACTTATAGCAAATTGGCATCAATTATAATGTTTTGAAATCCATTAATAGGAAGGACTTTGTTTATAAGAATACGATTTAGTCAAATGAGGAACCGTATCCTTTATATCACTTGCGTAAAGAAGTTTTAATTTCAAAAAAGATTTCTGTAGAAATCCAACATAAATTACTGTAGTGAGTGCATTTGTAAACAAATGCCAAAAGTCAGATGTAGTTGTAATATTTAAAAAAAACGTTGAACAACGTTTCCACATAACCAAATAGATCCCATCAGAATGTTGTCAGCGTCTTTCGCAACCTACAAAGAGAGACATTATCTTAGAAAGCTCGGTCACGAATTGGCAATTTGATAGTCATCGACATCGGTACGGATAGATTGTGTATCATGCCACCCACCACACTGGTTAGGCGCGTAATTATCACTCGGACTCGTAAATTATACCATTCTATAGTTGCCAGCGTTTATTCATACACTAACCACCCACCCCGGCTTTGCACATCAAAATATTTTTAAAGTATGCTCAAAAAACACTTTGGAATCGTCTGTAGTCTGTTCTTTTGCAACAAACCCACCGCCGGTTCGGAAAGTTGATTCCACTGAGAAGAAACCGGCAAGAAACTTAAAAGTTACTCTTTTAGATATAGTTTTTGTAGGTTACACTGTCTTTTTGCGTAGGGCGCAGAGGGTCATAGCAATCAAGAGTTATATGGTATCATTAACGAACGGAACTATTTTGTTAAGATAGACGAATTTAGGAAATTGTATTTTCTAATTTGTCTGAGTCTGGACTGGTGGGAGGCTTCGGCCGTGGCTAGTTACCACCCTAACAGCAAAAACGTACCGCCGAGCAAAGAGATTTGTGTTCCGGTACGATGCTGTGTAGAAACCGTAAGGGGTATATCGCCTCTTAACAGATTAGCGCACTTCCATCTTAGTCTGTATCATCACTTACCATCAGGTGAGATCACAGTCAAGCGCTAATCTGTCAGCAATAAAAAAAAAGAGTAGTTTTTTAAGAGAAGTAGAGCTAAATTGTAAAAATAGTGATGCAATTATTAGTGTAGTGTATATTTAAATAGTGAATAAATTAAAAGTTGTTAGTTAATTTTACCTTGCATTGCGTCATGTAATATTGCACAATGTTTTCTGTACTTTTAAGTGTTGCCACTATATTACTCAATAACTCCCAACTCCTCCGGAGAGGAATTACCCGCGACGTCGCGTTCTCTCCCTGTTTCTGCAAGATGACAGTCTTACAGAAAGAAGCAACCGCCGTCCATCCCGCTCCGCAATCGTTGCCGATCATTATGGTAATAATTATTTTCGGCAGCGAAAGGTCACTTCCAGTTGTAGACATCAAGAGATGCCGCTGCGGCCCCCAAGCTGGACACTCCGCCACCGTATGGTGCGCCGAATCGACGAGAGCTCCACATTTGAGACAGGCAGGTGAATCCTCGCGCCTCACAATCAGGTGCAGGTATTTTCCGAAGCATCCGTGCCAGGTAAGCACCTACAACCCCTGCAAGGTCCACAATATCATATATCTATGTTCCAAGGATATGATCATGTACAATGTTGTAATGGTAAAGTTATATACACGATTACAGTATTAATCCCTATCAACTTTAATTACCTTAACCGTTTCATTTACAGTATGATTGTCTTTTACACCATAAAATCTAAAAGAATTTAGGAATTGAAGCGAATATAGTAACTTAATAACATATAGGTTATCGAAGTTATTTGCTAGATTGTGAGTGAATCGTCGTCGTCATCGTCGCATCAACCGATGGACGTCCACTGCTGGACATAGGTCTCACGTAATGACGTCCACAAGGCCCGATCTTGCGCCGCCTGGCTCCAGCGGCTACCGGCGACCCTCTTTATGTCGTCGGTCCACCTTGTGGGGGGTCTCCCTACACTGCGCCGTCCGGTGCGGGGTCGCCACTCCAGCACCTTTGGCCCCCAACGTCCATCGGTCCTTCGGACTATGTGCCCCGCCCATTGCCACTTCAGGTTCGCGATTCGCAGGACTATGTCGGTGACTCTGGTTCTACTACGGATCTCTTCATTTCTGATTCGATCACGTAGAGAAACTCCGAGCATAGCCCTCTCCATCGCACGCTGAGTGACTCTGAGCTTCCGCATGAGGCCCATAGTCAGCGACCATGTCTCAGAACCGTAGGTCATCACTGGCAACACGCACTGTTCGAAGACTTTGGTCTTCAGGCACTGAGGGTTATCAGACGAAAATATCTGGCGTAACTTCCCGAACGCAGCCCAACCGAGTTGGATTCGGCGGTTGACCTCCTTCTCGAAATTGGATCTACCTAGCTGGACTATATGTCCCAGGTATGTGTACTCGTCAACAATTTCGAGAGCTGAGTTCTCAACGATGACTGGGTGAGGCGGTACATGGATATTAGACATAATTTTCGTCTTATCCATGTTCATTTTCAGGCCCACCTGTTGAGAAACTCTGCTGAGGTCATCGAGCATTGTATTGAGATCTTCGAGAGTCTCTGCCATAATGACTACGTCATCGGCAAACCGTAGATGAGTGATGTACTCGCCGTTGATGTTGATGCCCAGTCCGTTCCACTCCAAAAGCTTAAAAAGGTCTTCCAGCGCTGCAGTGAAAAGCTTCGGGGAGATAACATCTCCCTGCCGCACTCCACGTTGCAGTTGGATAGACGCTGGTAGTCAATTCGGCTGTGAGTGAATAGACAACAAAAATACTACTATATCAACAAGTTGTGAATTATTTAACTCTGTAACGAGGCTAAATAATTAATCACGTAACCAACTTCATTTGCTAGCGAGATATTTGAAATATAAACATCATTTTGTACCAAGCAACGAGTTAAGCACGTTGCAATGACTAATAGTCGTGTAATTTAAGCTTATGAATCATGAATAGACGTAAGCGTTGATAGACGTTGCTCGCGGTAGTAGCTTAAGGCGATCAGACATTATCACCTAACTTGCGAACAGTAAATGATATAGAGACGTTATTGAGCATACATTATTTATTGAAGTGAAACTTCTTTAGTCGCATGAGGATAACATTTTAACGTATGTAAGTGCATCGTTTATTTCATAAACTCTTCTAAAATTTAAATTGAAAAACAAAATTTAATTAATAATTTCAAATTTCGACAAAAATCACATTGCATTTTTGTTAACGCGATTTGAGATTTAAATAGTATTATTTTTCGACACTAAAATTTTAATGACAGTTAAATTCATAACATATCTTCTTTTTTCCCTTCCTCTAAGTCTCTTAATCTAAGATATTGAAAGGAGAGTGAATGCAGGGAATATGGTAAAAGGTGCTCTGCACGCCTTTATCAATAGCCAGATGGTATCTCAAAGGGCCAGACTATATAGTAGTGAAAGTTGGGTATGGCAGAAGAATCACAAAAGTAAAATAAATGCAGTAAAGATAAGAGCATTGAGAAGTATGAGTGGATTGAAACTGAGTGACAAAGTAAGAATTAGATGTGATATAAAAGAAGACGTAGTGACTAAAATTGAGAAAGGTATGCTTAGATGGTTTGGGCATGTAGAGAGAATGAATGAAAGGAAACTGACAAAAAGGATTTATGAGTCAAGAGTGAATGCGAAAGTTGGAAAGGCAAGACCAAGGCGAACGTTCCTGGACCAAATCCAGGACATTTTAAATAAGGGCCAAGTCAAGAGTACACTAAACCGACGAACTTGTATGAAAGATTTAATGAGAATGAAAGAAGCGAAGGAGTTATGCAAGGATCGTGGCAAGTGGACGTTGTCTCTGCCTACCCCTATGGGAATGAGGCGTGATGCTATGTATGTCTCAGTCTCGGAAATATAAAGTTTTAGATTTTTATAAATATAAACTAGACTTAAGAGTTAGTTTCGCAAGGAAGTTTCACTTCTAACATGTGTCCTTCGAATGCACGCACTTTTAACTTTTTTTTTATTAATATACTCTTTTATTGTACACTGCATAAAAGTTTCCAATAGTATAAGACAAGAAATAAGAAATCAAATACTCCAAATTTTTATAATGAATTTTTAAGTTAATAAATACGACTTTAATAATTACTAACTTCACAATAATTTGCACGCCATTAAATGACAAATACAGTAAATCTAATAAATATTTTAACACCAATTTATATAGTAAATAAATGAATTTAAAATGTACAAGGAGGCGGTCTTATCGCCAATCAAAAATTTCTTCCAGACAATTTTAAAGAGAATTACGCGAAATTAGGTGGGTGGTGCATAAAAAAATCTTACAAAAGGCAAGGCATATTAATATGCTCTAAAAAGTTAAAAAAGATTTGCATATTATTTTTTAGAGTACTAAATAAAATGAAATTAAAAATGTTGGACTACTTGAAAGTCTATCAATTTATTACGATAATATATGTAATTACGATTATTATTATATTCGGAGTTAAAAATATAGGTCTTTACAGCGTCTCCATTACACTGTGCCAATAAACAAACTCTCGTTCGTGACTCTAATTCTGCCTCATTATCGGGTTCAGACCGATTTAAAAAATATAAATAATACTCGGGCCGCGGCAAATTGACGTATAATCATAGTGTTATAGTGATTAGTCGTAAATATAGATATTATATGTCGAGAGAGCACCGTGGGTGGCGTAATGGAACAGACGGACACACGTATCTCAACTGAATATAAGGTTATAGGATTTTATTGCTTAATTGACTCTGTTTATTCTAAGACCCATGACTACAATAGCTATAATACTAAGTTATTGATTACACGGGGCAATTAAAAGTTAGATTTTAACTATATATATAGTATAAAATTTTGATCGTAAGACCAGGGCTCGGCAACCTTTTCTTATAGAAGGGCCACATATGTTTTAGGATATTGGCACAGGCCACAAATGCTCAGAGGATATTGTTACAGGCTATAAATGTTATGAGGATATTGCTACGGGCGATTAATGTTATGAGGATTTTGCTGCGGGCTATAAATGTTATGAGGATATTGCTGCGGGCTATAAATGTTTTGGGGATATTGCTGCGGACTACAAATGTGTATGAAGATATTGATCCGGGCTGAAAATGTTATGAGGATATTTTGCTGCGGGCTATAAATGTTATGAAGCTATATGTAGGGACCTTTGATACATATTTACTAATCAATTATTTAAATGAAAACGAATTTACATATATATTTATTTATTTTGATTAAAATGTACGTAACCGTATTGATTATGCATTTTGTATTGACGTCGTTTCATGGCGAGGTTGGGAGTAAAAAGAATTGTTCGGGTGCCACGCACCGTGACCGGACCATTAGACAGCTACTCAGTGAGTACCGAGCACAAAAAAATACATATTTTATTATTTATTTAATAAGTACATCCAGCTTTTCTTTTACAGCAGTATTGGTGTGCTAATACATTGGCGCACAGAAGAGCGTGTAGACATCGCAATATCCACTTAAACCCAGCGGATCCTCTTAATACCTCTTTATCAGTTATGGGGGCATTCGCATCTATCTCCTTGATGTCTCGGATTAATTTGACTAAGAGTATACGAAGACGAAAGGACGTACGCAAACATACGCTGTCCTGTACACCGACTCCTCCGATGATGGGACCGAGGTTTCCCTGCAACTCGCTTCTCTCGTTCATGGGTCTTCTTTAGTGAGTTGTACGTCTCACAGAAGAAAGCCACTTCGGACCAACATCGCACCTAATAAGCTCTCCAGCGAGCGGTCCGGAAAGATCAGCGCGATCAAGAGGAGGCCTTCAGGTGAATATGTCAGAGACTGGCGCGCTGAGTCAATAGCAGCCCCACACTCATGACAAGTCGGCGACTCCAACTCGGTGCACGAACTTTCCGAAACATCTGCAGGAGATCGACTTAGTCACCTCGAAAACCATTGTTCCAGGCGATGGCAGATTGAGATCCGAAGGATTGGAGCCCATGCCGACAGGGTCCTGATCCAAGTATGGAATCATCAATCCCCAAGTGCGGGTGAGTAGACGGTGGAGGCGATTCATCCTTGTCTAAAACAATGGCTATCTAGGCAGAACGGATCACTTCCTTTCAGACTGATGAAAGTGCTGACCGGACATAGATGTTTCGATAAGTACTTGCATCAGATAGCGCGACGTGAAGAGTCACCGCTCTGCCATCAGTGTGGTGCCTTCGTTGATACGGCGGATCACACTGTGGCAGAATTTCCGGCATCGGAACCGCAACGTCATCCTCTGGTGTACCCGATTGAAGGGGATCTCTCGTTGCCAAGTATAATAAACTCAATGCTTGGCAGTGAGGTAGGATGGAATGCAGATGCCTCCTTATCCGAGGCTCTCAACTCCTTGAATCCAATAGAGAGAGAAAGAAAAAGTGCTATTGACGTCCCGCTCCTTTGAAGGAGGAGGCCGGGTAGAAGGAGGCGTCTTTCTGAATGCCTCTTGCCTCCTTAAACCACTCTTTGCCGGTTGCATCCGGAAGTGTTAGAGAGAATGCGTAAGGGAGCCTCTAACACCTCCAATTCACGTATTCTGGCCAAGTCCGAGTCCCACACTCTCTAAC
The DNA here is from genome assembly GCA_015832385.1 of Elymnias hypermnestra. NCBI lineage: Eukaryota > Metazoa > Arthropoda > Insecta > Lepidoptera > Nymphalidae > Elymnias > Elymnias hypermnestra. The sequence goes on along the minus strand of JACTOM010000909.1, from coordinate 618,094 downwards.
CTCTTGGTAGGCGTGTGTCAAATAATTTCCCAGCTGAAAAAAAAGGTGACTGCAGATCACCTCTGCAGTGGCCATGCCCACTACTGGGAACCTGAGATCGTTATCCCGTCGTCTCCCATCCCAAAAAAAGCCTCACGCTGATTTTTTTATAATTGCATTATAACCAACATTTGGATGCTTTATAATATGAAATTGCCTTGTAGACTAATTGATAATAATACTTTGACCAACTCCACTTAACAAACAAAATATATTGAGAACGAAAGTTACTTTTTATATTGTGATATACGCAATAAGTTCACGTTTCATTTCCAAAGATATTATGTTTTTAAATGACAAAAAAGATTATTTACTTCCATTATTTTCTGTAAACACAGTATGAGGTGGGAAGGAGGTACAAAATTTATGGACTTGCTTACTATTTATCCAGTTTTAATGGATCAAAAGCTTATAATTTTTAACCAGCCCATATCATAGAGGATTACTTTGCAATCTGTACTAAGCAATCACCGCCTATTTTCACTTACATTAGTTTGACGTAGGATAGTATAAATGAAATATGTGGACGCTCGCGTGATGTCTCTATCCCTTTGGCCACCCCACTTAGGTGATTGGTTTTTTTTTTATAAATTCTGCTAGATGCACGCTGAGCTCGCAAACTTTGAAGTTCGATCCTGCATTTCTTTTGTATTCACACTTTCTATAGTAAATGTACTTTGTGACGATCGATTAATGCCCACCATTGCACAGATAAAGTGTTTCCTTACACTGGTAAGCCATTATGATCTTGGTTGGATACGATAACGTAACTAAAATTGAGAAAGGTATGCTTAGATGGTTTGGGTATGTAGGGAGAATAAATGAAAGGAGACTGACAAAAAGGAGATTCAGGAGTGAATGTGAAAGTTGGAAGGGTAAGACAAAGGCGAAGAGTCAAAAGGTCAAGAGTACTCTAAACCTGCCTGCCTCGTTGGTCTAGTGGTTAGCATGTTCGATTACAGACATGAGGTCCTGGGTTCGAGTCCCGGGTCAGGCCAATTCAATTATCAATATTGAGTTTTCTATTAAGATTTTCTCAATATTTGCCCGAAGTTGGGAAAAATTTGGCGGTGTGATCCATCCCCGTGCCTCGGAGCCGTTAAGCCGTCGGTCCTGCGCCTAATCTCTCTCCAGTCGTGTGGGATACCCGTCAAATCGGACTATGATAGTGAAGGAATATAGAGTGCTCTTGTGTACTATGCCCGCCAATCCGCAGTGGAGCAGCGTGGTGGGTCTATGCTCTAAAAACCCTCTCTCATGCGAGTGAGGAGGCCTGTGCCCAGCAGTGGGACGTTAATGGGGTGCTACTTACCTTTTTACTTTACTCTTTAGTCTTCTTTGGTCTCTGCCTACCCCTATGGAAATAAGGCGTGATAAATAAAAATCAATTGCTGTTCCTGTTTCGGCAAAACTCGGGAACGGTTAATTTTGGGTTATTCGTGTGAGTAAATATGAAAAAAATGCTTGGAATGTTGTAGAAACAACAATTTCGTTTTCGTTTAAAAGCTATTCCTACCTGTCATCTTCGTTCCGTTGTTAAGAAATCAATTAAATTAAAACTCGTTCAGATGTCAAATAATATTTAAAAGAACACTTTTGTCATTTGTTGTTTTTGACATTTGACATTGACAGCCAACAATTTTTAATCTCTACTACAATATTTGCCGGATTTTGGCGAGCGTTAAGGTCGCGTTCGAATTAAGTTTTGACCACATTTTTTATTAAAGTTTTAAATATATTCCTACTAATATTCACATTGCGTGAATTCAAGAATTTCTCGTCACATCGGACACAATATTACTAAACCGATTTAAATGAAATTTAGTGCACAGATTGTCCAGAGCTTGAGAAAGGATACAGGCTTTTTTTTATTGCTGACAGATTAGCGTTTGACTGTGACCTCACCTGATGGTAAGTTATGATACAGTCTAAGATGGAAGCACGCTAATCTGTTAAGAGGCGATATACCCCTTACGGTTTCTACACAGCATCGTACCGGAACACAAATAAATCCCTGGTGGAATTCTAGGGTATGAGTACACTGCAAACAACAAAAGCGTTGTACGTACATTTTAAACGTTCTTTTCAATTTTTTTTTATAAAATTACATATATATTCGTGTTCCATTGAATAAATACAACTGTTTTTCATTAAAACAAATTATTTATATATTCAAATGCTTTTTATTTATTTTTACAAATAATTTTGTATATATAATACCAGAAAGTAAAAAGTACAACGTATTGTCACATAATTATTCTGTCGTTGCTTAGAATTACCTATTTTGATACAATTTATAATAGTAATAATATCCTTTATTTCAGGCTAACAACCCATATTACATGTTTTTTAAAAATTTAATAAAATTAAAGATCAAAATTAAACTTAAAATGAAATCAAAAAATACTAATCTAATTTACACCAATTAAAAAACGTTTATATTATTATTTCGTGTCTGATGCAGGGTAGACCAGTATCTCGTGAAGGGATTCCTAAAGTCTTCTCTTATATGGGATAATATTCCATTTCTACTATGACGAAGCCGTTCCCAGTAAGATGCAGATCGCGATCTGAGTATGGCGAAGAAGTCAGGGGAATTTATGTCAATTAATCTATATTTCACATTCTTTTAATTCTGTACATTGAAATTATGTGGAGATATATTGGTATTTCATAACAATGACCTAATAGAGGTTATTGTTTAATTATATGAAGGTCCTGGAAGGGTTAACTAAATACCCTTATCATAGGGAAGATGTGAGTAAAAATATTACTTTGTAATATTTTAAAAGTCGACGTTTCAATTTAGTTTTTGTATATATGTATTATACACATAATATATGTATATATGTATTATAGACGTTCTAAAGATGTCAATTAATAAATTCAAAGTCTTTGTTAAAAGAAAGTTGATAGAAAAATCGTATTATAAGTTGCAAGATTACCTAGACGATAGAAACGCTTGGGAGTGAACAAATTGCTCTAATTTTAATTAAAATATAGTAAACTAATTTGTTATTGTAATGATGATGGAAAAAAAAAATACCCGACTGAGTTTGTTGTGGGTTCTTCTCGGATCAGGGCGCGAAGGAACCCTCGTAACTTTAGATTTTAAGCCGATCTTGAATACCATCATCAGATGTATATTAGAATCAGAGTGTGGAAAAAAAAATATAATTTGACGATTCAAAAGTGCTGTAATATGCCTACTTGAATAAAAAAAAAACCTTCCTCTTGAATCACTCTATTTATTGCTGAAAATTGTATCAAAATCAAGCAAATAGTTTAAAAGATATAAGCGAAAACAATTACAGATACTTAAAATGAATACATGGTATAGTTTAATTGTAGAAAAGCTCCGTGTAATTAAACCGAGAGGGATATTTAGATAAACAGAATATACAGTAAAAGCTTGGTTATACAAATAAAAGGAGGGTGAAGTGGGGTAAAATAGAAAAATAGCAAGACGGCCGAATATCTCAGTCATTATGGCTCTCGGCGGAAGTGACGTCAGCCGTTGCGGCGCGTGCGTTACAAATCACTGCTTTACAACTTCCTATATCCCCAGTCGATCTCTGACAATGGAAGAGAGAGGAGCGCTTATAAAAAAAACTGGTAAAACGACTATCTCTAATAGTTTATGGTCACGCGTCGTTGCCAACTTGTAATAGTCGCGTTGATGTTATGAAATTAATAATTTGTCTTCCCATTGGAGGGTTGGACCCTTCTGTGTTGAATACAATGATATAATTTCGGTTTGCGCAAAATATATTACTGTTTGAGTATTGGTGAAGAGGCTCATTGGTCTGGTGGCCAGTTTTTTCGGCTACAAACATGAGGTCCTGGGTTCGAGTGGGGCGAATTAAATATCGATGTTAAGTTTCTGTTAAGAATTTCTCGTGCCTCGGAGGGCACGATAAGCCGTCGGTGCTGTCCCTGATTGTCGTCACATCGGACACAATATTACTAAACCGATTTAAATGAAATTTAGTGCACAGATTGTCCAGAGCTTGAGAAAGGATACAGGCTTTTTTTATTGCTGACAGATTAGCGTTTGACTGTAATCTCACCTGATGGTAAGTGATGATACAGTCTAAGATGGAAGCGCGCTAATCTGTTAAGAGGCGATATACCCCTTACGGTTTCTACACAGCATCGTACCGGAACACAAATCTCTTTGTTTGGCGGTACGTTTTTGCTGGTAGGGTGGCCAAGGGCCAAGGCCTCCCACCACTCCAGACTTAGTCAAATTAGAAAATACAATTTACTAAATTCGTCCTACTGGGGATCGAACCCGGGAAGCATTCGCTTTGCTAGCGGATTTCCCGGGTACTCGCACCACTGCGCCAGCGAGGCCGTCAAAGTTTTTAAAAAAGGCTGTTTTTAATATGAAAAAAGGTTGTAAGGGATCTGTCTGTCACGCTTTATCGTGGTGGATCTCGCAGGAGAAGTCCGGGACGGAGGCGAGAGGCCTGCGTATCCCTGGTGTAATTTTAAGGTATGAGTACACTGCTAACACCCAGTGGAGCATTTTGTTGGGTCTACACTGTAATACCCTCTCTCCTATGACTGTGGAGTCCTGGTCCTAACAGTGAGGTATTCCGAGGCAGCTACATTCCCTATTTTACTTTCTTTATTGAAAAAATATTAATCTTAAAGTAATAATTTTGCAGACTCGTTTAGCTGGTAGAGGTCCTAGCTTCGTTTCCCTGTGGCACAAATTTATGAAATTACATTCTGTAATTTGTCTGATTCGACTCATAGTTTATCTCTTGAGATTTCCCTACAGCATCGTGTGAGAATGATAATCTTTGGTGGTATTTCTTTGCTGGCAGGTTGTGCCTCCTACCATTTCAGGCTTAAATAGATAATGCAAATTGTGCAGATGTGGCAGTAAAAGAAGTATATTAATATAGATACATACACATTCACGTCACAAAACAAATATTGCTACATAACTCAAAGTCAGTCATAAAATTAAATTTTACGACCACTAACTTAGATTTACTTTTATCTAATTATGCATTTTAGGAATTGAGACAGTTCTAAGTTTTACGACCATTAAATACATCATAAAATTTATTATCGGAAAATAAAAGACCACTTCATAACATCCGAAATCAAATTTGACCCACAAATGAAAGTATAATAAATTTTAAACGTATTAAAATCGGCTGTTTGTTAGAATTACGTGGCCAGTTTATCTAGAGCCCCAGCATTTTTATCGTGTTTTAATCGGGACAAGGGAGGGAAAGGGTCTTGTGAAATTGGTGGTATGACACCCCTACTTCCCTTGCACGTGTCAAGACACCCTTTCAGAGATCGCTAGGTTACGTGAAATACAATAAATATTTGGACGACACCATATAAATTTTATTTAAATAGATTTGTTTTGAAGGGAAGACGCGTTAGACAAATGGTGATTGTGTCGGGAGACGTAGTCGATGGGATAGTAATTTATTAGTCTAAATGTTTAGATAAATAAATATTACGTGATGATTCACGTATTTCTTTATTGGAAATCATACTGTAAAAAGGTAAGGTAAGTAGCAGCCCATTAACGTCCCACTGCTGGGCACAGGCCTCCTCGCTCATGTGAGAGAGGGTTTTTAGAGCATAGACCCACCACGCTGCTCCACTGCGGATTGGCAGGCATAGTACACAAGTGCACTCTCTATTCCTTCACTCTCATAGTCCGATGTGACGGGAATCCGACACGACCGGAGAGAGATCAGGCGCAGGACCGACGGCTTAACGTGCTCTCCGAGGCACGGGGGTGGATCACACCGCCAACTTCCCAACTTCGGGCAAATATTGAGAAAATCTTAATAGAAAACTCAATATCGATTTCGAACTGGCCTGACCCGGGACTCGAACCCAGGACCTCATGTCTGTTGTCGAACATGCTAACCACTAGACCAATGAGGCAGTTCAATCATACTGTACTAGGTATATAACAGCTAAAATTGTTGGACATTTAATATTAAAATAAATTGTCGTTTATTATCCAAAACACATTTCACTATGCGATGCATTAAAGTAGATTTCCTTGGGACATTTGTCTCCACCAAAAAGATAAAATGTTGAATTTTAAACTATAACTTGTTAACTAAATATTTCTGTGAAGAAATATTAGTGGTACCTGCCCAGGATTTTCTTACGACTCTATTAAAAAGGTGACTTCTTTCTAGTTTAACCGCTGGTCAAATATAAAACCAGAAATTAAGATAATAACGTGTTCAAGGCCATCATGGCATACGAAGATCATCAGCGAGAATCTTCTCGAAGACCTTGTATAATGGGTGGTAACCCTTCCGCAACAGACACAATCTGGCAACTTTCCAGCCCTTAGGAATAGACCAACAACAAGACACTCGTTGGATAATTACTGAAGCCATTCAGGTACCTTAAGCAAGAGATAAAACTTTGCCTGGGATACCAGCTCCAGGTGCCATCTTTCTGATCTGCAGGCGCAAACTAACTCCATCTTTTGATCTGTGTGATTACCAAAGAAATGTTGGGTCCAACATTCAAGTGATACATAGAGCTTATTGCTAGAAATCAAGGCTAACATGTCCAACCAAGCTCATAATGACTTACGAGTGTGAAGAAACTCTGTATCTGTGCCCAAGTGGATATAAATCAATCATCGCAAATTTATTGTAGAAAGCGTGAATACAAAATAAATCTAGCATCCAACATCAAATTAATACGTAAATCAGGGCTTATTGATAGAAATTAATATCCTATCCATGCATATATAACCGTCGTTGTCCCTTCAACCGATGGACGTCCACTGCTGGACATAGGCCCTCACCAAATGATGCCCACTGTGTCCGGTCTTGCGCCGCCTGGCTCCAGCGGCTACCGGCGACCCTCCTTATGTCATCGGTCCACCTTGTGGTCTGCCTACACTGCGCCTTCCGCCATTCCAGCAGCTTCGAACCCCAACGTCCATCGGTTCGTCGGATTATGTGCCCCGCCCATTGCCATTTCAGCTTCGTGATTCTTAGGACTATATCGTTGACTTTGGTTCTTCTACGGATCTTCTCATTCCCGATTTGATCAGGTAGAGAAACTCCAAACATAGCCGTCTCCATCGCACGCTGTGTAACTTTGAGCTTTCGAATGAGCCCAATAGACATTGGCAACACGCACTGTTCGAAGAATTTGGTCTTTTGGCACTGAGAGATATTGGAGGAAAAGATCTCACGTAGCTTTTCGAACGCTGCCCAACCGAGTTGGATCCGGCGGTTGAGCTCTTTGAGTTCTTGAGCGGTCCTACCTAGCTGGACTATATGTCCCTGGTGTATATACTCGTCAAAAATTTCGCGTGCAGAGTTCCCAATGATAACTGGGTGGATATAAATATATATTGCGGTATTGTGAAAATTGACGTTACTTTGTATTTTTCTCTCATAGCAGCACGTTGTCATTAATTATATAAGTATTGCTCATTTTTGTAATATAAAGATAATTTCTATGTCAGCGACCTTACCTTGAATTTTATGCTTTTATGTACTAGTTTATTAAACCCCTGATATAAGATTTATATATAAATTTCGTAGAAGAAAAACTGTATGTAAAATTTACATATCTTCGAAGAAATTCTGTGATATGTTTATATTACCAACCCGCATTGGAGCTGTATTGTGGTTCTAAACTTTAAACACCCTAACTTATATGATTTAGGTGACATATGCCCAGCATTGGGGCGATAATATACTATTTCTATCTAATGTTTACTTCACATAAAAGAACAAGTAGCAAACGAAGCCATTAGCGCTCCATGCGTAAAGTAAATCCGTTGAAAGGACCTGAATTAGTGCTTTTTACCCTGGGTTGGTAACAAGTACTAGAAAATATTTAAATTTAGCTAAAAAGAATGACCTAGTCATTAAGCTACTGTCAAAGGAATATGATTTTCAAGAAATGACCGCTATTTAGTCAGTGGAATTAAGAGAAATATATACTTATACCCCAGAATTGCAGGATCAAGACTGTTCGTCAAATTACCTTATATAAATGATTGTCTGATTCCGTTTTATCCCCCGCGTAGATCCCGATCCTGTGAGTATATGAGGAAATCCGTAATCCAATTGATATTCAAAACTATTCGCGATTGAGTTGAAATTTATCAGACTGTCTCCTTTCGCGATCACTTAATATGGATTTCCTCATAATCCCAAGAGATCAGGAACTACGCTATTGAGCATTATATGAAAGTGAAACATTTTTTTAAAACCGAGCTTTAGTTTGAATAGGAATTTTAAATTTAGGCTTGATTCCTTCATGGTCCTTTTTTTACAGTTTATATAAAATATGTTCTCATAGAGAGCCAAAAATAGTTTTCTGTTTCTTATACAATCTGCAATCCAAGTTCCATAACGTCTGTTTCTATATTTTTGAAAAGACTAGAAATCACGATGAATTAAAAATGGTTCCCTTTTGCATAATCCTCTATCACCTCCCAACTTTAATACGACGAATTATCAATAACCCCTATATATAGGTAAGGCAAGGAGCTACTTGACGACCTGGCTCCTTAGGTACAGGCCTCCTCACTCATAGGAGAGGGAGTTTTTAGAGTTACAGATATAGAGATTAGCTACAGAGAATCTACGACTTCTCCCAGGATATGTAGGTAACCAAATAAGTTTTTTTTATATAGGCAAATAATAATGGTAGCGAATGGTACGAAAACGCCACTATGTCAGACCGTAAACAGGGTCAAAGCATAGAGTCTATCCAACTGCAGCGTGGAGTGCGATAGGGGGAGATGTTATCTCCCCGAAGCTCCTTACTGCGGCGTTGGAAGACCTCTGTAAGCTTATGGACTGAAACGGGCTGTGCTCCAACATCAATGGCGAGCACATCACTCATCTGCAGTTTGCCGACGACGTGGTCATTATGGCGGAGACTCTGGAAGATCTCAACGAAATGCACGATGACCACAAAAGAGCATCTCAATAGGCAGGCCAAAAAGTGAACATGAATAAGACGAAAGTTATGTCCAATATCCATGTTCCGCTTCACCCAGTCATCGTTGAGAACTCGGAACTCTAAATTGTTGACGAGTACACATACGTGGGACACATAGAACAACTTGCTTGGTCCAATTTCGAGAAAGAGGTCAACCACCGAATCCTACTCGGTTGGGCAGCGTTCAGGAAACTACGGAAGACGTTTTCATCCAATAACACTTAGTGTCTGAAGACCAAAATCTTCGAATAGTGCGTGTTGCTAGTGGTTACCTACGGATCGGAAACGTGGTCGCTGACTACGGGCCCCATTTGGAATCTCAGAGTCACTCAGCGTGTGATGGAGATGGCTATGCTCGGAGTTTCTCGACGCGATCATATCAGAAATGAGGAGCTCTGTAGCAAAACTAAAAACACCGGCATAGCCCTACGAATCGCGAGACTGAAGTGGCAATGGGCGAGGCACATAGTCCGATCAACTGATGGATGTTGGGGCCCAAAGGTGCTGGCATGGCGACCCAGCATCGGACGGCGCAGGATAGCGACACTCCCTACAAGGCGAGACAAGGTTCGTGTGACCTATGTCTGTGGACATGGACGTTCATCGGCTGAAGCGATGACGACGACGAATGGTACCTGCCTAAGATTCAAATTAGGGACTCCTCAGAACGGATATATATCACATAATATATATAATATGCCTCATTGGTTTAGTAAACTGCCTCATTGGTCTAGTGATTAGCATGTTCGACTACAGACTTGAGGTCCTGGGTTCGAGTCCCGGGTCGGGCCAATTCAAATATCAATATTGAGTTTTCTATTAAGATTTTCTCAATATTTGCCCGAAGTTGGGAAGTTGGCGGTGTGATCCACCCCCGTGCCTCGGAGAGCACGTTAAGCCGTCGGTCCTGCGCCTGATCTCTCTCCGGTCGTGTCGGATTCCCGTCACATCGGACTATGAGAGTGAAGGAATAGAGAGTGCACTTGTGTACTATGCCTGCCAATCCGCAGTGGAGCAGCGTGGTGGGTCTATGCTCTAAAAACCCTCTCTCATAGGAGTGACGAGGCCTGTGCCCAGCAGTGGGACGTTAATGGGCTGCTACTTACTTACTTTACTTTTATATATAATATTTATTAAGTGATAAGCAAACGTTATAAAATATAACATTGTAACAAAAAGAAAATCATCCGCATAAACATCTTGAGTAACAATCACAAACATTAGGGTTGCCTCGTGTTTGCACACGAAACATATCTGTTGGCTCAGTTGATTGCTATCGAAACTTTACAACTGACCACTCGGAATCGGATTACCGGTTCGTTACGATCCGGTAACATTTTTGTTTGTTTGACCGCTAACAACGCAAACAATACGGACAGTTTGGGGTAGCGTGTTTGTTCAACCCTGATATAGTTCTGTTTGCGTTGCAATTTGTGATTCAGAGTTTTAATTACTGATATCGAAACGTTGACTTTGATTGCACACTCTCGTTGTGTTCAGATTGTTTAGATTCCAACGACATAGACGCCCACAAAGACACGTATGGAGGCATAAATTGGTATTTACATAGACACACAAGCATTTACATACGCACACATAGGCCTTTCGGATGCAGACACAGGCATATGCGCAAATACAGGCGCACACATAGGCATTTGGAACGCACAAATTTAAAAAGTACAGATAAACACATGCCCATACGGAAACACACAAGTACTTATGGACACACGTGCCCACTCACACACACGTGCGTATGGGAGGGTGCTGATGTTTGTGTACATATATAGGTATACCTTTTCACACCCAGAAACAAGTTTTCTAATACTATGTCTATCTTTCACACCTATTTATTTTGTTTGTTTAATTATTGTAGTTGTAATAGAATAAATTTTATTTCATATAATCGATATTCTTATTATATTCGCAGCTCGCTAATTAATTGGAACAGTTGGCTCTTTCTGCGTAATCTCGCCGCAATTTGTCTGTGAGAAAGAGACTGGGTGGAAAAGCAGGCAGATTTGCGCTTCATCTTCTCCCTCTTTGAATCGCATATCATCATTGTGATCTCATCTAAAGCTGAGGAGAATTGAGAACTTAAGTGTATATCCGATTACGAAGAAAAATTAATGAACCTCATATAAGTTAAGAAACAATAATAATATTATTATAAATTTTAGTAGTCTGCATAAAATTGACAATTCATTCAAGTGTAACTGTATCGTCGTCGTCGTCGTCGCTTCAACCGATGGACGTCCACTGCTGGACATAGGTCTCACGAAATGATGCCCACAAGACCCGATCTTGTGCCGCCTGGCTCCAGCGGCTACCGGCGATCCTCCTTATATCGTCGGTCCACCTTGTGGGGGGTCTTCCTACACTGCGTCGTCCAGTGCGGGGTCGCCATTCCAGCACTTTCCGACCCCAACGTCCATCAGTTCGTCGGACTATGTGCCCCGCCCATTGCCACTTCAGGTTCGCGATTCGTACGGAACTGTATACGGTTCTATAATAAACTGTCAGAAGACGTTACAATTTTGTTAAAAGAAAACAAATATTTTTAGGGAATACTTAGAAGACAAATAAGCATGGAAGTGAAAGAATGGGTCTAATCGGTATAGAAAATATTTAATATATATATATATATATATTGTAACTCACTCACTGCCTCATTGGTCTAGTGGTTAGCATGTTCGACTACAGACGTGAGGTCCTGGGTTCGACTCCCGGATCGGGCCAATTTAAAAATCAATATTGAGTTTTCTATTAAGATTTTCTCAATATTTGCCCGAAGTATCAGTCGTACATTGAAATACTAAATGGATAACGCTCTGAAAACCTACTTGAATAAAGATTATTTTAAAATTGATTTTGACATTGTATTTATTAATACGGAGTACTAAATTCCTTTTACCAGTTACACAGTACCTACTCAACCGATTGGATAGATATCTTCTATCGGGATTACGATATTGGCCAAGTTTACTTATTACCATATTATTAGTAAGTAAAAAAGTAAGTAAGTAGCAGCCCATTAACGTCCCACTGCTGGGCACAGGCCTCCTCGCTCATATGAGAGAGGGTTTTTAGAGCATAGACCCACCACGCTGCTCCACTGCGGATTGGCAGGCATAGTACACAAGTGCACTCTCTATTCCTTCACTCTCATAGTCCGACATGACGGCAATCCGACACGACCGGAGAGAGAGATCAGGCGCAGGACCGACGGCTTAACGTGCTCTCCGAGGCACGGGGGTGAATCACACCGCCAACTTCCCAACTTCGGGCAAATATTGAGAAAATCTTAATAGAAAACTCAATATCGATTTCGAACTGGCCCGACCCGGGACTCGAACCCAGGACCTCATGTCTGTAGTCGAACATGCTAACCACTAGACTAATGAGGCAGTATCCATATTATTAATGTCACCATAAACTATACTAGCTATTCCTCCAGGAGTCACAGTTATCATTACCGTGGAAATATACGGAAAACCATTCTCAATGCCTTTATGAAGAGCCAGATGATGTCTCACAAGGCCAGAATGGTTGAGCATGGAGGGGCGTTGGTCCAAACGCTTATTAAGGTAGGGAAAGTTGGGTATGACAGAACAAGCAGAAAAGTGAAATAATTGCGTTAGAAATGGCAGTGTTGAGAAGTATGAGTGGATTGAAGCTGAGTGACAAAGTAAGAAATAGTGTGATAAGAGAACGTTGTGGTATGCTTAGATAGTTTGGGCAGGTGATTGGGAAGACCAATGTGAACGTTCCTGGACCAAATATTGATTGAAACTGAGTGACGAAGTAAGAGATAGTGTGATAAGAAAACGTTGTGGTATAAAAGATGTAGTGACTAAAATTGAGAAAGGTATGCTTAGATGTTTTGGGCACGTAGAGGGTATAATTGAAAAGAGACGGACTCAAAGGATTTATGAGTCAAGAGTGAATGGAAAAGTTAGATTATGAAGACCAAGGCGAATAGTTCAATAGTTCTCTAAACCGACGAACTAGTACGAAACGTTTAATGAGAATAATAATAATAATAAATCTTTATTTCAGGCATACACCCATATTATTTGTTAGTTACAATTTTTACTTAACCTATGTTAGTACTTATACCTATAATCTTAACCTAAAAACATAAAAGATAAAATACTTAAGACTAAAATTTAATAATTAATTACTGGGGACGCCTCCTCCTGCTGATGTGTGCACCATTCCAGCTTATCCAGAAGGGGCTATCCCACTTACCCGCCAATGTACTGAGGAGGGTGTTGGAACTGGCCATTAGCCTGTCCATCATTGATGCAGCCCGCTTGCGCATAATGGCGTAAAAGTCGTCTAGATGCGCATCCGCAAACATTGCTGCACCAACGTGGTTTCTTCAACACTGCCCTCAGGACATTGTTATAGAATGAAGGTACATACATGAGAATTAGGTAAGAATGAGTATGTATGTACCTGGGTCGCCGGTAGCCGCTGGAGCCAGGCGGCGCAAGATCGCGCCTTGTGGAAGTCATTACGTGAGACCTATGTCCAGCAGTGGACGTCCATCGGTTGAAGCGACGACGACGACGACGACGACGAGTATGTATGCCTTAATAATCTTTTTTCAACGATAAAATGTCATATCAATCAGATAAAGATATAAACAGCACAAATTTAACGATCAACTGTCGATGTACCAAACATTTCTAATAAAAACCGACGTCCATTCGCATATATATTCAACAGATCCCTTTTAACTATTCATCGGAGCGGTACAACAAACGGTCCCACGCAAAAACCGAGATTGATATATCCGCCTAATTTGCCTATAATAAAATATGTCATATCATATGGCTTGTGAGCCACCATGCAACGGAGCCTAAAAACAGCCTTTTCAAAGGACTCAGTATATCCGGTTGGAATTCATCGGACAAAAAAAAGGAAATTGGTCTTTAAGGATCTTTCCAATTATATAAAGAGAAAGGTTTAAGTGATGGGGGCCTCGAGAGGCATAAATCAGTTTAGTGGATTTTAATTATGGTAATCAGGATGTCCTTTTCTCTTCGGCTCTTTGTCGTCTAATTTGTGTGCACTGAATATTGCGGCAATTGAAATCTAAACTTTGCTTTTTATTGGGCATGCGAGAGTTTCTTTGACATTCGCAGTCTTTATTCGCAATTCGCTAGGATTTTTTACATTGCTTTATCTAAATACCGTATAAATGCATGATCAGTATAGTTTTTACGAACTGGTTTTGGAGCACTTCTAATTTATCATCTTTATTCTAAATTATAAATACAATCATAGAAACAAAAGTGATGGTGAAGAGCTTATTATAATCTAAAATAACGAGGTATTTCCCACGACTGATCCAAAGAAGAAACCTCATCAGATGTCTTTAAATCTAATGACAGAAAAGATCTACTTTACCCTACAATAAAGCAATTTACCACGCTAGTTATCTAACAAAAAGTCCTCTAAAATGTAACATGTTTTTTCTAGTAACTTGACAATTTTATAAAGGTTTGAATTCGTCGTCGTCTCAACCGATGGACGTCCACTGCTGGACAAAGGTCTCTCTTAACGAATTCTAATAGGCCCGATCTTGCACCGCTTGTATCCAGTGGCTGCCGGCGACTCACCTGATGTCATCGGTCCACCTGGTGGGAGGTCTGCCGACGCTGCGTTTTCCGGTGCGAGGCCGCCACTGTAGCACCTTCAGGCTCCAACATCCATCGGTTCTGCGAACTATGTGCCCTGCCCATTGCCACTTCAGCTTTGCATTTCGGTAAGCTACGTCGGTGACTTTAGTTCTCCTACGGATCTCCTCGTTTCTGATTTGATCACGTAGGGAAACCCCGGGCATAGCCCTCTCCATTGCCCGCTGAGTGACTCTGAGTCTTCTTACGAGCCCTATAGTCAGTGGCCATGTCTTGGAACCATATGGAATAGCTGACAACACGCACTGTTCGAAGACCTTAGTCTTCAGGCACTGAGGAATTACAGATGCTTTGAATTCACTGAGTGATAACTCTAGAATGCCTTAATTTTTTATACTCGTTATTGTACACAAAATAAACAACAAAAGGTTAAAATAGGAAGAAGTAATAAAAAGACGTAATAAGAAGATTTATTAACAACCTTAAGGAGAAGGAATTTGTGCGATTAAATGATAAGATTGTTTTTGCATATTTTTCTTTATAATAATAGACAAAAATCATCTTTAGCTAGAAATAATCCTTAATCAGGAACGATTTTAAACAAAATTATTGTTAAAACCAAATGTAATAACCACATGTACTTTTCATCTTATAATGCAACAGGCGTATCATATAATCAACGGAATTAGACAAAACCTGTAATTATTAGTAACTTAGCACTAAAATAATTAATAATCTGACATTATAGCATAATTAAGCGTAATTTGCCACGGTTTTTCTAGCGATAAATTATCAACTACAACTTGTGCTACCAAACGGAACGAATTTATTTACTCTGTGAACGCGGCAAATTGTTCCTTGTAGGTCCTAATGTGTAAACCACAGAGTAGAAAATATAACAAATTCCTAGAAACTACTCTGCGGTCAAAGACAAGCAGGTGATTATTATTGCCTCGAAATGAATATATAAAAGCTTTCACAGAACTTTTTGCTTTATCTTTTAAAGTGGAACCATTTCAATGAATTATATTACCGTGTTGGGTAATTTTTCTTCGAAGCGTGTTAAATGTTCATGTAATTGTAAGATAGGAATGAATGATAGATCGCTAAGTGTTTTTCAGTACGCTTCAATAGGCGTTTCAATATTTATAAATACTAAAGGTGTTTCCGCATATGACGATATTATTTCTTATATTTATAGCGTACATATTAACGCTTAATTATAATCTAGTGATCGTGAGACACAATACAGTCCGTGATTACCTAGTTACAGTTAATTTACTTCGATCTTAAGACCTTTTCTAAATATCGTGTCAATGTGACGACTACTCACTTTGAGTTAAAATTTAGAAAATTGCATTTTCTAATTTACTCTAGTCTGGACTTGTAAGTGGCTTCGGCCGTGCCACTCTACCAATAAACACTTGCAGCCAAGCAAAGAGTTTTTTTGTATGCTGCTGTGTAGTCGTTGTCGTCTCAACCGAAGGACACCCACTGCTGGATAAATCTCTCTTGAACGATTTCCACTGGACCCGATCTTGCGCCGCTTGTATCCAGTGGCTGCCAGCGACCCGCCTGATGTCATCGGTACGAGGCCGCCACTCTAGCACCTTTGGGCCCCAACGTCCATCGGTTCTGCGAACTATATGCCCTGCCCATTGCCGCTTCAGCTTTGCAACTCGGTATGCTAGGTCGGTGAATTTAGTTCCCCTACGGATCTCCTCATTTCTGATTTAATCACGTATGGAAACCCCGAGCATAGCTCTCTCCATTGCCTGCTGAATGACTTTGATTTTTTTTACGAAGGACATAGTCTGCGGCCGTATCTCGGAACTATATGAAATCGCTGGCAACGCACACTGTTCAAAAACGTTAGTCTTCAAGCACTGAGGAATTGTGGATGAAAAGATGTCCCGTAGTTTTCCGAACGCTGCTCATCCGAGTTGGATTTGGCGGCTGTGTAAAAACCGTAAAATATGAACCATTTTGATCAGGAAATTACGACACTGCGGTGTTATAGACACAGCATAAGACTTAAGTTCCTATGTAACCAATAAAGCAGAAAAGGTCTGTGTTAATGGAAAGTCTGTGTTAACGGAGAATTTGACGAAACTGGGAGTCCCGCAGTGTTCCATTTTGGGACCACTTTCTATACATTAATGATATATCTTAGTTTTTTAAGGGCGGTTTATTGTTTTGGATAAAGAATTTAGAAGATAAATAGCTTCTCACCGGAATCTTCTTCCACTGGGAGGGATCCGCTGGGAAAAACCCAGCGGATCCCTCCTCATCCATGAGTGAGATCACTAGATGTTCCCTAGCTGCATTCCACTCTAGTGACCCGGATGACACCGACCACGAGGACCTATCACTCAATAGGGAGAAACATGAAGCGCATACGTGCGACTTCTGCCACCAAGTCTTCTCCGACGGCTAGGTAGAGCTTCAGCCTCTTGCTCCCTTAGTCTCCCATTTGCTTCCTTCGGCGAGATGACGGTCTCGCAAAAGAAGGCAGCCGTCCCCCACCCAACTTCACTGGAGAGCATTACAACCCCCGTCCACTCCCTGACGTTTTTTCCTTCTACCAACCCTTTTCTTACCCTGGATCTTACCCATCATTATAAGCTGGAGGAGATTGTAGCGATCACGACGCAATTGGCCCAGGTGGACTTTTTTTGTTTAGTCGTTTGGAGGAGCAGCCTAGTCATCCCGATGCGTTCCTGAACTTCATCAGTCATGACCTTAATGTTGATGCGTAGCTTAAGATCATATCTCGAATGTGTCAACCCAGATTAGGGACCTTCTATCTTAGATTGTAGCACTTACCATCAAGTGATTACAGTCAAGCGCTAACCTTCCAGTAATAAAAAAAAACAATTTGTGAACGAATGTTTCAGTAAATGCATCTATTTTCAAGTTTATTTTATGCGTACATATTAACGCTTGATTGCAAACTCACCTAACGGTAAGTAAAAATACAGTCAACGAAGACAAAGTATTGATCTAGTCATTTCAATATTAAAACTTTTTCTATATAGCGAAGGTGTAGGTCCACACATGAATAGAAGTTTAAATGAAATCATTTTTCAATTCATTGTCCATCGTTCTTTTTTGATATTTTCAAATTGGTAATCTTTTTATTATGTTTTTAATTATATAGTAAACTGTTTATTTAAAGGTAGTACACCCAAAACTGTCTCATTGGTCTAGTGGTTAGCATGTTCGACTACAGACATGAGGTCCTGGGTTCGAGTTCCTGGTCGGGCCATTTCAAATATCAATATTGAGTTTTCTATTTAGATTTTCTCAATATTTGCCCGAAGTTGGGAAGTTGGCGGTGTGATCCACCCCCGTGCCTCGGAGAGCACGTTAAGCCGTCGGTCCTGCGCCTGATCTCTCTCCGGTCGTGTTGGATTCTCCCGTCACATCGGACTATGAGAGTGAAGGAATAGAGAGTGCACTTGTGTACTATGCCTGCCAATCCGCAGTGGAGCAGCGTGATGCGTTTATGCTCTAAAAACCCTCGCTCCTCGGAGTGAGGAGCCTGTGCTCAGCAGTGGGACGTTAATGGGCTGCTACTTACTTACTTTACTTACTAAATTAAAATTAAAACCAACAAAGTAAAATAAATTATGTTTGTTATTATTATCTATATTATATTGCAATAGTATTTATTATATTTTGTTGTTATTATCTATATCACTCACAGCCATTAGCCATCTTTAAAACACGCCTCAAAGATTTCTATTTAATTGAAAACTGCTATGAATAACACTTTTATATCTTTTCCTTATCTTTATATTGTATATTTTTTATTTCATATCTTTTGCGTATATATTTTCAATATGTATCTATAGAAATAATGACATTTATATATATAATATATGTAGATATATCAATAACAAATATATTAAATAGTTATAAACAAAAAAATATTTTTTATATTATATTTAAGTTTCTGGCGCTGTTCTGCCCTGTTATTTATTTAAGTCTGCTTCTTAACATAATAAGGTTGTTTGGAAGAGATTGCTTGTAGCAATAAGACCGCCTTTGCACGCTATAATTATAGTAATAAGTATCTTAGTTTATGTGTTTTTATTTTGTGTGCAATAAAGTGTTTTCTCTCTCTCTATATATATATTTTTTTATGAAAAAGTTTTTATTATATTTTGTTGTTATTATCTATACTTTTATGAAAAAGTTTTTATTGTATTTTGTTGTGTTGTGTTATTAATATTAATACTTTTTGTGATCAACTGAAATTCAAATACATTTTTTTAATGTAGTGGGGGATATTTAATGTTAATACAGTTATTTTTTCAAATATGAATACATTAACTCAAGAATACATAATGAATGAAAGCAATAAAATGTATGAAGTTATATTTTATGAGTTGACGTAGTTCATGGTAGATTTGGGACTTAATTTTTTTTATATATTAAGTAACTTTTTAAGTGCTTCAACGCCATGATTATGTACTTTCGACGGCCTCGCTGGCGCAGTGGTGCGAATATTCGCTTTGCTAGCGGAGGTACCGGTTTCGATCCCCGGTAGGACGAATGTGCGAAATTGTATTTTCTAATTTGTCTGAATCTGGACTGGTGGGAGGCTTCGGCCGTGGCTAGTTACCACACTACCAGCAAAAAAACGTACACCAAACAAAGAGATTTGTGTTCCGGTATGATGCTGCGTAGAAATCGTAAGGGTATATCGCCTCTTAACAGATTAGCGCGCTTCCATCTTAGACTGTATCATCACTTACCATCAGGTGAGATCACAGACAAACGCTAAACTGTCAGTAATAAAAAAAACTTAAGTTATCAAGGAATCTCTATGAATATTGTAAGAAAACATTTCTGATCAATTCCAAAAGGGGAGTAATAGGATCGGACCAGCATTAGATTAACCACAAATTGATGCTACTACGTCAATCTTAATTATAATAATAAACATAAAGTAGGTATATTTGGGAAGAATAAATTTAGTAACGTGACAGACTTCCTTTCAACCAGCAGTGGAGGAGTGAGAGTGAAGAGGCCTGTGCCCAGCTGTGGGACGTTAACTGCTACTTACCTTTTCATTAGTGGCAGCATATAGATGGCCTATTGAGACGTGTGGTTTCCTGTTAATCGAAAGCAGCTTTGCTCCCTACCATCTGTCAATCGGCAAGGGGCAGAGTCAATAAGTGACATTCCGGCGCACGTCTTTCCAGTTCTCGGGCGACGGCCCGCCGGTGCGCTTGACTTTTGAAACCGTCGCGTTCCTAGCTATTATTATTAATGAGTTTGTTTAAATTCATATCGAGAACATTATGTGATTGAAATTGTTTGATTGTACCAACATTACCCACCAAAAGCCCACAGTTTGGAGATGGAATTATGGATGCCACTAGTGAAGATGTTGGTGGAGAACCCTACGCCCCTGTGCTTTAAGATTCTCTCCTTCTCTGTTATTCTCCGACTTATGTCTTGTTTATATTTATAGAAATCTAAAACATTAGATTTCCTAGACTTGAGGAAAAGCTAAGATATGTCAAGAATTCAATAAATTTAATTATTATTAAAATTTGTAAATTAAAATGCCACATGTTATTTGGAAATATTAAAACCACCTAACCATCAAAGGAATTAGTATAAAAAACGCTGCACTTTTTTGTGACGCTAATCACGTGTTTCGTCCCTAAAAATATTACCCTCATGCGCCTCATGCTCATTAATTTGGAATCTTTTTTTTATTATAGTTTGGTGCTTGACCGTTATTATACAGTCTAAGGTGGAAGCGCGCTGTAAGATGGAAGATGTAGAGGGAAGCGCGGGTGGTAACTAGGAACGGCCAAAGCCTCCAGACCAGACAATCGAAACTAATCCGAAACCTCTGCTAGGAAACTACAGCTACATCTTGCAGGTCTCCTCTTCGGCGTCATAACACAAGGCAAGCCTTTGTACTTAATAAATAAGTTGAATTGGATCGATGATGGTGGCAGAGGTCTTCGAAGTTGTCGCAAGTCACTTCTAGTTCCTTTTCATCGAACAGCAGCGTTCATTCATGAATATTAAAAATAAATTTGCATTTAAGAGGAAGCTAAGAGAATTCCTATTAATGAAGCAGGTTGAATTTCAGGATGTGGCGGAGTACTCATTTATATAGTAGATACGAGTAATTTTAAATTCAATCAATTATTATTTTTTGTTTAATACATGAAGCTTTTAGTTATATATAAATAGTCCATTTTAAATCCCCCTGCATTCTCTGTTATTTATTGTTATACTTTACATGATTTTTATTTTATTTTATTTGTTATTCAATTAATACTTTATTTTATATTGCTGTGATAAGGTTGTACACGTTGATATTTATATTTATATTGTTTTATTATTTTGGTATTCATTTTTTCTTTTTTGTTAGAATACTTTTACTTTTCTTAAATTAGTAAATATGCAACATTTAATTTTAAGTTAAATTTAGCTGTATTTGAATAATAGTACTTAGTCTTAATAATAATTAAAAATGTTAGTGTGAGACTGCGTCCTTTCCGTGGCGTCACCTTGGTTAAGGTATTTGCTGAAAATCAGCGCTGTATGTTTCAACGTTTGCTTGGACCATACAGTAGAATGCTGAGCTTGTACCTTTTTCAGGGTTGTGCCAGGCATGCATGGCACCAGACAATGGTGCTCTATGAGCTAATGTAATGTTTGGCACAATTGTGAAATAAACGTTTTTTCTTTCCTCTTTCTTTC
Source organism: Elymnias hypermnestra (assembly GCA_015832385.1). Lineage (NCBI taxonomy): Eukaryota > Metazoa > Arthropoda > Insecta > Lepidoptera > Nymphalidae > Elymnias > Elymnias hypermnestra. Next base: position 596,690 of record JACTOM010000909.1, on the reverse strand, counting down.
TTTCAAACACGACGGCGTCAGCGAGGTCGTCAAATTGTCGTTAATTCAAGTGTTATTTGTTTTGTTGTTCACACTGTATTATTCATTAAAAATTATGCTTCAAATGAGAAAAAGTTTCGTGGGAAATCATCTTGGAATGACATTACAAAAGCATACAATGAGAAGCTTCCCCCGTCATAATTTATAGGAGAAATCACCCTCGGCGTTAGATTCTACACCGGAAGCTCGCAGCCGCCATTTTGGATGCACGCGACAGGAAGCTAGTGCACGCGCAACGCAACGTCAGTTCCGGTTTTGTTGTCACCAGGACGCTTTAGAGAAAATATTTTGTAGGATTTTGCGAATTGCGTAACGCTTGATTTGATGTTGAATTAATTTTATTATGTCTTAATTCTAGGGTGGATTTGAAAATGTCACGGTGTTACAAATTATCATGAATATTCATCACTTCGTTCCGTCTCAAAATCAATAAATAAAAATGATGAACGATAATTGCTGAATGTTTCAACTTTTGTAAGAAATGTGGTCAAAATTTAAACGAAAAAAAAAGAATTCGTTATTACAAAAACGCGACACACAGATTCCCGCCAAAATCCTTAAAATATTATAGTTGCGATCAGAAATTATTGGTTGTCAATGTCAAATGTAAAAAAGAAATAAAAAAAGTATTGTTTTAAATTTGATTTGATTTCATAACGATTGTACGAACATCAAACATTTGAAATTTAGAAACATTTTCTAAGTATTATTGACACCAACTCATATTAACTAACACCTTTTATTCTCTTCACTATTTAAATATACACAACTTGAACTGTACTAATAATTACTTCACTATTTGAATTTATACATATTAACACTCATTCTCTTTAAAACAACTACACCGCAAGGCAGCTCGAAAGACTATATTAACAAAATTGCTCCGTTCGTTAAAGTTACCTCGTACTTCATAACATTTTGTGATATTGCACAATGTTTTTGGTAGTTATAAATGTTGCCACTATTGTCATTCAACCGTCTTTAGTCTGGGTAAGCGAAATTGTTGTTTTTACTATATTCCACGTAACTTTTTTATATTTACCCGGCTTTTAGATCTTCCTTGGACTTCCACGAATAATTCAGAACCAGTTTTATCCAAATCAGTCCAGCCAATATCGTATTTTAGTGAGACCAACGAGCAGCAATTGATTTTTATATGTGTAGATATTTTTTACGTTATAACAAGGTTATAACAATTAAACAAAATAACGAAGGGGCTCTTATTTGTTTTATTTGTCAGTGTACCAAAAAGGTACATTTAATGACAGCCGTTCGCATAATTTTGTAATTTATAGTTTGAGTATAATCTCATTTTTAGTAAGAGATGATACAATCTAAGACGGTAACAGTCGATTTATCTGTTTATAGATCAATACAATTTCGTTTGATTGATTCATAAGTCCTTATTCAATCATCAATTTACATTTTATCTATAGTATTCACAACTTTATTTACACTTTATTGTACGCAACACTTACAAAAACTATTAAATTAGTGACAAAGGGCGGTCTTATAACTTTAAAGCGATTTCTAACAGACAACCTTAAGAAGAAAGACTTGGTTAAGAGTGTAAAGGTAAGTGACAAGAATAATAAATATTAGGGGTGTGAGAATAATTCGACCTTACGAATTATTCGTTACGAATCGAATGTTATTATACTATTTTTATTTTTAAGAGAATGAAGTAACAGAAATTATATCGTAGCAAATACAGTATTCTAATAAATACATAACCTGAAAGTTTGTTACAAATTTGTGTTTAATAAATATAAATTTTAACAAAAAAAGAACCGCCTTCAAAACAAACTTACAAATACATTAATATGCTCTAAAAAGTAAGAAATAATTGCGTATTCTTTTACAGTGTTCTTCGTATTGTTACATTTGGAGTCGGTGTCAGCCAAGTACCTACATATATAGCTGTAGGTGGGGCAAACGCGAGAGCTGCCAAGTGGACACCCGGGGTAAATCTTCCTTGGCTGACACCGACTCCAAATGTAACAATACGAAGAACACTATAAAAGAATACGCAATTATTTCTTACTTTTTAGAGCATATTAATGTATTTGTAAGTTTGTTTTGAAGGCGGTTCTTTTTTTGTTAAAATTTATATTTGTTTTTTGATTTTTATTGAATCTAAAGTAACTAACAAATTTGTCTCAATATATGTACACCTATAATGCGTTCCTCATATGAGATAACACCGTTTAAATGAAACAACTTGACGAAGTTAAATTTACATTAATATCACCACACCCGGGATCGAACCCTTTCACACTCTTACTGTAAGCCGTTGAGGAGTTCCATTAATCTTCATATTTAACTACGACTAGCGCTTGACTATACCGAAATTACGGTAGGCGACTCAAATATCTGGATAGCTTATAGAAGATTCTGCCGAGTATCGTTCATTTGCTCCTAAGAATTGAAGAGTTCCGTCACTTTGTCATGGATTCCATCATCAAAGCCTCAACAAACTATCACAAAACAACGCTTGAAGTATATCCTTTCTAATAAAAAAAGAATCATTAAAAAAGGTTGGCGTGATCTTGAGTTATTCGTCCATTGGTCGCGCACATGCTTACGCAAATTTAAGACATCCGGTTTTGTCATGGATGCCACCATCAGAATTGGTATTTACAAAAGTGGGACCCTATGAAGAGCACCACCTTTCATTTAAAAAAATCATTAAGATTGGTCCACCCAGTCGGGAGATATGAGGTAACAAACATAAAAAAAAAATACAGACGAATTGATAACCTCCTCCTTTTCTTGAAGTCGGTTAAAAAATAATGAATACGAACGAAAAGTATATTATACGTAAGTCGAATATTTCGTAACATAATTTAAATAGAAACAATTGAAAATCCAAAGATATTTCATTAATTCGCGAATAATTCGATTTTTATCGAATCATTCGATTCAAACGGTTATCGTACATCCCTAATAAATATACTACATACAATCAAAACTTTTAAATCTATTTAGTATTAATATGCACACTAATGTTATATAAATTAGCGCAAATAATATCGCCATCAGAAACCATTTTTATGAAAACCATATCTAATCCCAAGAGGGCTTTAGAAATCCAATCTCCTTAGTACATATACGAGCGTCATATCGAAAGTAAAAATATAATTTATAGAGTACACGGTTAGTCTATTCCATTAAGTATAGAGTTTCTTTTTAATAAAGCACTATACTTTGACACAATTTTAAATTCCCATAGGGATAGGCAGAGACCAAGTCCTTCCACTTGCCACGATCCTTGCATATCTCCTTCGCTTCTTTCATTCTCATTAAGCCATTTATACAAGTTCGTCGGTTTAAAGTACTCTTGACTTGGCTCATGAATCCTTTTTGTCAGTCTCCTTTCATTCATTCCCTCTACGTGCCCAAACCATCTAAGCCCACCTTTCTCAATTTTACTCACTACATATTCTTTTATACCACAACGTTCTCTTATCACACTATTTCTTATCTTGTCACTCAGTTTCATTCCACTCATACTTCTCATCGCTGTTATCATTACTTCTTCTGCATACCCAACTTTCACTGCCACACATAAGTGTTAGCACCAACACTCCTGCATGCACAGCCAGTTTCGCCTTTTGAAAAACCGTCTGGCTATTCATAAAAGCGTGAAGAGCACTATTTACCATATTTCCTGCATAAACTCTCCTTTCAATATCACTTTCACATGTTCCATCGTTTGTAAATTTATATAAAATTGCGCTATCGGTATGATTTATATCTTACACGACTACGAATATAAGAATACGAAGAACTCTAAAAAAGAGAACGCAATTATTTTTCACTTTTTAGAGCATATTGATGTATTTGTAAGAGTTTGTTTTAAAGGCGGTTGTTTTTTTGTACAAAATTTTATTATTTAATGAATAAATTTAAAACAAAATTCTTTGGTAATATTACAATAGATTTTTAAAAAAAAAAATCGCTGACGTGGGAACTATAATGTGAATAAATGTTACAAAAGTTGTGCATTATGTGTCCACAATTGCTCTGCACTGCCTCATTGGACTAGTAGTTAGCATGTTCGACTACAGATATGAGGTCCTGGGTTCGAGTCCCGGGTTCAGCCAATTCAAACATCAATATTGAGTTATCTATTAAGTTTTCTCAATATTTCCTTTCGTGTCGGATTTCCATCACATCGAACTATGAGAGTGAAGGAATAGAGGGTGCACTTGTGTACTACGCCTGTTAGGAGGCCTGTGCCCACCAAGAATACATAAAAAAGTAAATAAAAGAAAAATAAATAAATAAAAGACTCATGTCGATTGCGCCTCCCCCCCCCCCCCCCCCCNCCCCCCCCCCCCCCCCCGTAACGTGTGCGCAACTCATGGAGAACCACTAAGCCATATGAATAGAGATTCCGTCAATCTCAGATACTCAAGTCGTAAAGTCCTACCAGGAATCGTAAGCCAATGAAACCCTCAAATCAATATATGTAGAACTGGTTTAACGTATCAAAAATCCTCAATTGAAACCCGCATAACATACAAAACCTCCACTCAACCGCGCTATTTTTTCTGCACATTCATAAACCTCTTTTCAAATACGCTAGTTTATCTGTATCTATATCCACAAATTGCCGCGCAATAGCACCGGCCGTCGATATAAATCTTCTATTGAAACAGGCCTCTCTCCACCATTCACGAGGAGCTATTCAACGCGGAAAAACAGACAGACGTGGCTCTAAACAAACACTCCTGCGGGCCAGAGATCAAAGAGCGATATGATACATACACGGTTTAATTTGGCGCCAACTGAACTCACAGGACGCCATTTTGTAAGTTTTCGCGGTATTGAGTCGCTTTTCAGCAAACCCAGTGATGTGCGCTATCGGTATGATTTAAAAAATTGTTTGTAATCTGTGGTCAATCTGGGGTAATGGAGCGAGTACTCGGTTTACTAGCAGAGGCCCTGTGTACTATTCTGTTTAATTAATGTGATTGTATTTCTTCTTGTTTTGTTTGGGTGTACCTATTGATCACAGATTATTTCGCCAGTATGACGTAAGTTGGAGAAAACATGAAGGAAATTATTCGGTTTAATTGTATATAAAGAATTTGACTCTTATTGCTCTAACAGGACGCCATTTTGTAAGTTTTCGCGGTATTGACTCGCTTTTCTGCAAACCCAATGATGTATGCTATCGGTTTGATTTAAAAAAATGTTTGTAATCTATGATCTAACTGAGGTAATGCAGTGATTACTCGATTCCCAAAGCAGAGGCCCTATGTATTATTCTCTACTATGTTTCGCAAACGGTAGTTCGAAAATGTTTTATAAAAAATAACAATAATTTGTTTTTGTATAGGCGAGTGTGTGTTAATGAGCGTGCATGCATGTGTGCAAAATTGATATATTTATCTATATATTTTAATTAATCAGAATGGTTTTGTCGACACCTTTTTTAATTCTTACTTATTAGTTCACACTCTTCATATGTATATTTTAGGTGATTGTGTTTCATTTTGTTTTGTACCGGTTGATGACATTATTTCGCCAGTGTGACGTAAGTTGAAAAAAACATGAAGGAGATTGTTCAGTTTAGTTGTATATAAAGCATTTGATGCGAACTGTATCAGAAATTTGGAGACGATTAAACTGACAGCACGCTATTTTGTAATTTTTACGGTATTGAGTCGCTTTTCAGCAAACCTACTGATGTGCGCTATCGGTATCATTTAAAAAATTGTTTGTAATCTATGTCTAACTGCGGTAACGAAGCGAATTCTAAGTTTATTAGTAGAAGCCCTCTGTAATATTCTCGACACGAGTTTACAATTAATACGATTGTATTTCTTCTTGCTGTGATTGGGTGAACCAATTAATCACAGATTATTTCGCCAATGTAAGGTAAGTTGGAAAAAACTTAAAGGTAATTGTTCTGTGCAATTGTATATAAAGTATTTGGACTGTCGGGCCACTATTTAGATAGGTTTAGCAGTATAGTTTCGCCTTTTCAACAAATACTGTAACGTGCGCTATCAGTAAAGTTTAAAAAAATAGTCTATCTCACGTACTCATTTCGCAGAGTTCCCGTGTGCGATTGATTTGATCACACGTGTCTATCCTTTGGGATATCACGGATCAAAATTATTATATACAGTTTGTTGAGGACACAAGGTAAGGCAAGGAGACTGATATCCAAAAATGACTAGTTAAAATGCTGTTTCTTTTTAATTAATATCGATATTTGTCGTGATTAGCTGCCATCTCTATGAGTTACACGGTCTTACTCGAGTTGGTAGAGTGTTTATGAGTTTTCATTATTCATATAGTGGGGCGTATTCTTACGGGGGTTGCAAATACGTGGCCGAGATGTATGCTTTTTATTTATTTACAACTTTTCACGCACGATTTTTGCACGCATACACCGAGGGTCAGAGTGTCAGACTTTTGAAAAGTTTGACGAGCTTTGCATTGTATTATTTCATGAAAAAAAAACTTTTACACTGGTTTGTTTTAATAACAACTTCTATATAAAGAAGCTGAGATGGGTAATTAAGTGAAATCCTGTCTATACGTTTTTTATTTTCTGATTTATGACTTTCTTCATTTCTCTTCCATTTTGCTGCATTGGTTCCGACTTATGTCTTAGACGACGTTATATCTAGATTTCGAAACCATCCAACTATTTTATGTACATCAAACAAATTTCATTGCAAAGGAAATACTTTACTATTTTTTGATCATTAAACACACCCGCTCATTCATAACGAGAGCTTCGTGATTGATTTGAAATTTAACAAATATACCTGTAGCAATGTGGATTGTCAATACGATTTTTTCTGTATGCTCATTTGACAGAAAACTACTCGGCAGACACTAAAAGAAAAAAGTATAGTCCTAATGTGTCAAATCTGATGATTTAGACATATTATATCTGCCACGTCTGATGATACAAAAAAAACGACTTGAAAATCTAGTCACGAGGGTTCTTTAGTGAAAAACCCACAACAAACTTGGCCAAGTATCCTTTTTGTTCATTCATTCACATCCACGTTTTTCTATCGTCAACTGGCTTCCTTTTTATAAAGATTATGTGACATATCTAGAATTTCTTCTGGGAGTTTATTAAAGAAGCTTAAATTTGTCTAATGCCTTATCTTATACAAATGATTTGGAATACAATTTGACAAGATTAAACAAGGGACGTATAATATGCAATGTCTTACTGATCCACAGTAAATCCTACTTAAATTAAAACTAAATGACCTTTTTTCGCACCCTGGAGGAAGTAGAAATACTTCCAATCGGGGGTGTGGGACTCGCCGAGTAACCAAAATACCCACTAAAACCCAGCGCAGTCCACGTCATCCCTGGATGAGATTACTAGTGGACTCGACTTTTGTCTACAGTTTATTGAGGGGAATAGTGGAGCGCATACCTGCACCTATTGCCACCTAGCCTCCTTCGATGGAGAGGCATCAACCGCATCCTCCCTTTGCCTCTCATTTGCCATCAGTGAGATGACGGTCCCACAAAAGAAGGCAACCGCCCTCCATTCAAACTCACTGGTGAGCATCACATCGACTATGCTCTCCAGTGAGAGGTCCCCTCAGACCAGCGACAATAAGATATGTCGGCCAGACACTGTCAACGTATGGGGCACCGTATCTACAGTGGCACCACACTTATGACAGACTGGCGTTGATGCTAATATTTGCCGAAGCAGCCATGCCCGGTCAGCACCTGCACCAGTGCGTAGGAGAGGGAACCATGCCGCCTAATGATCCAGTTCTCCAAGTAAGAACGGATCGCTGCCACTGTGTTCACACCGGCAGTTGGGGACCCGAGGTCTTGGCTCCACTTTTGGATCAGTGCTCTGTCGGGGAGCGCCCTGGTCCTCTGGACATGGTCATCGTTAGGTTCAGTGCTACCGGATGCACTTTTACACTGATAGGCGATCGCGAGAACCTCCGCCCGTAGTTCCCATGGGAGATCACCTCCCAGGAGAGCCGCCGTCGGCCAAAAAACTGTACAATACCGGCGTATAACTCTCCACAAATGAGCTTTATTCGAAGCAGTGCATTGGCCCAAACAGGTGCACCGCATAAAGCCATACTGGCATAATGTTTCCTGCAGGACGACTCTGGACCTCTCACGTTAGACAACAACCTTCCAAGAGCGGAGGGGAAAAATAAATGACCAATTGCTGACCTTATTTGGCTAAACGAGAACAAAAACTTAATAACGAGAAAATATTAAAACTATATCTTGCAATTATGCCATTATAATGTTTATGTTTACGTAAAGCTACCTGTTATACTTATTAGTGATTGTAAAACACCTTGGTGTTACAGCTTTTTCAATGGATTACATCAGCCTTAATTACCAATATTTGTTGTAATAAGACTTTTTGAAAACGGTTAATTAAATGGGCAAATAATTTACGTTTCGTACATCTGCGGTTTCTAAATGGAAAGAAAGAATTTTTATAGGGTAACTTGTTGTTTTCTGCGGTGTCACACGATAATCGAGAATACTTTTGCCTTTTTCATGCAAAGGGATGAACTTCAATTTTATTAATTAGGTTATATATTAAATATTTTATATTAATTATTATAAAACTGTCTCATTGGTCTAGTGATGTTTTTTTTTTTGCGAAATGCTTTTACGCACTTACCCCGATCTAAATGGGTCAGGAGCGTGGGACTCAGCGAGAGAGGAGACCTTGCAATACCCACTAAAACCCAGCGGAACCCACTTCATCCGTATGTGAGACACCAGAGGTTCAGCTTGTGTATTCATCCCTGGTGCATTGGTCTAGTGGTTCGACTATAGACATGAGGTCCCGGGTCGGGCCAATTCGAAATCAATATTGAGTTTTCTATTAAGATTTTCTCACCCCCGTGCCTCGGAGAGCACATTAAGCCGTCGGTCTTGCGCCTGATCTCTCTCCGGTCGTGTCGGATTGCCGTCACGTTGGATTATGAGAGCGAAGGAGCAGATAGTACACTTCTGTATTATACCTGCCGATCCGCAGTGGAGCGGCGTGGTGGGTCTATGCTCTAAAACCCCTCTCTCATATGAGTGAGGAGGCCTGTGCTCAGCAGTGGGACGTTAATGGTAAAATTTCTATTTAACTCTGTATATTAAGAGGCATTTGAAATACACAAATTAACAGCTGGTAAACACGTTGTACATTTTTTTTATTATTTCTAAATCCAAATAAAAATTCGTCTTTATCCACACATGACTACTTCATAGCAGCTATAAAGAATCTGCTTAATGTATCGACTTACGACTTTAATGGTGGGTAATGATACTAATTGCGTTTTGTTGGAATGCTCGCAAGCTGTGTGTGGTATAGGACCTACATTGAGGGGCCCTACTATGGTTCACAAACGGTACTTGGATTTTTTTTAGTATAAAATAGAAAAAGGATACTTAATCAACTACATTGTGTAACGAAATAAAAGGTTGAAGCTTTCTTTTAATAATAGATGGTAGCCCTATGGAAAATGACTCCGATGTTCCTTAACGAAAAATAAAAATAAATAAACTAAAAAATTTGTACGAGTGTGTGTGTGTTTATAGGTGTACTACTAACTCGCAGCCATGCACACACGACAAAAAATTAAAATTGCGTGCGTACAAAGTACACATTTCAGAAGTGGAACTTCTTTGGCAAACTAATTGTTAAGTCTTGTCTATATTAAAACTTTCGATTTACGAGGTTTAGAGGAAGGGAAAAAGGAAGATATGTTAGGAATTTAATGAATTTGAAACTGTCTCGGTGAGCCCGTTAAGCCGTCGGTCCTGCGCCTGATCTCTCTCCGATGGTGTCGGATTCCCATCACATCGGACTATGAGAGTGAAGGAATAGAGAGTGCAGTTGTGTACTATGCCTGCCAATTCGCAGTGGAGCAGCGTGGTGGGTCTATGCTCTAAAAACCTTCGCTCCTTGGAGTGTGGAGGCCTGTGCCCAGCAGTGGGATGTTAATGGGCTGCTACTTACTTGCTATACTTTTTACGAAACTGTCTCATTGGTCTAGTGGTTAGCATGTTCGACTAGAGACATGAGGTCCTGGGCTCAGAATCCCGGGTCGGGCCAATTCGAAATCGATATTGAGTTTTTTATTAAGATTTTTAAATTCGTTATATCTTTTCAATGGAATGTCTGATTTTATGAATTTAAAAAGTTTTTTACAGGTATTGAAACGGTCTTTAACAAAACATTTAATAGAATACGGATTAATACAGAGGTATGAATAATGCGGTTTGATTATTGTCGTCACTTTTTTTAACATTTAAGATGCAAAAAAGTAGTTATAGTAGCAAAACTATAGTAGTTGCACATATGGTATCGCAGACTTTTTTGTAGATATTAATACGTTCTTTAATATTGTTGAACATTTTTTTGTTCTATCATGAATTGTTTCCGACAGATGACTGATTTTTTGGTTCACACCTTAGGTTACATTATTGCATTTTTACTAGGGCCCCCTATTTTTTTGAAAAAGTAATATAGTCTGTGTTGCTTAGTGAAAATGCAGCTTTCTAATGGTGAAACAATTTTCGAAATCGGTTTAGTAGTTTATTTGTGAAAACGTTACAAACCTACATACATCTATATTAACAATAACACATTTCCTCTTTATAATATTAGTTTAGATAATACAGATTTCAAAGTGACATTTTCATTTCATGTGATTAAAACATTTAAGTGACAAAGTTACTCGTAGTAAGGGTTTTGAAAAGGGATATAACTATTTCAGGTGTTGTCGTACCGTGTATAAAACATTCCCTTATATAACGAGGCCGAAAGGGCAGTAAAGGCTTAATTTTTTGTTGCTTAATTCTTTTTCTTAAGTTTGGTTATGGTGTATAATATTCAATTAAAGAGGTGCAAAGTGGAAGGTTAAATTGGCTCTTATTTAAAAGTGGATAAAGTTGATAATTTAATTATGATTATGTGATAATTTCTGTGTGACGCCCTCCCATAGCTTTCATGATGTTCTTGGAAACGTTGAGTTGCTTTTTGTAAGTTTCCATATACATCAGGACAGGTTTTCGTGGTGGGAGGGGTTATTGCCAAATAATTATGGCATGGTGGATTGGAAAACTGGAAATTCTGTTAACAGTAGAGATATTTAAAAGTATTATATATAAACATAGAAAGATAATCAATATAGTCTTAACCTTCAAACTGGTTCTATTCTATACAAAGACAGAGAGAGAGAAAAAGACAAATTTCTACTCATAATTTTTTCGTTATTTATTTAATACTAAGCTGTTACTAACGTAGTTCTTAATCACCAAAAAATATGGGGAAATCTGTTATTAGAAAGTTACAATTGCGAAAGCAATATGTATGCCGAAACTGCGCGCAGTGGTGCGAATACTGGCTTTAGTAGCAGAGGTCTCAGGTTCGATCTAGTTACCACCCTACCAGCAAAGACGTACCGTTAAGTAAAAAGATTTGTGTGCTTGTACTATGCTGTGGGCAAACTGCCTCATTGGTCTAGTGGTTAGCATGTTCGACTACAGACATGAGGTCCTGGGTTCGAGTCCCGGGTCGGGCCAATTTGAAATCGATATAGAGTTTTCTATTAAGATTTTCTCAATACTTGCCCGAAGTTGGGAAGTTGGCGGTGTGATCCACCCCCCGTGCCTCGGAGAGCACGTTAAGCCGTCGGTCCAGCGCCGTCACATCGGACCATGAGAGTGAAGGAATAGAAAGTGCACTTATGTACTATGCCTGCCAATCCGCAGTGGAGCAGCGTGGTAGGTCTATGCTCTAAAAACCCTCTCTCATATGAGTGAGGAGGCCTGTGCCCAGCAGTGGGACGTTAATGGTCTGCTACTACTACTATGATATGTAGAAACCATAAGAGGTAGATTGCCTCTTACCAGTTTACCACGCTTCCATCTTAGATTGGATCATCACTTACAATGATCATCAATTAAATAAAATAATTCAAAAAATGTCAATGTAAACTATTTTTTTATGGAATTAAAAACCATGCGAAAAAATGGCTGTCCATAGAACATATTTTGATGGTATAATTAATGATGCAGAACAATGGTTTTTAGTGAAACTCTTGCTAAATTATTTTTGTATTGTTTTTAATCAGGAGAAGATTCGTATGAAAGAAAAATAACAAAAATTACGCAGAACCACAATAAAAACTAAATGGTGGCCAATAATATGAAATACAGAATTTTTTGGTCTATATTCATTCATTAGTCGATCGAGCGTTACACAATTGAGCGTGACGACATCCTCATTCAATACCCTCTAAATAATAAACGCGTCTAAAGACGTTTTTACTATGTAAAACTCAAAATTATTGAATAGAAAACACACTATATATAAACACTATATATTTAAAAAAATTAATAAGTAATTTTAAGTAAACTAAACAACCATTGTAACTTTTCTAGTGTAACCTCCTTAGTGCTTCTGACAATGTAACCTCTTTCAATGTAACCTCATTGCGTTGACATAATTGTCAGCGATTGACAATTATGTCAAACCCTAATTTTTGATTAAATAATTTTGGTTTTCATAAATAGTTTATGCGTCTTCTACTTTAACGTGACACTGGCGAAGTAAATTGTGCCAGTATGGCACAGGAAAAACCCATAACTCCAAATAATAATAATAAATAGTTTATTTGGTCTTTACAGGTTATTTCATTATAATTGGAAAATTATATCGGCTAAATGATAACCGCGCTTCGCTGTGCAACTTTCAGCTCTTATTTAGGCATTTTTCATAGCATCCTCAATTTCTCAGGCTGAATATCTTCAATTTCGTGATGAATAATGTCTTTAAGATGTTGAATCATAAGAAAAAGTCCGGTGCTGTTCAATCCGGAGATCTGGCTGGCCATGCTAAATCGCCATTTCGCGAAATTAGTCTTCCTGGAAAAACTTCAATAATTGAATTGTTTAACGATCTGTGTGTTAGGGATGTCGGAATTACAATAAAATATCGATATATATCATATCGATTTAAATATTTTTATTAAAAAATATTGATATATCGGGAATACGAACGGGCAGCTAAAGTTGAAATTGACAGACAATAGCTGACAACTTATAAACCAAGTTTTAAAACAGTCGACCAAAACTAATAAATACATAAAATAAAATTTGTAACATAGAAGGGATTATGAAAAGTATTCCTTCTTAGGATTTTTTATACTTAAAAACTATAAATGTTTAATGGTGAAAATATCGATTTTCATACCTTTTCGATATTTGAAATTTTATATCGATACATCAAAGTATTGAATATCGCTCTAAAATATCGATACAAAAATGAACAAATAATACCCATGTATTGATGTATCGATATTTATTCAACAAGCCTACTGTGTGGGATGTGGCCCCATCTTGCTGAAACCACATATCCTCTGGCACAAAAAAAATATTAATCATGTCTCCGTACCGTTTGGTAGTAACAGTAACTTCAACATCTTGGTCATTACCAAAAAACCATGAATACTACACCATACAATTTTATTAGTGGATGCAATTATGTTTCATTAAATGTAAAGACCAAATAAACTTTTTATGAAAACCAAACCTACTTATCTTTATAGGCAATCAAAATATTCTTTATTCAAGTAATCTCAAAATGCACTTTTGAATCGTCAATAATCTGTACGTTGGTAACAAATTTACCACCGATTCGGAAAGTTGAATCCGCTGAAAAGAAACCGCAAAGAAACTCAACGGTTACTTTTTTAAACATAGTTTTGTTTGTTACAATATATTGCTTCAGTGAGCAACTGGAATCAAGTCCAAACATTTCTATCGCTTAAACAATCTCCAACATTATAATATGCCTTTTGTAAAAGGATGTTTTTGACATATTTCTTAAAATTATGTGGAGGCAAATCTAAACTGATTGCGGTATCTTATTAAAAATGCGTATACTCAACCCGACAAATGATTTCTTAACTTTCTTCACTCTAAAATATGGAATTTCACTTTTAGGTACAAGGACTTTAGCCCCCACTCAGTATACCATTGTGATCTCCTTCTACATATAAGCTATTCGCTTCAACCGATGGACGTCCACTGCTGGACATGGACTGGGTCTCACGTAATGATGTCCACAAGGCCCGATCTTGCGCCGCCTGGCTCCAGCGGCTACCGGCGACCCTCTTTATAGCATCGGTCCACCTTGTGGGGGGTCTGCCTACACTGCGCCGTCCGGTGCGGGGTCGCCACTCCAGCACCTTCGGCCTCCAACGTCCATCGGTCCTTCGGACTATGTGCCCCGCCAATTGCCACTACAACTTCGCGATTCGTAGTCCTACGTCGGTAACTTTGGTTCTTCTACGGATCTCTTCATTTCTAATTCGATCACGATCGATCGAGGCCCATAGTCAGCGACCGCGTCTCAGAACCGTAGGTCATCGCTAGCCACACGCACTGTTCGAAGACTTTGGTCTTCAGGCACTGAGGGACGAAAATATCTGGCGTAGTTTCCGGAACGCTGCCCAACCGTGTTGGATTCGGCAGTTGACCTCCTTCTCGAAATTTGACCTGCCTAGCTGGACTATATGTCCCAGGTATGTGTACTCGTCAACAATTTCAAGAGCTGAGTTCTCAACGATGACTAGGTGTGGCGGTACATGGATTTACAACAAAAATTATGTCTAATATAAGCTATAAGTATAGTAAATTTGACACTCCTCCATCCGCGATATTTTCTGACTATGAAAAACATCACTTTTTTCAATTTAATTCGTTTCTTACACACACATCCCTTTCACTTCTTTAATTTCACAACACGTGTCAGTGTTAAAGGGCAGTGAGCATGGATCACTCTCCTACAGGTTGATTCGGCAAATAGCTGTATCAAACTGTTGGCTGTGAGCCGTCGGCCAGATGTCACGAGTGTGATGCTTCGTTACACACAGCCCCCCACACGGTGGCAGAATGTCCCGCCTGGTGCCCTCAGCGACTCATTATGACGTCGCTAATCGGCACATACCTCTCACTGGCAAGTATTATAGGGGGAAGATTTACCAGTGAGCAGGCCTTGTCTCCTCTTGCGAGAATGTCATCTCGCTTAAGGAGGCACGGCAAAGGAAGAGGGTGAATGCCTCCGAAACACTCCAGCCTCGACAAAGGGGTGCAGTAAACAGGAGGCCGGGGCTTATACAACTCCTCCCCCTGTAAAATATCTGTGAGCCAGCTGCAATCGAGGGGCCAGAGAGGCATCCCTTAACGAACCTTTGGCTCCCCATTCTTGGTTGATAGCGGTCCTGCTGGGTTTTTCGAGTTCGTCCTCTCGCGGAGTCCCACATTTCCCAGTGTCAGTGTTAAAATATCAACAAAAAATAAGAAGACCAAAACGAAATCTATAATTTTCACCAAATTACACGTCAAACGGAAGCATTTTGAAAACCAGAGCTAACCGCAGTCTTTTGAGACGAACAACAACGCCATATTGCAAACGGGAGCTTATAAAGATTAATTTTATCTGATATATTATTATAATCAATTCTTGTTTTTCTTACTTTTGTAATGGTTATTTTAGTTAAATATAATCCGTAAGGTAAAGGGGTTAAGTCTTTCTTGGATTGTTCAACTTCTTCTTAAAATAAACTTAGTTATTCTCGTAAGATGCGGTTTCAAATCATCACCTACGATGTATGTGGTTTCCGTCATGAATCTGTCACACAGTCAGCGAACCCTTCTTTTGTGTTAAAATCTATTCAAAAACAAGCAAATACACGCAACTTTGTTCACAAAGAAGAGCTTTACTAACTTCTTTTAAGGTGGATAAGAAAAAATCTAATAATGAAATCAAAGGATACAGTTTGGTGTTGTAGCTACACATCTATCACCTCCATCCGAAATCCAATTACACCACCGGATAGCTGAAGGGTCAAACAATTTATTACGCTAAGTAAGGATTGTAACACATCGCGCGCAGCGGAGGGGGAAGCCCCGTCACGTACAATAAACGGCCGTATCCATAACACAGCCATTTTTTGGGCACTGGGCACAGGCCTCCTCACTCCGAGGAACGAGGGTATTTAGAGCATAGACCCACCACGCTGGCTCCACTACGGATTGGTAGGCATAGTACACAAGTGCACTATCTATTCCTTCACTCTCATAGTCCGATGTGACGGGAATCTGACACTCGCGGAGAGAGATCAGGTGCAGGACCGACGGCTTAACGTGCTCTCCGAGGCACGAGGGTGGAGCACACCGCCAACTTCCCAACTTCGGGCAAATATTGAGAAAGTCTTAATAGAAAACTCTATATCCATTTCTGAATTGGCCCGACCCGGGACTCGAACCTAGGACCTCATGTCTGTAGTCGAACATGCTAACCACTAGACCAATAAGGCAGACATTCTTTTAGTAACAGATTTGAATTCATTAATTTACATCTCTAGTTCAGATTGTAGTTAGGCTTCAATTAATTGATAATTTTACTACACTTTCTTATGTTATAGGGAATGCAATCACTTCCTTTTTCTTCAAAATTCCAATGTTTTTAAGTAAGAACTGTCATTATTATCATATATCACTATAGCAGATCATAAATGTAACGTTTCTAATCTTAAGCCATTAAATCAATTTCGTTAGTTTTGAAAATAAACAGTCTACTTTTTGTCGTTTATTGTATACATATATGACAATGCATAAATATAAACAAATGACCAACAATGAACAAAGGCTTAAAGCTTTATTTTCGCTAGGAAATGCTTTATGCACTCCGAAAAAGTGTAAACTTACATCCGCGAGTGTGGGACTCGCTGGTCGTACCAGGATACCCACTAAGACCCAGCGGAACCCTCTTCATCCAGGTGTTGGGGTCTAGATGTCCGCTGACGCATTCAGCTCTTGCGCCCCGGATGAATCCGCAGGTGAGCAATTGGTCAAGTGGTTAGCATGTTCGACTACAGACATGAGGTCCAGGGTCGGGCCAATCCAAAAATCAATATTGAGTTTTCTACTAAGATTTTCTCAATATTTGCCCGAAGTTGGGAAGTTGGCGGTGTGATACACCCCCGTGCCTCAGAGAGCACGTTAAGCCGTCGGCCCTGCGCCTGATCGCTCTCCGGTCGTGTCAGGATTCCCGTCTCATCGGACTATGAGAGTGAAGGAATAGAGAGTGCACTTGTGTACTATGCCTGCCAATCCGCAGTGGAGCAGCGTGGTGAATCTGTGCTCTAAAAAACCTCACTCCTCGGAATGAGGAGGCCTGTGCCTAGCTGTGGGACATTATAGACTGCTACTTAGCTTGCCTGTTTAGTGACTCGTTTTGCAAGATGACAGCCTCGCAGAAGGACGTCACTGCTCTCCAACCCGACTCATCACCAATCATAGCACCCACAATGCTGGGTAGTGAGAGATCACACTTAATCAGCGATGTCAAGATGTGACGCTGGGGTCCCTAAGCCTGACAATTTGCTACGGCGTGGTGCGCAATGTCGACGGCAAATACGGCAAGCAGGAGTCTCTTCGCAGGCTACAATCTGGTGCAGATACTTGCCGAAGCAACCATGTCCAGTTAACACCTGCACCAACCGGTTAGCGTACCGTGCCCCTTGGCAAGCCAATCTTCCAAGAATGGACGCACCGCTCTAACGGTCTTATAGCTATAGTGATCTCTTACAAACAACTTTTATGAAAGGACAATTGAACAGGTGCAAAGAAGTACTGTAGAAATGTTATTAAATATATAAACTAAAATAGTTATGTAAATTTTCATTAGTCTTCAAAACATTACAATATTATCCTTCTGTGAACTTCTAAAACTTCACGTGAATGGTTAAATTAAGCCAATTACATTGGTCGTCACATCAAACCCATGTTTTTAATTAAGTACTTGATATCACTCGATCACAAGAGATCAATTGGATATGCCTCAGAAGCGGTTGTAAATAAAGTACCAAATATGTAAAGGACTCCTTCAGATAAAGTGGTTTTATACCTTTCGGATCAATGCCTAGATAAAAACATATGAAATAAAAGATATGGATAATTTTATAACTTAAACTAACGACTCACCATCATAGACTGTTAGATAGCTTATTACAGAGCCGGATTTAGAGGTCCGTAAGACACGGAGCACAAGTAAGTAAGTAGCAGCCCTTTGACGTCCCACTGCTGGGCACAGGCTTCCTCACTCCGAGGAGCGAGGGTTTTTAGAGCATAGACCCACCACGCTGCTCCACTGCGGATTGGTAGGCATAGTACACAAGTGCACTCTCTATTCCTTCACTCTCATAGTCCGATTTGACGGGAATCCGACACGACCGGAGAGAGATCAGGCGCAGGACCGACGGCTTAACGTGCTCTCCGAGGCAAGGGGGTGGATCACACCGCCAACTTCCCAACTTCGGGCAAATATTGAGAAAATCTTAATAGAAAACTCAATATTGATTTTTGAATTGGCCCGACCCGAGACTCGAACCCAGGACCTCATGTCTGTAGTCGAACATGCTAACCACTAGACCAATGAGGCAGCTTGGAGCACAAATTACATTGGAAATAAAGTTACTATTATTTTGGTCGGGATTTTAATTAAATAATTTATTGTAAACTCAAATCAACTAAAAAACATTCGCTTACTTCTTATGACAGGGCACGAAAGGAGCCTTGTAACTTTAGATTTTATCACTTTCCCTTATGTAATCATAGTACTTTATGTTAGACTATAGATATTTGGGTGACAACATTGACAGCTCTGAAATGTTTCGAGTTATTAAGTTATAAAGAGGCAACATTTAAAAATATAAAAAATACATACGCCTCATTTCCATAGGGGTAGGCAGAGAAAGACCACGTCCTTCCACTTGCCTTCGCTTCTTTTATTCTCATTAAACCTTTCATACAAGTTCGTCGGTTTAGAGTACTCTTGTACTGGCCGTTATTTAAAATGTCCTGGATTTGGTCCAGGAACGTTCGCCTTGGTCTTCCCCTTCCAACTTTCGCATTCACTCTTGACTCATAAATCCTTTTTGTCAGTCTCCTTTCATTCATTCTCTCTACGTACCGAAACCATCTAAGCATACCTGTCTCAATTTTAATCTCTAAATCTTCTTTTATACCACAACGTACTCTTATCACACTATTTCTTACTTTGTTACTCAGCTTCAATCCACTCATACTTCTCAACGCTGTCATCTCTACCGCTTTAATTTTACTTATGTAATTCTTCTGCCATACCCAACTTTCACTACCATACATAAGTGTTGGCACCAACACTGCCAGTCTAGCCTTTTGAGTCACCATCTGGTTATTCATAAAGGCGCGAAGGGCACCATTTACTATACTCTCTGCATTCACTTTCCTTTCAATATCACTTTCACAGGTTCCATCTTTTGTAAATTTAGATCCCAAGTATACAAATTCTTGCACCTCTTCCACTTGTTCCCCATCTATTAAAATATTGCCATTCATCATGCATTCATCTCTTTCAAAAAGCATAACTTTCGTTTTGTTTACATTCATTTTCATTCCTTTCTTTTTCAAAGCTTCATTCATAATATTTATCATCTCCTGTACCTCATTAGCAGATGATGCAAGTATTACTTGATCATCAGCGTAGAGTAAACATTTGATGAGTAATTCATTCATTCTTAACCCATAAATACTTTCTTTTAAATCTGTCAAACAGTTAAGCATGAATATGTTGAACAGCTATGGCAACGTAACACTTCTTTCGACAGGAAACCACTCCGTGTACGCCTCGTTTTTTCTGACACAAGCACTAGAACCCTCATAGAGAGACTTCAATACTTGAATCAGATTACCGCTCACCCCATACGTAGATAACGTTGACCAAAGCTCATTCCTCACCACTTGATCATAGGCCTTTTCTAAGTTTATAAAAACGCAATAAGCAATATAAAAATCATTGTGTAATATTAAGAAATGTTATGCAATAAGAGATAGTCTATCGAGCTGTGTCTCGTGAAGTAGTTGTTTTAAGAGAAATAATGCTGAATTGTATACATTCAAGTAGTGAAGTAATTATTAGTATAGTGCAAGTTGTATTTAAATATTGGAAAGAATAAAAGTTGTTAGTTAATGTGAGATGGTGTGTTACTCTAATAATTGGAAATAAAATGTGGAAAAGCCTATATTTAATGATTGACAAGCGCTGCAAAAGCAGAATTGAATAAAAAGTTCATGAATTTTACTTTCCACCCACAGCGTGTCGTTTGTCTTCATAAAGCAGACATAGCCGTGTGTGAAAGCTAGTATTGGTATAAATTAGTGGTCGTAAATATGCCTGCCTTAACAACTGTAGCGTGTACAAATACGGAGAGCGTTGCACCCACTGCCGATGTGACGAAACAATGATCACGAAACGATACCACTTCCTCCCGATAACTAATGACACGTATTAGACCATTGTGATTAAGGCGAATACAGCAACGTTTTTGAGATTATTTTCACCAATATTGCAAATTCTAATTGTAACAATTAGTCTGACAGGCAAAAGGGACGTGTTATGCTTCTCGGCCTTAACATTTCAAATAATTTTGATGAATTTTGAAACTTAAATAGACGCGGAATGAGAAATAAAGCCAACTTTTTAACCGGCTTCAAAAAAGGTGGAAGTTATCAATACGTGGTTCACGAGGTGTCTCAAAGGGCTAGACTGGCTGTGCATACTGGAGTTTTGGTGCCAACACTTATGTATGGTTGTGAAAGTTGGGTATGGCAGAAGAATCACAAAAGTAAAATAAATGCGGTAGAGATGAGAGCGTTGAGAAGCATGAGTGGATTAAAACTGAGTGACAGAGTGAGAAATAGTGTGATAAGAGAACGTTGTGGTATAAAAGAAGACGTAGTGACTAAAATTGAAAAAGGTATGCTTAGATGGTTTGGGCATGTAGAGAGAATGAATGAAAGGAGACTGACAAAAAGGATTTATGAGTCAAGAGTGAATGCGAAAGTTGGAAGGGGAAGACCGAGGCGAACGTTCCTGGACCAAATCCAGGACATTTTAAATAACGGCCAGGTCAAGAGTACTCTAAACCGACGAACTTGTATGAAAGGTTTAATGAGATTGAAAGAAGCGAAGGAGATATGCAAGGATCGTGGCAAGTGGAAGGATGTTGTCTCTGCCTACCCCTATGGGAATGAGGCGTGATGCTATGTATGTATGTTATCAATACGTCAGTATTTTTTTTTATGTTTGTTACCTCATATCTCCCGACTGGGTGGACCGACCTTGATGATTTTTTTTTTAATGAAAGGTGGTGCTCGTCATAGGGTTCCATTTTTTTTAAAACCAGTTCTGATTATGGCATCTATGACGAAACCGGATAAGTCTTAAATTTACGGAAGCATGTGCGCGACAAATTGATGAATAACTCAAGATCACGCCAATCGATTTTAATGATTCTTTTTTTATTAGAAAGGATAAACTTCAAGGGTTGTTTTGTGATAGTTTGGTAAGGTTTTGATGATGGAATCCATGACACAGTGACGGAACTCTTCATTTATTTAGAGCAAATCAACGATACTCGGCAATATCTTCTATAAGCTATCCAAATATTTGAGTCGCCTGCCGTAACTTCGGTATGGTCAAGTGATAGTCGTAGTTAAATATGAAGGTCAATGGAACTCCTCAACGGCTTACAGTAAGAGTGTGATTTTTGGCAAAATATATAATTGTCTGTTATCAAATGCCAATGACCTTACGTTTGTTGCCGCATTGCAATATTTGAAAGGTGAATTATTTGTGAAGCGATGGTATAAGGGTTTCGGGTTCGATCCCGGGTATGGCGATATTAATGTAAATTTAATTTTGTAAAGTTGTTTCATTTAAACGGTATATTGAGACAAATTTGTTAGTTTACTTCAGATTCACTAAAAATCAAAAAAATATAAATTTTAACGACTTCGAATACAACAATACGAAGAACGGTATAAAAAAATTCGCAATTATTTCTTACTTTTTAGAGCATATTAATGTATTTGTAAGTTTGTTTTGAAGGCGGTTCTTTTTTTGTTAAAATTTATAGTTAGTTATATGTATATATGTAAAGGGATTAAATAGGGAGTGAAAATTAATATAAAAAACCAAATATTACAAGTATAGAGATACTGATCTTCATGCTACCTTTACCTTTATTTATTTAGGAAACAAATAATGATTATATAAACAAAGCAAGTATTTTTTTTTAAGGACTGATCTACTATGCTGTACCAAACTATATACTAACCTTTGACTTTATCAGAGATGAAATTATGATGGTATTAATATAATATGTACAATGGATACCGGAAAGTTTTTAGAAATCTCACGCAATATTACGAGTAAACAATTAATAATGATATAATTTAAATGAAACCCTAAAAATTTTAAAAGAAATATTTGATATACAGAATGATTTTGTGCTCCAAAGAGGTTTTGACCAAGTAATTAAAAGTACGTGCACACAAAGTACACGTGTCAGAAGTGAAACTTCTTTGACAATTTAATGAATACAATTGTTATTAAAATATAAAAATTGAATTGAAATCTGAAATGACGATATATTAACTAAATTTTAGATAAGAGAATTTAATAAATATTATTATTTTATAAAAGGTAAGTAAGTAGCAGCCCATTAACGTCCCACAGCTGGGCACAGGCCTCCTCGCTCATATGAGAGAGGGTTTTTAGACCCACCACACCATTCGACCGCAGGGAGATCAGGTGCAAGACCGACGGCTTAACGTGCTCTCCGAGGCACGGGGGTGGATCACACCGCCAAATTTTTCCCAACTTCAGGCAAATATTGAGAAAATCTTAATAGAAAACTCAATATCGATATCAAACTGGCCTGACCTGGGACTCAAACCCAGGACCTCATGTCTGTAGCCGAACATGCTAACCATTAGACCAATGAGGCAGTCCTGTATGTTATATTTTATGAAAAATAGTATATTAAATGATTAAATGACAAGTGGCCAATTAAAATGCCACATTATATTTGTAAATGTTAAAACTAGCTAGCATCAAAAACGCTGCACATCTTCGTGGCGCTAACCACGCATGTCATCCGTAAAAATTTTACCCTCATGTGACTAAAGAAGTTTAACTTCAAAAATAAGACATCATTGTCACACATGTAACAAACAGGTATAATATAATAATTCAATTAAAAAAATAAACAATTTCAAATTATTTAAAAGAATAGATTTGTTTAATTAAAAATGTCGCGTTATTGTATTTCATATATATAACCTGAAAGGCTGGAGGGCATAATTGGCGCAATTTTCCCTAACGAAAGGGAGTGCAGGTCTGTGGCCTTCTGGGAAAGAATGCTATAGACCTAGAATGAAAGATGCTAGAATGCAGAGCAAGGATGCTATAGACCTCTTCTCTGGTTC
This sequence comes from Elymnias hypermnestra, assembly GCA_015832385.1. Classification (NCBI taxonomy): domain Eukaryota; kingdom Metazoa; phylum Arthropoda; class Insecta; order Lepidoptera; family Nymphalidae; genus Elymnias; species Elymnias hypermnestra. Next base: position 573,287 of record JACTOM010000909.1, on the reverse strand, counting down.
AGCTCGGGAGGTAGGAAGCGTAGATTTACGTTGCCTCTACCCAATCACTGGTGCTCCACTAAAGGATAGGGAAGCGTATTGTTGGGTTGTAATGAGTTTTCTTGTTTATTGCCAACGAGTTCCACATTCCTGATTACGGTGCATAAAGGAATTTCTCAGAGGAAAAAGCGTCGTTGTGTTATGTTAAGGTAGTAGATTATATTTTAGCAATTACGTCACATAACTTTTGCACCAATATCACATGTTACCGTTGTTACCTTACGTGTTTTTTTTTCCGTCGTTAGGCAATATTTTCACGCAACCCTGGACGGAAGTGTGGGACTCGCTGACAAGTTAGAATACTTACTAAAACCCTCGACATCCTTGGAGGGAGAGCCAGAGGTTCGCGTACACAATTTACTCTGGCACCCCGGATGTAGCCGACTCATTTCAATGATTCATGGAGGGGCAAGACATGTGCAAACCTACGCATTCTGTGTCCCGGCGTCCACCGAGTGAGCAAGTGAGCGCTGTCGGCATTCTGCCTCGCCTTTTCCGACCCCTCCTTCAACGATATAACAGTTTCGGAAAGCAGCTGCTCTCCAGCTCGTTTCGTTAACAACCATTGCGTCAACAATGCTAGGTAATGAAAGGTTCCCTCTGATCAGCGACACTAAGACCTGTCACTGAGATCCCCAGGTGTATCACTCTGCCAACACGTGGTGTGCCGAGTCCGTGGGAGCACCACACTCGTGGCAGACGGTCCATTCCTTGTATCCGACAATCTGGTGCAGGTATTTATCAAAACAGTCACATCCAGTCAACACCAGTCTGTAGAAGAGCGATCCGCACCCTCTGGATAATTATTTTTTCATTTGGGGCTATGGCCGTTCCCACTACTGGGTATCCCAAACCCTGTTTCCACCGCTAGATTAAGGCTCTATCCGAAAGTATCCTAATCCTTGGAGTACAACGTAATTTATAAATTGCCCCAAAGTACTAACTGAATTTCCGAACCTTAAAATAAAGTACTATAAACGAAGCTAACGATCAGATATCCTTAAACAAATCAACATGGAGCACATCAATCCTGTTTTTCATGTACGAATTGATGAATTGTACATTCACCAAACACGAAATGATATGCAAACGAATTTATACTATAACCGTTTACGTTAAGGTGTATTTTTCCATAACGCAAGTAACAAGGTAAAAGCGATTTGGCAGGCTTTATTAAATAGCCTGATTTGTGCAAACCGAATTACATCGGAAATGATACACTCGTTACTTGATCACTTCATTCGGTTCAAAATCAATAAATATAAGGCTTAATGTACATATCTAGCGAGGATAGTGCAGTTTTTCGCTTATTTTTATATATCTACAATTAGTTATATTATATCGCTTATATTAAATAACGTATTGTACCACGTAGTTGCATGGGTATTTCAAAAGGAACGTGTGTAGAATTTGAAGCCAATACGTAAGTAAGTAAGTCCATTAACGTCCCACTGCTGGGCACAGGCCTCCTCACTCCGAGGAGCGAGGGTTTTTAGAGCATAGACCCACCACGCTGCTCCAGTGTGGATTGGCAGGCATAGTATACAAGTGCGTTAAGCTGTCGATCCTGCGCCTGATCTCTCTCCGGTCTTGTCGGATTCTCGTCACATCCCACTATGAGAGTGAAGGATTAAAGAGTGCACCAGTTAACCGACAGTGGAGCAGCGTAGTGGGCCTATGCTCTAAAAACTCTCTCTCCCATGATTGAGGAGACCTATGCCCAGCAGTGGAACGTTAATGGACTGCAACTTAACTTACCTTATAAATATACACATACTCATTGTAAAAACAATTGTAAGTAGGAATTTACTTATGATTTTATATTACTGATGTATTACCGTATATTCCATAATTAACAAGGCATCATTAAGCAGCTTAACTTGTGGAAATAAATCGAAAATGATTCACCAGTTACTTAATCACTTCATACGGTTCAAAATCAATATATATAAGGACAAATGTACAGTAGTAGCGAAGATAATACAGGTATTTCCCATTTTTAACCGACTTCCAAAAAAGGAGATGGGTATCAATTCCTCTGTATTTTTTTTATGTTTGTTACCTCATATCTCCCGACTGGGTGGACCGATCTTGATGATTTTTTTTTAAATGAAAGGTGGAGCTCGTCATAGGGTCCCATTTTTTTAAATCCAGTTCTGATGATGGCATCCATGAGAAAACCGGATAAGTGTTAAATTTGCATTAAGCATGTGCGCGACAAATGGACGAATAACTCAAGATCACGCCAACCGATTTCGATGATTCTTTTTTTATTGGAAAGGATATACTTCAAGGGTTGTTTTGTGATAGTTTGGTTAGGTTCTGATGATGGAATCCATGACAAAGTGACGGAACTCTTCAATTCTTAGGAGCAAATGAACGATACTCGACAGAATCTTCTATAGGCTATCCAGATATTTGAGTTGCCTACCGTAACTTCGGTATGGTCAAGTGCTAGTCGTAGTTAAATATGAAGATCAATGGATCTCCTCAACGGCTTACAGTAAGGATGCGGTTTAAGGCAGAAAATATAAGTGTCTGTAATCAAATAGCAATGAGCTTACGTTTGTTGCTTGCATTGCAACACGTTTACATCAGATTCGCTAAAAATCAAAAAAGAAATAAAAGTTTTAACAAAAAAGGAACCAGCCAAGGTACCTACATATATAGCTACAGGTGGGAGAGACGCGGGAGCTGCCAAGTGGACACGCTGGGGACACCTACCTTGGCTGACGCCGACTCCGAATATAACTATATGAAGAACACTATAAAAGAATACGCAATTATTTCTTAATTTTTAGAGCATATTAATATATTTGTAAGTCTGTATTGAAGGCGGTTCTTTTTTTTTGTTAAAATTTTTATTTATAAGTTTATAATACATTTGTTTAATATGTGGTGGTGGTGTGGTACAAAAAATGTGGTCATAACTTAACCGGAACAAAAACAATTCGTAATAAAAAAAAACGCAACCTTTACGCACAGATTCCCGCCAAAATCTGTCACATATTATAGTTGCGTTCAGAAATTGTTGGTTGTCAATGTCAAATGAAAAGAAACAAGTATTCGTTCAAGGTTCAAATGCAAAAAAATACCTACCTTAGATATATTTAAAAGAACACAGTTACACATGATGAATTTAAAAAAGCTTTTGCAAATATACACAGGCATTTTGTAACAGTCTCGATTACACTTAATAGTTAACTCAAACAGCTTAATCCGTACAAACACAATATGTTCGAAGCAAAGCCAATCAAAACTGATTCGGTTGATTGCAATCAGCCCCATTCGATACAGGACGTGAGGTGAAAGAATCAATTCATTTGTACGTATTCCATGCTAATATTATAAATGCTATTATTCATCTCTATACTGACGTCTTTGATAAAATAATATATACTTATTAATGATTTGTGAATCTTCTTCACTCTAAAATATGGCATTACTAGTTTCTATTTCTTATATTAAAATTGTGTATTTCGCTCTTTTTGCTGTATTGAGTGTTATGACGACGGTACTGATTCTTTAAATTTGTACATACATAGTATGACGTCTCACTCCCATAGGGCTAAGCAGAGACCACGTCCTTCCACTTGCCACGATCCTTGCATATCTCCTTCGCCTCTTTCATTCTCATTAAACCTTTCATACGGGTTCGTCGGTTTAGAGTACTCTTAACCTGGCCCTCATTTAACAAGTCCTGGATTTGGTCCAGCAATGTTCGCCTTGGTCTTCCCCTTCCAACTTTCCATTCAGTTTTGATTCATAAATCTTTTTTGTTAGTCTCCTTACATTCATTATCTTTACGTGCCTAAACCATGTAAGCAGCATTGATCTTTTGTATCTTAGAGAAACACGTGCTCCTAATTGATTTATTGCACGTATTGCTTTTTTTTACAATATAAAGATATCATCAACAATTTCAATAACAGTGTATTATCTTACTTGTCCAACAACAAATGCAGCAGAAATAAGTTTATTTGCTGGAGTCTTTATATGAGCACCACATTAAGCCCAGAGTCTAAGGTTATTCCTAAGAAGACTGTAGACATAACATTCAACACACTTAGTTTTTGTAGGCTTTCAAATTCAATTATTAACTGAAAGCGAGACAAGTAACAGGGTAATGTTTAACCTCGTCAAAATTTTCTTTATTTCTATCAGCCTTAAACAACAAAAACTTATCGTCAGCAAATAGCACTATATCTTTGTCTTTCAAAACATTTCCCTAGATTTATCTAGAAGGAAAAACGAGTGTGCTTTAAATCACACGACTAAAGTAAAATGTAACATTCTCTTTCGATCATCACTAACAATAACTCCCTTTAAATTTCTTTTTGTCTTGACTGATGGCACTTTTTCATAACACTCTCATCAGGCATTCACTAACTTACTCCCCAAACTAAGAAATGCGACAGCAACTATAAGTTTTAACAACCAAGCATCTAGTTTAAAAAATGTCGTTTGCCCTACATCATTAAATGTAATTTGCTATCGACCTATTAATTCCTCAAATTACGGTTCCTTTTTTTCATTGATAACAAAAAAAAATGAATTCGCAACTGTCTTCGGATCACATGTCGTCATCAACAATGTACAATAATTACTAATATCCCCTTTGTCTGTTGTGAACAGTCAGTCGTTCTTTTATTTTGTATTATGAGGGTAGAAACTTGACCTCGATTAAAGACATGCACAGACCAATTGTGATTCTTCGTTTTTTTTATTAATAGCGGACCCTCATAACTTGTGTTTGTACGCTATTAAGTTTTGAAATTAAAAATCAAAATAATCTTTATTTAAGTAAGCTCAAAAAGGAATTTCGAATCGTCAGCAGTCCGTTTGAACCAATTTACCACCGGTTTGGAACAGTGATTCCACCGAGAAGATACCGGTAAGAAATTAAGCAGTTACTCCTTTAATTATAGGTTTTGTAGGTTATAAGAGAATAAGCGAAATACACCACTTCAGCAATTTCAGCATCAGTGTATTGTCTCACTTTTCTAACAGCAAATGCGGCTGAACTAAGGTCATTTGCCAGAGTCTTAATATGGGCACTTCTTCTGCGGGAAAATGTCGATATAACTGATTTTTGTTAAAACGATGCCAAGAAACAACCTTGTGGTGCGGAGTCGCCATTCCAGTACCTTCGGCATCCAACGTCCATCGGTCCTTCGGACTATGTGCCCCGCCCATTGCCACTTCAGGTTCGCGATTCGTAGGACTATGGCAGTGATTCTGGTTCTACTACGGATCTCTTCATTATTAATTCGATCACGTAGAGAAACTCCGAACATAGCCCTCTCCATTGCACGCTGAGTGATTCTGAGCTTCCGCATGAGGCTCATAGTCAGCGACCACGTCTCAGAACCGTAGGCCATCGCTGGCAACACGCACCGTTCGAAGACTTTGGTCTTCAGGCACTGAGGAATATCGGACGAAAATATCTGGCGTAGCTTTCCGAACGCTGCCCAACCGAGTTGGACTCCTTCTAGAAATTGGACCTACCTAGCTGGACTATATGTCCCAGGTATGTGTACTCGTCAACAATTTCGAGAGCTGAGTTCTCAACAATGACTGGGTGAGGCGGCTCATGGATATTAGACATAATTGTCGTCTTATCTATGTTCATTTTCAGGCCCACCTGTTGAGAACCTCTGTTGTGGTCATCGAGCATTGTATTAAGACCTTCAAATGGGCATTAATATTTATTAAATATATATTGTGCTAAGAAAAATAAAGATATGTCTAACAGTGAGGTGTACAGAATAAAAAACCGCTCAAGGGTGAGGTATTTTTTGTTGGTAATATGCAATAATGAATGGTACGTCGCCTCACTCTCACTGTGGTTAGGTTATGCGCATACGCATTGCGGTTTTGTTCCCATTAGCGCAACAGATGTCGGGTAACGGTGCACAAAGTGGTTATTGGTAATTATTAAAGTAATTTTGGGATTTAGAATACAAAAAAAACTATCTATTTAACAGAGGCGTCTAAGTTACCAATCTATTCATATATAAATCAATTGCTTTTCGTTAGTTTCGCTAAAACTCGATAACGCCTGTACTGATTTGACTAATTTTGGTTTTGAATGATTTCTGGAAGTCCAAGGATGGTTGAAAAGATGAGTAAAGAGAAAAAAACGCTTAGAATATTTCGCTTTCCCTTAAAAACTATTCCTTCCTGTCAAACATGTGAAGTTCGTCTCGTCGTTCAGAAACCAAATGGTTTAAAAGACTACTTTTATTGAAGTGAAACTTCTTTTGGTGCATGAGGGTAAAATTTTTACGGAGTAAATGCGTGATTAGCGTCACGAAGATGTGCAGCATTTTTTATGCTTATTCGTTTGAAGGTTAGGTAGTTTTAATATTTACAAATAACATGTGGCATTTTAATTTGCCACTCGTCTATTTCTCAAAAAATATAAAATAAAAATATTTCTACATTTGTAATTCAAAATAAAATTTAAATAATAATTTCTAATATTGACAAAAAACACGTGGCATTTCAATAAACCATTTGTATTAATTCTCGACACTTAATATTTTAATGACAATGTAATTCCTAATATATCTTCTTTTTCCCCTCCCTCTAAGTCTCGGAAATCTAATGTTTTAGATTTGTTTTTAAACGAGACTTTAAAATTTGTTTGTCAAACACTTCTGACATTTGAACTTTGTACGCACGCACTTTTTCTTTTTGACATTTGACATTGACAACCAACGATTTTTGAACGCAACTATAATATTTGACGGACTTTGGCGGGAATCTGGGCGTAAAGGTCGCGTTCATAAGTTTACGAATTATTTTTGTTCCGGTTAAGTTTTGAGCACATTTCTTATTACAGTTGAAACATTCTCCAATTATCATTGTTTTTTTATTTATTGATTATAGAACGATACGAAGTTTACCGGGTGATCTAATAAAATCGACACAAGTATTATAACGTCTCTATACGTCAAGCGGTTCTTTAACATGCAAATACCCCCTCCCCACACTCTCGAGGGGGAGTTATACAATGGTGGCGGCGTCTTTTGAAGTCACACCATAGTCCATGATAGATTTAAGACCGGGTCTCGTATTGTCCCGTATTGCATCCGTCTTTAATGAGAGCAAAAACCGATTTGAATGGATTGGACCGCATTATATTACGTAGGTAATTAAGTGTTCGGTGTCTTATAATGTTTAAAAATAAACTTGGAAATAACATATTTAATTCCACTCTGTCTGTAGGAAATAAATTGTTTTTTTAATTCAAGTATACGGGCTAACGAGCTCACTCGTATAAAGCAAGAACTGAAGTTTTGTGAGTCTACAAACATCTTGTTGGCCTCTACGTATAAACGGTCAACTTACATTTCAGATATTTTGAGGTTACTGTCGTTTTATCACCCCATTTAACGACCTTGGTCATTTTTAATTCTTATACCTATTAAAACTTGATGTTTAAGACATATTTATGACAAAAGATGATACAGTAATTAATATTACATAGCATCACGCCTCATTCCCTTAGGGATAGGCAGAGACCACGTCCTTCCACTTGCCACGGCCCTTGCATATCTCCTTCGCTTCTTTCATTCTCATTAAACCTTTCATACAAGTACGTCGGTTTAGAGTACTCTTGACCTGTCCCTTATTTAAAATGTCCTGGATTTGGTCCATGAACGTTCGCCTTGGTCTTCCCCTTCCAACTTTCGCATTCACTCTTGACTTATAAATCCTTTTTTTTTAGTATTAGGATTTTAAACACATTGACTCTATCTATTCCATTGGCTTATATCATTTCATCTTACTAATATAATTTTATTGTAATAATAAAATTTAAAGACTCTCACAAACTTATATGCTAATCTTACAATGACATTTTAAAATTCGTTATATCTTTTGAATGGAATGTCCGATTTTACAGGTATTGAAACGGCCTTAAATAATAATAATTAATAGGATAAGGATCAATACAGAAGTGTGAATAATATGGTTGGATTATTGCCGTCACTTTTATTAACTTTTAATTGTAAAAAAACTAAAAGTAGTTATAGTGGCATAACTACAGTAGTTGGTCATATGGTAATGCGGACTTTATTGTAAATATTAATACACTCTATAATATTGTAGAACACTTTTTTGTTCTATCATTAATAGTTTCCGCAGCGCACGCGATGACAGATTTTTGTAAGCAAATTTTTCACACCTTGGGTTACATTAATGCATTTTTATTAGGGATCCCTAATTTTATTGAGAAAGTCATATAGCCTATGTCACTCAGTGAAAATGCAGCTTTCTAACAATGAAGTAATTTTTGAAATTGGTCCAGTAGTTTTTGTGTAAATACGTCACAAACATAAATGTATTGATTTTGATTTGTAATGGGTATGGACCAATGCATCAATCCTCAAAAAAACTCTAGATTATATCTAGTTTTTCCACCATCTGCTTTAAGAAACTTCAGTACTTCGGTCACATTGTTAGAAAATAGGATGACAACTTAGGAGAGCGTTTAATCTCCGGTAAAGCTGATAGCAGAAGAGTTTGATGTCCAAATTGATCCGATCAGATCTGCACCACTTCTAAGCCTATCTACGATGCCATACACATCTAGATATCGTGTGTTAATCATCATCAAAAATAAAGGATTATCATAGCAGGTAATAGTCACGATCCTCAAAATCAAAATACTCTTTATTCAAGTTAGCTGAAAAAGCACTAAATCGCCAGTAGTCTGTCTGTTGGTAACAAAGCTGCCACCGGTTCGGAAAGTTGAATCCGCTGAGAAGAAACCGGCAAGAAACTCAACGGTTACTCTTTTAAAGATAGTTTTGTATGCTACAATGTGTAATATATTGCTTCTGTGAGCAACTGGAATCAAGTCCAAACATTTCTATCGCTTAAATAATCGTCAACATTATAATATGCCTTTTGTAAAAGGATGTTTTTGACATATTTCTTAAAATTACGTGGAGTCAAATCTAAAACTGGTTAAGGTATCTTGTTAAAAATGCGTATGCTCAACCCGACAAATGATTTCTGAACCTTATTCACTCTAAAATATGGCATTACAAGTTTGTTTTTCTTTCTTGTATTAAAATTGTGTATTTCACTGTATAAGTGAATATTAGATTATAGCTGAACCTGCGACTTCGTCTGCATGGATTTTTTTTTGGTAACATTTATCCGTTCTTAGCTGTCTTATACTCGGAACATTCCTACCAAATTTCAAGTCTCTAGGCCTTATGATTCCAGATATATTGTGATGTGTCAATAGATACCTGAAAATCTCTTACATGTATATAGATTATTCAATATATATTGCGACGGTGCTGTGAGAATTGATCTCTTTGAATTTATCTCTTAGAGAAGCACGAGATCCTAATTGATATATGGCACGTATTGCTCTTTTATGTACCCCTTACCCCATACCTACATAGCACCACGCCTTATTCCTTTCGGGGTAGGCGGAGACCACGTCCTTCCACTTGCCACGATCCTGGCATATCTCCTTCGCTTCTTTCATCCTCATTAAACCTTTCATTCAAGTTCGTCGATTTAGAGTACTCTTGATTTGGTCCAGGAACGTTCGCCTTGGTCTTCCACTTCCAACTTCCCATTCATTCTTGACTCATAGATCCTTTTTGTCCTCCTTTCATTCCGTCTCTCTACGTGACCTAACATCTAAGCATACCCTTCTCAATTTTAATCACTACATCTTCTTTTATACCACAACGTTCACACCACAACAATTCAGGCTTATAGAAGTACATTTCGTTTGCAACATTATAGGTGATGTGTCGTAAAACTCAAGTGCTGCAATATTACACTGTTGAGCTAAGGCCAAGTAATTACCCTATGCTTCAACATGTGATTCGCCCCCAACAATCACTCGGTCAATTTGACAATATGGGCCCCTGTTTTGAAAATATTTGCCGGACTCAACCAATTCCCCGAGTGGTCCCCCGAAAATATTTTCAATTGAATAATGCATCCTGTCACAGCCATTAACTTTAATGCGTGCCGTCCTCCAATGTGCTCCATTCTTTTGTTCCAGATTTTGGGGCCTAATGCTTATTTTTAAATTGAATTGTTGCAATACAGAGACTATTAACTTCAATTGCTCAAACAATTCATAGGTCTGGTTATCCGTTTGTTTTATAAAAGCTTATATGATTAAAATTTACAAGTGTTGCCGCTATATTACTCGACATTTAAGAGCAATCAGTAAAGTAAGTAAGTAAGTAGCAGCCCATTAACGTCCCACTGCTGGGCAGAGGGCACTGAGCGAGGGTTTTTAGAGCATAGACCCCCCACGCTGCTCCAGTGCGGATTGGTAGACATAGTACACAAGTGCACTTTCTATTGCTTCACTCTCATAGTCCGATGTGGCACAGGACCGACAGCTTAACGTGCAAATATTGAGGAGATATTGATATTGATTTTTGAATTGGCCCGACCAGGGACTCGAACCCAGGATCTCATGTCTGTAGTCGAACATGCTAACCACCAGACCAATGACGCAGTTATACTAATCTGTGTTAAATTTTTTGCATCTTCAGGTGGATTTGACTCTGGTTTAGATTGACAATTCGATCCAATCACCCAATTGGACTGCCTCATTGGTCTAGTGGTTAGCATGTTCGACTACAGACATGAGGTCCTGGGTTCAAGTCCCGGGTCGGGCCAGTTCGAAATCGATATTGAGTTTTCTATTAAGATCTTCTCAATATTTGCCCGAAGTTGGGAAGTAGGCGGTGTGATTCACCCCCGTGCCTCGGAGAGCACGTTAAGCCGTCGGTCCTGCGCCTGATCTCTCTCCCCGGTCGTGTCGGATTGCCGTCATGTCGGACTATGAGAGTGAAGGAATAGAGAGTACACTTGTGTACTATGCCTGCCAATCCGCAGTGGAGCAGCGTGGCGGGTCTATGCTCTAAAAACCCTCTCTTATATGAGCGAGGAGGCCTGTGCCCAGCAATGGGACGTTAATGGGCTGCTACTTACCTTACCTTACCCAATTTCACCCAATTCTTTTTACTTAACATTTCAGAGCTATCAGTGTTGTCACCCAACTCTGTGTGTCTGGACTATGAGATATGTAATAAATAAGATACATATATACAAGCACCCAGTATTTAAATTCATATAATTTTATTAATTATTTTTTAAAATTCAGTTTAGTTTGTGCAATATCATGAAATGTTATGCAATACGTGGCAGTTTTAACGAACGAAACAATTTTGTTAATATAGTCTTTCGAGCTGTCTTGCGGTGTACTTGTTTTAAAAGATAATTAGTATTCAATTGTATGAATTCAAATAGCGAAGTGATTATTATTATAGTGCAAGTTACCTTGCATATCCCTGGACGAATTGTAGGGCATTTGAAGGTTCTTTAGCAATGTGGTGGGTTAAAGCTTCAAACCTCCTCTAAGAGCAACGAGTAGGACTTTGAAAGACTAACATACTTTTCACTCAAGAACAAATGGGCCGATTTTAATGATCTGTCTGTTTGTCTGTCCCATTTAAATGTAATTTGTTACACAGAATAAAGCCTGAGAAAGAACAATAAACTCTTTGCAGTGAAACACTGCAAATAGCTCATTATAGTATTTATAAATGTATAAATAATTAAAAATTCTACCCAACAAGATTATTTATAGTACTCTAATATAAAATTAAAGCTAATTAGTTACATTTTTTGTTGCACTTCTGCTTAGTATTTAATTGTATTCATATTTTTTGTAGCACGAGCTCTTTGGACACCGCCGGCTTTGATTAACCGGCGTTAAATACTTAATTTCAAACTCCAATATTCTAGCTTTAAAAACAATAACGGTTTCAATATTTATTTAAACTTGTAATATTTCGAGTAACATATCACATACCTCGCTTTACGGCCTAGATATGGCCACGAAACTTGGCCGTAAAGCGAAAAGCTGGATAACGAATCATTCATTCAATGGGATCGGTTCGGAATTTGTTAAATATGTAACACAGTTTATCATTTCAAAACCGTTTTATCTTTGAATTTCATTCATGTGTACAGAAAACGATAACAGACTCCAAAAACCAACAATAAAACAACTTCGTGTTACTTAAAATGTGAGTATTTTTGATGTGAAATTTTTACGGATGTAAGGCGTTATTAGCGTTACGACGTTTTTTATGTTAACTCTTCTTCTTCTTTGTTGAATGGCTTTCAGGTGTGCCAAATGAGCACAGATTATCTCGCCAGTGTCACGTTTACTGGAGAAGACACGAAGGAAATTGTTCAGTTTATGAGAACATCACAACTTTAATTTTGATCATTTATAAATGGTTGAATTACATATTATTAAACCACCACCAAATAATAACAAAGAAAGAAAAAAAACAATATGATATCTTTAATAAAACTTACATTTTACAATGTATTCTTATTATATTTTATATATTTACAGTTACTACTATATAAATAAAACTTAACAAATATTCTACATTTATAGGAAGAGGGACATGTGGAGGGAGATCATAAATGGAGTGGGAAAGTTTGGGACAATTAAGAAGGATATGCGAGACAGAACCTTCGTCTAGGCCACAGTTATATAATACTCATATCTATACATATAAAATACCTAGCTTAGTAACATTCAGTATTGTCATTCCATATTCTCACTAGTATTCACTCATAATCATTGTAAACATCAATTAGTAGATAAGGTTCGTTACAATAAACAAGCTAGTTAAGTTAACAACCCTCTCACACCCTCCACGTCTCATCCCTACCACATCGTCCTATATAAATACTTCCTCATTCCCAATTACACACACATTCTATATCCAACACTCTTAGTTCTAA